>CAUYUJ010007447.1:205000-267500 GCA_963575745.1 Prorocentrum cordatum | reverse complement strand
CAGCATCATCGTCATCATGATCATCATCATCATGAGCAGCAGCATCAGCATCATCATCAGCATCAGCATCATCATCAGCATCAGCACCATGATCATCATCATCATCAGCATCATCATCAGTGGCAGCAGCAGTATTATCACCATCCTCAGCATCATCCTCATCAGCATCAGCATCAGCATCAGCAGCATCAGCAGCAGCATCAGCACCATCATCAGCATCGTCATCGTTTCGTCGTTGTCATCATCATCGTCATCGTCATCAGCTTCGTCATCATCATCGTCATCAGCAGCAATATCCGCATTATCGTCATCATCATGATCAGCATCATCATCATCATCATCAGCAGCAGCAGCAGCAACAGTATCAGCATCCTCATCAGCATGCTCATCATCATCATCATCACCATCATAATCGTCATCATCGTTAGCATCATCAGCATCGTCATCGTCGTAGACATCCTCAGGATCGTCATCATCACCACCACCACCATCATCATCATCATCATCATCATCATCATCATCATCATCATCATCATCATCATCATCGTGGTTCATCTCAAAAACGCCCTGGGCGTCAGGCCGAAAACGCTAAAAATACGATACTTGTTTTAGTGTTGTTAGCGTCGTTTTTGGGACGTTTTCAGTTTCGTCGCTGTGGTACAGCGTTTCGTTGCACTTTTTGCAGTATCGTCGAAGACTCCTCCTTGTCTTCTCTGCCAGCTTGGCTCCCGCGCTCCCCGCACTGCCACCGTTCGCCCTTTCTGCCCCCCCTTCCCTCTCCCAGGTCGACGCACCTGTCTTGATCCATGAGCTGCGTACACGGAGGGGGGGGGGCCGAAAAACGATTCCCGCACGGAGACCTAGAAACGGACAAAAAAAAAAAACAAAACAAAAAAACGGCCTGACACCGTTCTAACACCGGAAAGGAGGTGGTAGCAGGGGAGGGCGGACTTCCGCGACGAGTCACCAGCGACGGCCATATAAAAGCAAACTTGGATAAAAAAAGACGATAGGGATACGCAAGGAGAAGGAAACACGCAATCCACGGATCTAAAAACGCTAAGAATGGTCTGCAAACGCTGAAGCAACGCATGATGTGTTGATCGTTTTCAATTTTGTTGAGACCTGAAGACGCTTTAAAAGAAAATGAGTTCCAAGACGCCGAGCTGAAAGCGCTATAAAGAAACGCCCTGGGCATATTCAAGATGAACCAAGATCAGCATCATCATCATCAATCTCCCCATCAATCTCCCCATCATCATCATCATCATCATCATCATCATCATCATCATCATCATCATCATCATCATCATCATCATCATCATCATCATCATCATCAATCTCCCCCTCCTACAACGGCGGCACTACGCGCGTGCCGAGTGGGCACCCAGCACGCCGCCCGCGGGGCTGTCCGCCCCTCGCCGCCAGACTCCGCGAAGCAGGGGGGGCTGTCCGAAAGGAGCGCCCGCGTGGCGCCACCCCGCCCCGCCCCACGCCTCCACTTCCTCAGGCCCCCCTCCCCCTCCTCCTCCTCCTCCTCCTCCTCCTCCTCCTCCTCCTCGTCCTCCTCCTCCTCCTCCTCCTGCTCCTCCTCCTCCTCCTCCTCGTCCTCCTCCTCCTCCTTACTATCATTATTATTATGCGTAATAGTATTATTATTCGTCTTATTAGTATCATGATTCGTATAATGTGTCATTTCTTAATACTAGTCGTACTATCGGTAGTATCCATCCTACCGGTATTCGTCTTCTCCTTCTTAGTTTAGTACTGCTAGTACGATGCGTACCATTAGTAGTATCATGCTCCTGAGTTTGATTAATACTAGCAGTAGTACTACGATGACCATGCTTATGATCAATAGAATTAGTGTTGTTATTATTGTTGTTATTGCTATTACCACTGTTTATAGTATCCTTCCTCCTTCCTCCTTCCTCCTCCTCCTCCTCCTCTTCCTCCTCCTTCTCCTCCTCCCGTCCTTTCCCTTATACATAAATTCTCCCTGTCGCACCCCGAGGCCAGTTTTTAGAGCGGGCTGGGCGCTTCGCCTGAGACTTCCTTTCCACTGGTGGCCCTGAAGCTTCAAAATTGGCCAAAGCTTCGCAGATGGAGGGCAGGTGGTTTTCAACATGTGGCTCTCGCTTTGGCGCCGCGCACATTCGTTTTGAAAATTCGCAGTAGTTTCACTGATTGAGGGCAGGTGGTTTTCAAAATGCGGCTCTCGCCTTAGCGCCGCGCACATTCGTTTTAAAAGGTCGCAAGAGTTTCACGGATTCAGGCGGGTGGATTTCAGAACAAGAGCTTCACGGATTCAGGGCGGATGGTTGTCAAAATGTAGTTCTCGCCTCAGCGCCGCGCACTTTCGTTCTTTCCTCATTTGCAAGAGTTTCACGGATTGAAGGCGGGTGGTTTTGAAAATGTGGCTCTCGCCTTAGCGCCGCGCACTCTCGTTGAGTCTCACGGACTGAGGGCGGCTCCTCTTCAAAATGTGGCTCTCGCCTTGGCGCCACGCACACTCGCTCTTAAAATGTGCAAGAGTTCCACGGATTCCCATGATCAGCATACCAGAAATGGCGCTTTGGAAAGATTCCGGATTATGAGGGCGCAGTTACGTTCATTCGCGGTGTTGAAGTCCAAGGGGCGGCGTTTGGGCACGGTTCTGGTTCGTCAAAGCGCAACAGTCAAGTTGATCCGTGGCGTTGGAGTCCCGAGAAGAATGTTTTGGCATGCTTCTGGATCTTCAACCGGTTGTCTTCCAACGAGGCACTTCCCTCAGTGGAAATGAACCCTTGTAGGGGCCTATGAAGAGGGACTTTGGAGGGAGAGTGTACTCCAACATCATTGATGACTCTTGGGTTTAACCTGGTCCTCCTCCTCCTCCTCCTCTTCCTCCTCCTCCTCCACCTCCTTCTCCTCCTCCTCCTCCGTCTCCTCCTCCTCCTCCTCCTCCTCCTCCTCCTCCTCCTCCTCCTCCTCCTCCTCCTCCTCCTCCTCCCCCTTTACGTATTCGACCATTAGCCCCTTGTTACCCATTGGCCTTGGGCGGGCTCTGGCGGTCTCCGTAGTTTCCTGGCGGTCTCCGGCTGTCTTCGGCGGTCTCCGGCGGTCATTGGCGGTTTCCGACGGTCTTCGGCGCGGAAGCTGGACGGTTGCGCTGAACAAGGGGTCCCTGATCCCAGTCCCCCAACGTCGTGACTTTTGTCATAACGTCAACCCCCAGAGGTCTCGACCCCTTCCCCAGGACCGGGTTATCGTCCTGAATCATTTTGGGACTGTCCCGAGGCCCAGTGAGGGCCCCTGAAGGCCGAAAATAGAAAAAAACCTCCCGTCGTGCTTTGGTTCACAACGCGAGGGGGTCCATGATCGAACACCGACCCAACCACCACTCACGGCGCAGATCCAGGGAGCCTACTCTCTTGAGGGGGCTGCCGTCCCAGATCTCCGACGATATGATGCTTTCAACCGGCGGGCTCTCCTCGACTCTGGCCCTCGGGGGCCCCTGGCGGGCCGCTGGGCCATCAATACTAGGTCCTGGACGAAAAGCTACCCCTGGGGCAGCAGTCGAGCCCTCTGGGCCGCGAATTGAACAGAACAGATCGGAAGATGTCAGCGGCCGCTGCTCCTCTTCTATTTCCATGAGCACTCCTGCTTGGTCGTGGCTCCTCCCCCTGACGGGCACCGCTATCTGCCAGGGACTCGCTCAGAGGGGGGGGAGGGGGGGCAAACATCGACCTGGAATCGGCGATACATCGCCGACTGATCGGCCATAGGGCCCTGGTAGCGAAGTTGCACGTTCCTGGGCGGGGTGGGCTATCCGGCGCCTGTCGGCGATGAATGGGCGATTGGGGGTCGATGGATGCGTTCCCTCCTGAGCCTGTCACCCCTAGCGTTCCCGCTGACCCTTATGAAGAAAATCCTGGAGGCCTCGCGCGGCAACTTGAGACCCAAGTTCCACTGGATCGGCGTCAGTTTCACGTCGGATGCACGTCGGATTCACGTCGACTTTACCTAGGACTTACGTTGGAACGTCGCCGCGCGAAAGGATCTTCCTCGTAGCGGCCCCCCCCCCACGTGCCCCTTTCTTCTCCCCACTCTGCCACCCGCCCTTCGCACTCTGACGAGGAGACTGGGCGAGCGCGCCTTCCGGCCCCACCCCGGGAAGAGAGGAATTCAGGGCGCCGTCGCGAGCTTCCTGAATGGCTCGAAAACAGAACAGCTGCCATGCAGTGGTACGGCGGCGAAGTTGGAAAGAGCAATATGCTGGTGCAGGGGCGTCCACGAGGAGGGCGCCCAAGAGGGAGGGTCGCGAATCACGGCTGGAGGCACGTGCGCAGACGAGGGGGGGCCAGGGGACGCATTGAAATAAGAGGAACAAGCAGAAGAAGAAAATACATAAGAAGAGAAAGAAAAGAAGAGGCCATGAAAGCATGGGAGATATCACGGCTCTGGTAATTACCCACACCCCTCGAGTCGTCATCACCCCCCGCTTGGACGCCCCCGGCTGGTGGCGATAATGATCGCGGTGGCAGGAACGGTCATGGCGGCAATTGCTCCTGCCGGTGGCGGCTGCGACGACGGACGGCGGCGGCAATTGCGACGTCGACTGCTATGCGGTGGCGACGGCGGATGTGACAGCCAGCTGTAACCAAGACCGTATGTGCATGACAGACCACGTGTCACTGAATGCGGGCATGATGATGCCGAGAGGAGTGGCCACCGAGGGATTGCAACGGTGGCAACGGTCACTGCGACACACCGTATCCACCATGTACATTTATCCGCCACCGCTCCCTGGCACGTTGAGGCATGCTAGAATACCGAGTGCTGCCTGATATGGTTTTTGAAACCTCCTGAGGGACTACCCCCCTCCAGGCCGCACCTCGTCGCGAGCACCAGCCATGTTCCCGGGGGGTCCCTGGGCGGTCATGTCGCCTCCCTCCATGACAGCCCAGGACTCCCCCAAGACAGTCCAAGAGGGCCCCGAGTCGCCGAACGATAGCCCGAAGACGCCCAAGATGGCTTCAAGATGGCGCAAGAGCCTTCCCAGGCGCCCCAGGAAGGCCTCCAAAAGGTCTCCCGAGAGGGCCCCCCAAAGGTAAGAATCATTGATTTCCCTTGCGTTTTTCAAGGATGTTGGCGTGCTCGCATTTCCGGCTTTCCGACGCCACAAGACGGCAAAACAAGCCCCCGAGATCACCCCAACGCCCAAGAGGTCTCCACGAGGGCCCCAAGCCGGCCCAAAAGCGCCCCAGAACGGTCCAAGAGGCGACCAAGACGGCCTAAGAGGGCCCCAAGACGGCCCCAAAAGGAACCCCTGAGAGGGTCAGGACACCCCAAGAGGCGCCCCAGACGCCCCAATAGGCCTTCCCCCCCAGGAGGTCCCCAGAGTCCCCAAGAGACCCCCAAAGAGGTCCAGAGGCCCCAAAACAGGCCCCCAGAGGCTTCAAAACTGCCTCCAAGAGGACCCCGAGAGGCCTCCCAAGGGATTCCAACGAACATCCACTAGGTTTATAACCCACATCCCATGCACGGTGGCGAGACTAGCCGTAAGCAACTACATATAGATATATTGATATATTGATATATATATATATATATATGTATATATATATATATATTATATATATATATATATTATATATATATATATATATTGATATATTGATATATATATATATATATATATATATATACATACACATACAGACATACACACATATACAGTATATATATGTATATGCAGACATATATACATGCATACAAACATACATACATACATACATACGTACGTAGGTACGTACGCGCATACATACAATTGCTTACAGATATACATCGGTACATACAAATACACGTGCATACATATATGCATACATATATACATATACATTCGCACATCAAACTACAACTACATATATACATATAAACATACCTGTATGACGGTACGAATACCTATATATATATATATACATACATATACACAAACACGTACATGTACGTAGGCATATGCATACACATAAACATACTCATACACATGTGCATATTCATGTACATATACATATCCATATGCACATGCATATGCAGTTGTATGTGTATACACATATACTTATAACGACGCATATACATATACATAAAACTGTTGGACATATGCATATACGAAAACATAAACATAGGCATGTACATACACAGATGCAAATGCGTGTTCATGCACATCAACATGCGCATAGACATACACATGTACATGTATATATAAATACATACATACACATATATAAACAGATGCATATTACACCAGCACGTGTATGTATATAAATTGTGTACATGTATGTACGCATTTGGATGTATATACGCATGTGGCTTGCTTAACATATGTACAGACTGCATGTATACACACATATCTATAGACAAATATGCACATGCATATATGGTCCAGGGCTTGGGCACCCCCACCCACTCCCAATGCTGATGCCATTGGGCCCCACCCACCCACCCCGCGCGATGGTCCCCACCGCCCCCCCCTGTGGGCGTGGCGTGGTGCTGCGCTGCGGTGCTCCCCTCCCCCCCTGTGGATGTGGTGTGGTGCTGTGGTGGTTCAGAGGTGGGCGTGGCGTGGTGCTGCGCTGCGGTGCCCCCCTCGCCCCCCTGTGGATGTGGTGTGGTGCTGTGGTGGTTCAGAGGTCGTCGTCGTCGTCGTCCTCGTCATCCTTCGTCGTCCTCGTCGTCGTCGTCGTCGTCATCGTCATCGTCGCCGTCGTCATCGTCGTCATCGTCGTCGTCGCCGCCGCCGGCGTCGTCGCCGCCGCAGCCGTCGTCGTCGTGGTCGTCGTCGTCGTCGCGGTCGTCGCCGTCGTCGTAGTCGTCGCCGTCGTCGTCTTCGTCGTCGTCGTCTCTGGGGCCATACCATCTGGGGGTGGGGGGTCCCGAAGAATCCTGGGACCATACCATCTGCGGGGGGGGGGCCGTGGGCCCGGAGCCTGGGATCATATATACAAGTGTACATATATATATATAAACAAATAGACATGCATAGAAGTACACATACATACATACACACATATAGACATGCACATATGCATACATACAACAATGCATGAATGCCGACATAAATCGCCATACGCGCATACATACAGACATGTATACAAGCATCCACACGAGTACACATATGCACACATACACATGTACAGCTATACACAGTTAAACATATGCACGGGCTCATGGGCATATAGGTGTACTTAGAACTGGTCAGAAACATTTATACGGATCTACACACATGCATATACGGAGTCACATACAACTGCTTGCACATATACATACGAAGATACATACATATATAATGTGCATATACAAGATGCGGTTATATATACGTACACATGTACATATACACATACGTATACACACACATTGACATATAAGTATACAGACACACACATAAAAACATACATAGACCATGAATTGTGAATACGCAAAGGCATCGAAATATACATATGTCTGTACATGTACATAAATGTAAACATAACTATATACACATGAAAATACACCTGCATCTAAATATACAGATACAGCTGTTTATACATGCCCACGCTCATGCTCAGATACACCAACATTGTATTAAGTTGAAAAGTATACTCAATCATTCCCAGAAACATAAGCATATGCACATACATATACACATATACACATACACATACACATACATATAGACATACATAGACATGATCATAAACATGTGCATGCACCTACACATATACATCTACATATGCTTGTACATAAACGACACGGCGCTCGCGGAGCTCGCAAAGGGGGGGGGGGCCGTAGCTACCGCCCCCCTTGGGCCCCCCTGCTGGAAGCTACCCCCCCCCTCCCCCTCTTTTTGGTCCTCCCCCGGAAGCTACTTCCCCCCCCTCCCCTCTCCCCTTTTGCCGGTCGAGAAGCTACCCCCCCCTTCCACTCTCCCCCCCTTCCACTCCACCCCATGTACTTATGCCCACCGTGCGCTGCAAGGCGCGCAGGTGCGCGCGGGCGTTGCAAGTCGCGAGTGCCGGCACCGCTGGGCACTGACCATGCCCCAACGCGCGTAGCACGCCGCCTAGGAGCGCCAAAGCATAGCGCGCCGTGCATGCGCAACTGCATCACCGGGCACGGGCAGTGCCCCCGGCGCGCTGAGCAGCACATGGGTGCGCATAGGTAGCGCGCACCGCGAGGCCTGCACTGCCGCGCAGTGGCAATGCGCAGGCGTGCACCCCGCCAGCGACTCCTGAGTGATCGGACAATTGCCACTGAAAAGATAAACGTGCACAGCGCTGTCCGGAGCTGCAATGGCTGAGGGCGCACAGATTGCCGCGTGGCCGCGTGCCGAGACCGAATGGCACAGCGTAAGGCGTTAACGCGATCTTGCGGCCGAAGGCACAACAAACGTGTCAGCGCGCCTGAAGCTGCACACTCCGTGCACCGTGCGTCCGAAAGCCAGGCCGCACCGCATGCATTAGAGCGTGGGACACCACGTCTTGTTGTTTAGTCAATGGCACAGCCTTGCCCCGATTGCCTGTCAAGGAGGTGAACGGGCGGCCTGCCAGTGGCGAGGCTGACATGTGGTTGTGGCCAGGGCCGCGCGCGGTGTAGCGCGTAGACTGGGACACTTCCTGGTTCGTTGGGGAAAGGTGCGCGACAAGGTTTCCAAACAACACGCGGAACGACAGCAATATGTCAGCGACATGCCTGGACGCCTCGTCCTGGAACAGCGCTCGTGTAGCTGGTAGTGAAGTTCCTGTCGAAGACCGCGTCGAGGAAGAACCAGAAGAAGACGAAGTACGGCGGCTCGGAATTGCCGAACGGATATAAGAGGCAGATGAAGCGAAGAACCCAAGTGAGCAACAGTCGTGGCGTAGCCGACGTGTTGGCTGCATCTGGGCGCGGTGTCTGCAACACTCGCGGGCTGCGTGTCTGGCTGGCTGCGGCCCACAATCAAGACAGGTACACGCATTGACGATCTCACGCTGGTGCTGAGTGGTTTGCTGCCCCCGAACGCCAAGATGGGAATCCTCCACGATACGACCTCACCACGATGTGAGCTGCGGAAGCGACGTTGGGCTCGGGCCTACGCAGGGACGAACACCATGTTGAAGCAAGTGGCAGCAATAGTAATGTTGTCACCCTTGACGGGTGCCCAGGGTGGTGGGATAGGCATAGTAGCACTCATTGCTCCACTCGAGAAGTGCGGCGCGCTCGCAAGGACAGCCAACATTGTCGCACACATCACGAGGTACGGCTGTAACCAAGCGGGAGGCCTCGCAGTCACGCCCGACGCGAAGCGGCGGCCAGTGCCTGTGGGGTGCGATGGGTCGGGGAACGTCGTGGCGCTCCCATGGGCGAGTCGCTTCAAATCGCGGTAACGCCTGCGGCTGCCTTTGCCCTGCGCAACTGGACTCTGACACGCCTCACACGGCATACGGCGTTTGTCGTCATCGTCGCGTGTGAACGTCCAGGGCGAGTTGCTTACCAGACGGTGTGCAGAACAACCGTGAACACAGGTTGCTTGTGGAACGGAGGTTGGTACCAATGAAGAGCTTAGGGAGAATGCGAATGTGCGCCCACATCGCACTATGCGCAGCCCCATGGATCGCGAACTGGATCGAGAAGTGGGATCGAACTGGGATCGCGAACTGGGAATTGCGGGTGGTAGTGGTAAAAGGTCAGAGACATGGCGACCATGGTAACATGAGAGATAGCAGAGCGGCGGTCTTTTCCTTCTCAACACTGGACAAGTTCGCAGGACCGCTGTGAGCCAGTCGGCAGCGGACCACTCCTATTCGAGTGAGGAGGGGGAGGAGGAGGAGGAGGAGGAGAAGGATGAGGAGAGCAGGAGGAGGAGGAGGAGGAGGAGGAGAGGAGGGAGCGAGGAGACGAGTCAGGATAGAGGAGGGGTGAGGATACTGTATACACATACGATGCGATTATCTTGATCTGAGAGATCTTGGGACACCTTTATTCGTCGATCTTTGAGGGCCCTGAGGTGCCCGAGAGCTTCTGCGGGTCCAACGAGCTATCGGGGAGAACGCAACTTCCGTGGGGTACCCGCTGGCAGGCCGATCCCTTATCTGATGTGCGGAATGTACGACGAAGAAGAAGAGGGAGGCGTAAAGCGCGAGCACGCGCGCGAACTCCCTGGCACACCCAGAAATGGGTAGAGAAAACGTGGGCACGATGCACAACCGCAAGCGTTGTCCAGAACCGACAGCGGCCGCTATCTGGCAGGCGTCTTTTTGTCTCAACTGGACAACGTCCGCGGCGACGCCGACAGCGAGCCCTGGCCAAAATGGACGAGAACTGCTGTCGGGACTCCAATGGGGGCCTGGTTGGGGGAAGGGTCTGATTTGAGCTGTCCTGGAGGGTTCTGGGAGGTCTGGGCAAAAGGCCGCCCCTTCATGGTTGGCCTGGGGGGGTCTACACCTGCTTTTCTGGGAGGGTTGCGACTCCCACACTGCATGATGAAACCCAAAAAGTCTTCGGCATTCGTCACCATTTTGTTCCGTACCGATCTCGATCGTACCGATCTCGGGGTCGGCGCAGCACAGCTGCGCACAGCCTACGCGCAAGGGCGAGGCACGGTTTGTGCGAGTCCTACGGGTGCCCAGCGCCCCCTGCTGAGCGCTGGAATGCTGGCAGGCGGCGCGGCGCTGAAGACATTCGTCGGCCCACCGGGCCAACGGCGTGTCAGACCGGGGCCGGCACGGGAACGGAAAGAGCGCTTCAGAAAATGGCCCGACGCGGCTCCAGGCACTGTTCGCTCTTGGGAGCATTGGCGTTCAGAACTCGTCACGTTACTGTGCGCTTTTGGAAGCCTCGGTGCTGCGGGCTGCTTCATGTCACTGTGAACTCTTAGGAGCCGTGGTCTCAAGAGCTGTTTATGTCACCGTTCGCTCTTAGGGGGCCTTGACGTTCAGAGCTGTTGGGAGCCTTGATGGTACGAGCTTGTCACGTCACGATGGGCTCGTGGAGGCTTTTGTGTTACGAGCTGTTCACGTAACCGCTCGCTCTTGAGAGCCTTGGCGTCAACAGCTTGCCACTTTTCACGTCACGATGGGCTCGTGGGGGCGATGTTGTTACGAGCCTTTCACGTGATCACTCGCTCTTGAGAGCCTTTGCGTCAAGCGCTCGTCACGTTTCACGTCACGATGAGCTCGTGGGGGGCATTGCTGTTACGAGCTTTCCACATAACCGCTCGCTCTTGAGAGCCTTGGCGTCGAGAGCTTTTCACGCCACTGCTCACTCTTCGGGGCCTTGGCGTTCAGAGCTTTCTGCGCCACCGCTCGCTCTTGCTTGTGAGCCTCAGCTTTGCGAACTGCTTCACGTTACCGTTCGCTTCTGGGGGCCCTGATGTTAAGAGCTTTGTTACGTCAGCGTCACTCTTTGACATGACTTTGGCCTTGCCAAGTCTTCTTGGGGGTCATGGCAGGGCCCGACTGGGACCCTTTTGGGCCCCTGTTGGGGGGCCATGGCCGTCCCAGTCCCTCTTGGTGGCCTCTTGGAGCTCCTTTGGAGGCCTCTTGGGGCCCTCTCGGGCCGTCTTGGGGGCCTCTTGGGGACCTCCTGCAGTCTTGGAGCCCTCTTGGGCCGTCTCGGGGCTCTCCTGGGCCGTTTTGGGGCCCTCTTGGGGGCCCCTTGGGCCGTCTTGGGCCGTCGGAAGCCCGAAAAGCTACGAACCATCAACACCTTCTGAACAACTCAAGGAAAACCAATGCTTTTGGCCTCATGAAGCCCTCTGGGGTGTCCTCTTGGGCTGTCTTGGGGCCCTTTTGGACAACCTTGAGGCCATCGTAAGCCATCTTGGAACGCTACTGGGTGTTCTGGGGCTCTCTTGGAGCGCTCTTCGGTCGTTTCGAAGCCCTCCCTTGGGCCATATTGCGCGCCTCTGGGGCCGTCTTGGGGGCCTCTTCGGAGGGAGAGGGCGTGTTGACCCGAGATTGTTCGCTCTTCGCACATCACTCGTAATGACCTCGCGTTGTCAGTCACCTGGGCCAGCACGGGAACAGACAGAGACATTCGGGAACTTGCCCGAGAGGGCTCATGGCACCGTTCGCTCTGGGGAGTCTTGGCGTTAAGAGTTGTTTACGTCACCATTCGCTCTTAGGAGCCTTGGTGTGAAGAGCTGTGCGCATCACCGTTCGCTCTTGGAAGCCTTGGAGTTATGAGCTGTTTATGTCACCATTCGCTCTTAGGAGCCTTGGTGTGAAGAGCTGTGCGCATCACCGTTCGCTCTTGGAAGCCTTGGAGTTATGAGCTGTTTCACGTCACCGTTCGCTCTTGGGAGCCTTGGTGTTCAGAGCTTTTACTTCACTGCTCACTCTTGGGAGCCTTGGCGTTCAGAGCTTTTCACGTCACCGGCTTGTACAAAAATGGCGTTCCAATCACCCGGTTCTCTTAGGAGCCTTGGCGCCAAAGCTGCGTCCGTCACTAAGCCGTTCCGGGGTGTCTCCTGGGGCCCCTTTTGAGTGTTTGGGCCCTCTTGGGCCGCTCTGGGGCCCTCGTGGGGCCCTCTTCGGCCATCTCGGCGGCCTCCTTCGGCCCTCTGGGGGCTCTCTTACGGGCCACTTGGGGCCCAAGACTGCCCAGGGGTCCTCAAAGACGGCCCCAAGACGGCCCACGAGGGCCCCAAGACTGCCCAGGAGACCCCCAAGACGGCCCTTGAGGGCCCCAAGAGAAACTCAAGACGGCCCAGCGAGGGCTCTAGAACGGCATCCAGAGGCGCTAGACAGCCCAAGAGCATCCGAAGACGGGGCCCGCAGGCGGGCCCCAGGACGACCCAAGAGGGGGAAAATCGAACTGTTTCGGGCGACCCTACCCTCATGATGGTCCCAAGGGGACCAGAGAGGCCCGAAATACGCCTCCAAGAGGCGAGACCTCCCTCGGACGCTTCCAAGAGGACAGAACCACAGACGATCACAATAATGCTTGGTGATCTTGGCGTGCTCGCCCTTTCGGGTTCCAGTGAGGGTCTCGAGCCCGAGGTGGCCCCAAGAGAGCCTCAAGAACTATCCCAAGAGGGCGCAGGAAGGCTCCAGGAGGACCCCAAGAAGCCCAAGAGCGGCCTTAGAAAGGGCACCGAGGGGCGGCAGGCCCCAGGATGGCCCCAAGCCAGACCCAAGAGGCCCAAGACGGCCCAAAGGCGGCCTAGGACTGACAAAAAGACAGCCCCCACGAGGCCCCCAAGAGGCCGCAAGAAGCCCCTCAGAGGCCCCCAGGAAGCCCCCAGAGGCCTCCCAGAGACCACCCACGAGGTCCCCCAGCATGCTCTGGCAGCCCACGATTTCTTCCAATTCACTACTCGTTTTCTTCAGCGTCGAAAGCGAAACTTGGCTGTGGGCGGTATCCTGTGAGTACTGGGCTCAATATACCAAGCGGCTGTTTCTCCCCCACACGAGCTTCACACGGCAGCTTGGAGACACTACCTCCACCCAACAGCTTCCCAGTGCCCACGAACACCCCGGAAAACGGCAAGGATGCTACAACAGGGGCGGGCGGAGTGCGCGAAGCGGTGGTAGAGAAAACTGAGCGGGGAAAATTAGGCGAGACATGCCCGTCACCGTGCCACCAAGCGGGCTCGATCGAGTTCCGCGGGGGCACAAGTTCCCTGGCACCTCCGCATACTCCTCCTCCACGTCCTCCGCCTCGGCTGGTGCACGAGTCGGCTCAGTACACCTCGACGTGGTAGCGGTGGTTCTTCTTCATCTCCTTCGCGAACTCCTTCCAGTCGACACCTGCCTTCGCCGCCAGGGGCGAGAAGCACTCCTCCATGCCCGCCTCCATGCCCTTCAGGCCGCACATGTAGATGTGGGTCTTCGGAGACTGCATCAGCTCCCAGAGCTCCTCCGCGTACTCCGCCATCCTCGTCTGGATGTACATCCTCTGGCCCGCGGCGTTCTTCTGCTCACGCGAGATCGCGTAGTCGGCGCGGAACTGGTCGGGGAACTGCTTCGTGTACTCGTCGTGCTCGTCGACGTAGAGCAGCGAATTCGAGTAAGGGACGCCGAGGAAGAGCCACGCCAAGCCCTGAAACTTGCGGGTGCCGTCGGGGTTGGCGCCGACCTTGTCGTGGAAGAGCAGGCGCATGTAGGAGCGCATCGGCGCGATGCCGGTGCCCGTCGCGAGCATGATGATGTTGCAGTCCTGCTCATTCGGCAGCAGCATCTCGGCGCCGGTCGGGCCCGTGATCAGGACCTCGTCACCCTCGCTCATGTCGCAAATGTGGTTCGAGCACACGCCGCGGTAGACCTTGGCGTCGGGGAAGCAGGTGCCGGCCTTGTCAGGCTTGTCTTCTCCGACCTCGCGGTTGGAGTGCTTGAGGGGCCACTTCTCCTCCTCCACCTCGACGACACGCTTGACGCAGAGGGAGACCGTCTTGGAGTCCTGGCAGTCACCGACGGCCGACGAGCCGATGGAGTAGAGACGGATCTTGGCCGGGGTCTCGCCCTTCTTGTCGGGGCCGGGCGCGATGACCCCGATGGACTGTCCCTCCACGTACGGCACCTTGCCCCCGTGGTCGAAGGTCACGTGCGTCGTCTCCCAGTTGGCATCGCCAGGGGAGCTGCTGTTGGGTTTGGTGATGGTGTGCGCCTGCACGTCGTTCTTGATCACTTTGCCCTGGTACGGCGCCTTCGGCATGAACAGGTTCCATGGGATCTCCCTGCCGTCCAACTGCTGGACGACCTTCACGCCCTTCTTCTTCACCGCGGCCGCGCGGCGCGTGACCACCGAGGAGCCCACGGCGATGGCCGCCGCGCCCAACCCGACCGTGGCCGGGATGCCCGCGAAGGAGCTCGCGTCTGGCGCGGATGATCGGCCGGCCCGCAGGCGCGGAGCGGCCTCGGGCGCCACGGCGGGGGGGGCGGCGACAAACGCCAGCGACATCGTCCACGGGGCAAGAGGCTCGGAGTCTGCGGCAGGGGCGGGCAGCCCTATGGGGGTGGCACTGCACGCGTCGGGCTGCGCGCCGTGCTGCGCCCAGTGCTGCCCCCCCCTCGGACTCCTCCTCCTCCTCCTCCTCCTCCTCCTCCTCCTCCTCCTCCTCCTCCTCCTCCTCCTCCTCCTCTCCTCCGCCTCCTCCTCCTCCTCCTCCTCCCCGAAACTCCATCATCCATCCTCCATCCTCTATCCTCCAACTTCCATCCTCCATCCTCATTCCTCCATCCTCCATACTCATTCCTCCATCCTCCTCCATACTCCATTTCCTCCTCCTCCTCCTCCAAACTCCATTCTCCATCCTCCAACTTCCATCTTCCATCTTCCATCCTCATTCCTCCATCCTCCATACTCAGTCCTCCATACTCCTCCATACTCCATCTCCTCCTCCTCCTCCTCCTTCTCCTCCTCCTACTCCCATCAGCATCATCATCATCAGCATCATCATCAGCATCACCATCATCATCATCATCATCGTCATCATCATCAGCATCATAACCATCATCATCATCATCATCATCATCATCATCATCATCATCATCATCATCATCATCATCATCATCATCATCATCATCATCATCATCATCATCATCATCATCATCATCATCATCCGCATCATCATCATCACCATCATCAGCAGCAGCAGCATCATCATCATCCCCCTCCTCCACCTCCCCCAGTTCCTCCTCATCTTCCTCCTCCTACTCCTCCTCCTCCTCGTTCTTCTCCTCTTCCTCCCCCTCCCCCTCCCCCTCTTCTTCTTCGCCGTATCATTACTATATGATTGTTGTTCGTCTTCTTCTGATCAGTAATCAGATTCCTTTTTCTTCCTTCTCCTCCTACTCATCCTCCTCCTCCACCTCCTGCTATTCCTCCTCCTCCACCGCCTCCACCGCCTCCACCGCCTCCTCCACTTCCTCCTCCTCCGCCTCATCCTCCTCCTCATCATCATCATCATTTGCATCATCATCATCATCAACAACATCCTCAATTCCTTTTCCTTCTAAACAACTTCTCCCTGTCGCACCCCGAAGCCAGTTTTGAGGGCGGGTTTGGCGTTTCGCCGGAGATTTCCTCGCCATTTACGAAGACTAGCAACAGCCTCACAGAGGGAGGGTGGATGGTGTTCAACATGTGGCTCTCGCCTTAGTGCGGCACCCATTCGTCATAACAATTTGCAAGAGTTTCACGGATTGAGGGCAGGTGGTTTTCAAAATGTGGTTCTCGCCTTCGCGCCGCGCGCATGCGGTCTAACAAGCTGCAAGAGCTTCACGTATTGAGGGCGGGCGGTGTATGTGGTTCTCGCCTTAGCGCGGCGCACATTCGTTATACAAATGCACAAAGGCCTTACGGATTGAGGGCGGTTTCTTTTCAAAATGTGGTTCTCGCCTTAGCGTCGGGTGCACTTGTTTTACAAACCTGCAGGAGCTTCACTGATTGACGGCGGTTCCTTTTCAAAATGTAGCTCGCCTTAGCGCGGCGCACATCCGTTTCAAATTTGCAAAAATGGCACGGAATCCCGCCATCAGTGTACCAGAAGTGGTGTTTTGCAAGGATGCAGGATTATGCGGGCGCAACAGATACGTTCGTTCTCGGTGTTGAAGTCCTAGGAATGGCGTTCTGGCACGATTCAGGATCAGGTTGATCCGTGGCGTTGGTTGGAATTCCGAACACATGTTCGGGGGCATGCTTCAGGATCTTCAAACGGGTGGCGTTCAACGAAGCAGTTCGAGCACTGGAAATGAACCGTTGTATGGGGCCTATAATAAAGGGGGACCTTGGAGGGATGGTGGATTCAAACATCGTTGATGACTCTTGGGTTTACACTGGTCATTTTTCCTCCTCCTATTCATGTCCTCCTCCTCCTGATCCTCCTCATGCTCCGATGCTGCTCCTCCTCCTCCTCCTCCTCCTCCTCCTCAGCTCCTCCTCCTCCTCCTCCTCCTCCCCGGGTCCTCCTCCTCCTCCTCCGCCTCCGCCTCCTCCTCCTCCTCCTCCTCCTCATCATCATCATATTCGTCCTTCCTTCACCGTCCTCCTCCTCCTCCACCTCCTCCTCCTCTTCCTCCTCCTTTTCCGCGTCCTCATATCCCTCCGTATAGTCTTCCTTTTCCTCTGCATCCTCATCATCATCATCATCAGCAGCAGCAGCATCAGCATCATCGTCATCATAATCATCATCATCAGCAGCATCAGCATCGTCAGTATCATCATCATCAGCATCATCATCATCAAAATCATCAACATCATCATCAGCATCATCATCAGCAGCAACAGCAGCAGCAGCATCACCACCATCATGATCATCGGCTGCAGCATCATCATCGTCATCATCATCAGCACCATCATCAGCAGCATCAGCATCAACATCTACATCATCATCAACATCAGCATCATCATCGTCATCCGCATCACCATCATCCGCATCAACCCCATGATCATCATCATCATCAGTAGTACCAGCAGCAGCAGCAGTATTATCACCATCCTCAGCATCATCACTGCCATCAGCATCATCATCAACATCATCAGCATCATCATCATCATTAGCATCGTCATCATCGTCAGCAACATCACCATCATCACCATCATGATCATCATTATCAGCAGCAGCAGCGTCAGCATCATCATGGCCACTATCATCAGCATCATCATCAGCAGCAGCCGCATCACCATCATCGTCATCAGCAGCAGCATCAGCATCTACATCACCATCAGCATCATCATCGTCATCAGCGTCACCATCATCAGCATCAACACCATGATCATCATCATCATCAGTAGCAGCAGCAGTGTTATCACCATCCTCAGCATCATCCTCATCATCAGCATCATCATCATCCTCATCATCATCAGCAGCATCATCATCACCATCATCATCAGCAGCAGTAGCATCAACCTCAGCATCAGCATCATCATCATCAGCATCATCATCGCCATCAGCATCACCATCACCATCGTCATCAGCAGCGGCATCATCATCAAGATCAGCATCAGCAACATCAGCATCATCAGCGTCATCGTCAGCAGCATCAACATCGTCAGCGTCATCATCAGCATCACCATCATCATCAGCAGCATTAGCATCATCAGCAGCATCAGCATCGTCATCATCAGCTTCATAATAATCAGCATCATCAACAACATCATCATCATCTGCATCAGCATCAGAATCATCATCGGCATCATCAGCATCATCAGGATCATCGTCATCATGATCATATCATCATCAGCAGCATCACCATCAACATCAGCAGCATCATCATCAGCACCATGATCATCATCATTATCATTATCATCGTCATCATCATCATCAGCAGCAGCAGCAGTATTATCACCATCCTCAGCATCACCCTCATCATCATCAGCAGCATCAGCAGCAGCAGCATCAGTAGCAGCATCAGCACCGCTGTCATCAGCATCGCCATCACCATCAGCATCGCCATCATCGCCACCACCACGATCGGCACAGGGATAAGGAACAGGACGGGAAAGGCACAGAGAGCGGAACCGCAGTTAGAAAGGAGAAAAGGAAAGAGTGGACAACGACCTGTCCTCACGTCTCGCGCTCCTTTTGGGCGCAGGCGCCCGCGACGGGAATCAGCTGCACCAAAAGCGACCCTACCAGGTCAGTAGATATCATTCGGGAAGCCGCCGCAGTAGACCTGGGAAGGCAATTGCGCTACAGAAGTGCACGCAGACGGGGCCCACGGAACTATCCAGAAAAACTGGAGTTGGAACGCAGCGTTCCTCTCTCACTGTAGTTTTTCGGCCCGACGAACCCATTCACACACACTCCCAGAGAGCAGTTCCCCGACCTTGACGAACGCCCGCGCCAGGGGCGGCATAGGTTCATAGCATGCCCGTGGCGGCCATTCACGGGGAGGACATGGTGGACCTGAGAAGGCGATTGCGCTACAGGAGAGCGCGGGGGCGCTATTCCAAACAGCGCTTTCCAAAGACAGCCCAGGCCAGGAAAACCCCTGGCTCACGATTGGTTTTTCTCCCAAGTGCCCCCGCGCACTCCCAGAGCCCAGTTGCCCGACCTTCACCAGCGGAATACGTGCATCTGCAGCGCGTTGACGCTGTTCCGAAGACCACTGGGGCACACCTTATAAGGGGCCTTCCATGCAGCAGGGCATGGACAACCACCCACGGACCAGACTGAAAACAGACCCGCGCAGTATCTATACGTCCACACCCTTGTTTGCGATATGGCCCGTTTCCAATTCAAGGCCGCGGGCGCATGTCCACGTACCAGCGTATGTAAGACCCCCAACCTTGTCGTGGATTTCCTCGGAGCGGTGGAGCTGCTGGTGGATTGCAGCTGGGTCCACCTCGAACCTGGACGCGTTCGACGAGAACTCCTTGGACAGGATGTTGCGCACGGTGCGCTCCCCAACGCTCCCAAAGGATACGTTGAGGACCTTGTGGCTGAAGGCGCTGGTCTGGCTATCGTGCCAATGGCCAGGGAACAGCGTCTTGCACACCTGCGCCCCTGGAAAGAGCATTGGATTACAGCAGTTCGCGCACATAGCTCCATGAAGTGGCTTCGAAATCTGGCTATGGTTAAACTGGTCCCTTTTCATGTTTGCGGGCGCCAGACCCCGCAGTCAGTTTCATGGACACTCATGCACGAACTGCTGCATTTCAACACTCTGGCCTTCACCGTCTTCGGCTGCCGTGAACGTCCTGTCGTAGCGCGCCTTCACGCCCAGGTTCTCGACCAGCACGGGTCGGTGACGCCGCAGGTAGTCTTCGTACAGCTGCTGGACGCGGCCGCACAGAATCTTCCCTACGTCGCCCCTGTTGCCGATCGCCGTGTCCTGGCTCCACTTCGTCTTGTGAGACTGGGAGGAGCATACGCATTATCAGCAGCAGCATACGCATTATCGTCATCATTATGATCAGCATCATCATCATCAGCACCAGCAACAGCATCAGCATCCTCATCAGCATGCTCAGCATCATCATCATCATCATCATCATCATCATCATCATCATCACATCACCATCATCATCATCAGCAGCATCATCATCATCATCGTTAGCATCATCAGCATCGTCACCGTCGTAGACATCCTCAGGATCATCATCATCATCATCACCACCACCACCACCATCATCATCATCATCATCATCATCATCCTCATCCTCCTCCTCATCATCATCATCGTGGTTCATCTCAAAAACGCCCTGGACGTCAGGCCGAAAATGCTAAAAATACGACACTTGTTTTAGTGTTGTCAGTGTCGTTTTGGGGGCGTTCCAGGTTCGTCGCTGTGGTACAGCGTTCTGTTGCACTTTTTTGCGGTATCGTCGAAGGCTCCTCGTTGTCTTCTCTGCCAGCTTGGCTCCCGCGCTCCCCGCCCTGCCACCGTTCGCCCTTTCTGCCCCCCCCTTCCCTCTCCCAGGTCGACGCACCTGCCTTGATCCATGAGCTGCGTACACTACGGGGGGCCCAAAAACCGATTCCCGCACGGAAACCTAGAAACGGAAAAAAAAAAAAAAAAAAAAAAAAAAAAAAAAAAAAAAAAAAAAAAAAAAAAAAAAAAAAAAAAAAAAAAAAAACGGTCTGACACCGTTCTAACACCGGAAAGGAGGTGGTAGCAGGGGAGGGCGAACTTCCGCGACGAGTCACCAGCGACGGCCACAGAAAAGCAAACTTGGATAAAGAAGACGATAGGGATACGCAAGGAGAAGGAAACACGCAATCCACGGATCTAAAAACGCTAAAAATGGTCTGCAAACGCTGACGCAACGCATGATTTGTTGAGCGTTTTCAGTTTTTTTGGAGACCTGAAAACGCTTTTTAACAAATGGTGTCCAAGACGCCGAGCTGAAAACGCTATAAAAAAGCCGCCCTGGGCAGATTCAAGATGAACCATCATCATCATCATCATCATCATCATCATCATCATCATCATCATCATCATCATCATCATCATCATCATCATCATCATCATAATCTCCCCATCATCATCATCATCATCATCATCATCATCATCATCAGCATCATCATCATCATCAGCATCAGCATCAGCATCAGCATCAGCATCAGCATCATCATCAATCTCCCCCTTCTACAACGGCGGCACTACGCGCGTGCCGAGTGGGCACCCAGCACGCCGCCCGCGGGGCTTTCCGCCCCTCGCCGCCAGACTCCGCGAAGCAGGGGGGGCTGTCCGAAAGGAGCGCCCGCGTCGCGCCACCCCGCCCCACCCCACGCCTCCACTTCCTCAGGCCCCCCTCCCCCTCCTCCTCCTCCTCCTCCTCCTCCTCCTCCTCCTCCTCCTCCTCCTCCTCCTCCTCGTCCTCCTCCGTCCTCCTCCTCTCCTCCCTCCTCCTCCTCCTCCTCCTGCTCCTCCTCCTCCTCCTCCTCCTCCTCTCCTTCGTCTGCTTGTTCTTCTTAGTATTAGCCTTCGTCTTATTAGTCTTATGGTTCGTATGGTGTTTCTCATAGTTCAAATTAGTGTTCTTACTCTATTCGTATTAGTAGTATGTGTCTTCTCTTGATACTAGTGTTACTATATTATCATTGTTATAATCAGTGAGATCGTCATTAACAATCCTACCGGTATTCGCCTTCTCCTTCGTAGTTGAGAATTACTAGTATGATACGTATCATTAGTAGTTTCATGCTTCTGAGTATGATCAATAATAGCACTGGTACTACGGTGGCCATGTTGATTATTACTAGAGTTACTGATGTTATTGGTATTACTGTTATTACCACTGTTTATAATATCCTTCATCCTTCCTCCTTCCTCCTCCTCCTCATCCTCCTTCTCCTCCAGTCCTTTTCCTTATACGTGAATTCCCCCTGTCGCACCCTGAGGCCAGTTTTTAGAGAGGGCTGGGCGCTTCGCCTGAGACTTCCTTTTCACTGGTGGCCCTGAAGCTGCAAAATTGGCCAAAGCTTTGCAGATGGAGGGCAGGTGGTTTTCAAAATGTGGCTCTCACCTTTAGCGCCGCGCACATTCGTTTGAAAATTCGCAGCAGTTTCACTGATTGAGGGCGGGTGGTTTTCAAAATGCGGCTCTCGCCTTAGCGCCGCGCACATTCGTTTTAAAAGTTCGCAAGATGTTCACGGATTCAGGCGGGTGGTTTTCAAAACAAGAGTTTCACGGATTCAGGGCGGATGGTTTTCAAAATGTAGTTCTCGCCTCAGCGCCGCGCACTTTCGTTTTCCCTAATTTGCAAGAGTTTCACGGATTGAAGGCGGGTGGTTTTGAAAATGTGGCTCTCGCCTTAGCGCCGCGCACTCTCGTTGAGCTTCACGGACTGAGGGCGGTTCCTTTTCAAAATGTGGTTCTCGCCTTAGCGCCTCGCACATTCGCTCTTAAAATGTGCAAGAGTTCCACGGATCCCCATGATCAGCATACCAGAAATGGCGCTTTGGAAAGATTCAGGATTATGAGGGCGCAACAGTTACGCTCATTCGCGGTGTTGAAGTCCAAGGGGCGGCGTTTTGGCACGACTCAGGCTCGTCAAAACGCAACACTCTTGTTGATCCGTGGCGTTTGGAGTCCCGAGAAGAATGCTTTGGCATGCTTCTGGGTCTTCAAACGGGTGTCTTCCAACGAGGCACGTCCCTCAGTGGAAATGAACCCTTGTAGGGGCCTATGAAGAAGAAGTTTGGGGGGAGGGTGTATTCCAACATCGTTGATGACTCTTGGGTTTAACCTGGTCCTCCTCCTCCTCCTCCTCCTCCGCCTCCAACTCCTTATACTCCTCCTCCTCCTTCTCCTCCTCCTCCTCCTCCTCCTCCTCCTCCTCCTCCTCCTCCTCCTCCTCCGTCTCCTCCTCCTCCTCCTCCTCCTCAACCTCCTTCCCTATTGCGTTTTCGACCATTAGCCCCTTGTCACCCATTGGCCTTGGGCGGGCTCTGGCGGTCTCCGCAGTTTCCTGGCGGTCTCCTGCTGTCTTCGGCGGTGTTCAGCGGTCTTCGGCGGATTCTGGCGGTCTTCGGCGCGGAAGCTGGACGATTGCGCTGAACAAGGAGTCCATGATCCCAGTCCCCCGACGTCATGATTTTTGTCACAACGTCGACCCCCAGAGGTCTCGACCCCGTCCCCAGGACGGATTTTTTGTCCTGAGTTGTTTTTGGACGGTCCCGAGGCCCAGAGAGGGCCCCTGGAGGCCGAAAATAGAGAAAAACCTCCCGTCGTGCTTTATTCACAACGCGAGGGGGTCCATGATCGAACACCGACCCACCCACCCCTCACGGCGCAGATCCAGGGAGCCTTCTCTCCTGAGGGGGCTGCCGTCCCAGATCTCCGACGATATGATGCTTTCAACCGGCGGGCTCTCCTCGACTCTGACCCTCCGGGGCCCCTGGCGGGCCGCTGGGCCATCAAAACTAGGTCCTGGACGAAAAGCTACGCCTGGGGCAGCAGTCGAGCCCTCTGGGCCGCGAATTGAACAGAACAGATCGGAAGATGTCAGCGGCCGCTGCTCCTCTTCTATTTCCATGAGCACTCCTGCTTGGTCGTGGCTCCTCCCCCTGATGGGCACCGCTATCTGCCAGGGACTCGCTCAGAGGGGGGGGGAGGGGGGCAAACATCGACCTGGAATCGGCGATACATCGCCGACAGATCGGCGATAGGGCCCTGGTAGCGAAGTTGCACGTTCCTGGGCGGGGTGGGCTATCCGGCGCCTGTCGGCGATGAATGGGCGATTCGGGGTCGATGGATGCGTTCCCTCCTGAGCCTGTCACCCCTAGCGTTCCCGCTGACCCTTATGAAGAAAATCCTGGAGGCCTCGCGCGGCAACTTGAGACCCAAGTTCCACTGGATCAACGTCAGTTTCACGTCGGATGCACGTCGGATTCACGTCGACTTTACCTAGGACTTACGTTGGAACGTCGCCGCGCGAACGTCGTCCCAGATCTGCCGGGACGGACGCGCGGACTAGACAGTACAACTATTGTGCGCATGGCGACCCCCCCCCCACGTGCCCCTTTCTTCTCCCCACTCTGCCACCCGCCCTTCGCACTCTGACGAGGAGACCGGGCGAGCGCGCCTTCCGGCCCCACCCCGGGAAGAGAGGAATTCAGGGCGCCGTCGCGAGCTTCCTGAATGGTTCAAAAACGAAACGGCTGCCATGCAGTGGTACGGCGGCGACGTTGGAAAGAGCAATATGCTGGTGCAGGGGCGTCCACGAGGAGGGCGCCCAAGAGGGAGGGTCGCGAATCACGGCTGGAGGCACGTGCGCAGACGAGGGGGGGCCAGGGGACGCATTGAAATAAGAGGAAGAAGCAGAAGAAGAAAATCAATAAGAAGAGAAAAAAAGAAGAGGCCATGAAAGCATGGGAGATATCACGGCTCTGGTAATTACCCACACCCCTCGAGTCGTCATCACCCCCCGCTTGGACGCCCCCGGCTGGTGGCGATAATGATCGCGGTGGCAGGAACGGTCATGGCGGCAATTGCTCCTGCCGGTGGCGGCTGCGACGACGGACGGCGGCGGCAATTGCGACGTCGACTGCTATGCGGTGGCGACGGCGGATGTGACAGCCAGCTGTAACCAAGACCGTATGTGCATGACAGACCACGTGTCCCTGAATGCGGGCATGATGGTGCCGAGAGGAGTGGCCACGGAGGGATTGCAACGGTGGCAACGGTCACTGCGACACACCGTATCCACCATATACATTTATCCGCCACCGCTCCCTGGCGCGTTGAGGCATGCTAGAATACCAAGTGCTGCCTGATATGGTTTTTGAAACCTTCTGAGGGACCACCCCCCTCCAGGCCGCACCTCGTCGCGAGCACCAGCCATGTTCCCGGGGGGTCCCTGGGCGGTCATGTCGCCTCCCTCCATGACAGCCCAGGACTCCGCCAAGACAGTCCAAGAGGGCCCCGAGTCGCCGAACGATAGCCCGAAGACGCCCAAGATGGCTTCAAGATGGCGCAAGAGCCTTCCCAGGCGCCCCAGGAAGGCCTCCAAGAGGTCTCCCAAGAGGGCCCCCCAAAAGTAAGAATCATTGATTTCCCTTGCGTTTTTTAAGGATGTTAGCGTGCTCGCATTTCCGGCTTTCCGACGCTCCAAGACGGCAAAACAAGCCCCCGAGATCACCCCAACGCCCAAGAGGTCTCCACGAGGGCCCCAAGCCGGCCTAAAAGCGCCCCAGAACGGCCCAAGAGGCGACCAAGACGGCCTAAGAGGGCCCCAAGACGGCCCCAAAAGGAACCCCTGAGAGAGTCAGGACACCCCAAGAGGCGCCCAAGAGGCCGCAATAGGCTTTGCCCCCCGCAGGAGGTCCCCAGAGGCCCCAAGAGACCCCCAAAGAGGTCCAGAGGCCCCAAAACAGGCCCCAAGAGGCTTCAAAACTGCCTCCAAGAGGACCCCGAGAGGCCTCCCAAGGGATTCCAACGAACATCCACTAGGCTTATGACCCACATCCCATGCAAGGTGGCGAGACTAGCCGTAAGCAACTACATATATATATATATATATATATATACACACACACATACAAACATATATATATATACACATACATACACACCGACATGCAGACATATGTACATACACACATACATACATACATACATACATACATACATACATACATACATACATGCATACAGACAGACAGACAGGCAGACAGACAGACAGACAGACAGACAGACAGACAGACAGACAGACATGTATACATACATACATACATACGTACGTGCATACATATACACACTTGCTTACAAACATACATAGATACATACAAATACATGTACATGCACATATGCACACATATATACATACACATTCGCACATCAAACTACAACTACATATACGTGATCCAGGGTCGAGGGCCCACGGCCCCCCCCCCCAGATGGTATGGTCCCAGGATTCCTCGGGCCCCCCCCCCCCCAGATGGTATGGTCCCAGAGACGACGACGCCGACGACGACGACGACGACGACGACGGCGACTACGACGACGACGACGACGAC
This sequence comes from Prorocentrum cordatum, assembly GCA_963575745.1. Classification (NCBI taxonomy): domain Eukaryota; class Dinophyceae; order Prorocentrales; family Prorocentraceae; genus Prorocentrum; species Prorocentrum cordatum. The sequence goes on along the minus strand of CAUYUJ010007447.1, from coordinate 241,594 downwards.
GACGACGACGACCACGACGACGACAACGACGGCTGCGGCGGCGACGACGCCGGCGGCGGCGGCGAAGACGACGATGACGACGATGACGACGGCGACGACGACGATGACGACGACGACGACGACGATGACGACGACGACGACGACGAGGACGACGAGGACGACGAGGACGACGAGGACGACGACGACGACGACGACGACGACGACGACGACGACGACGACGACGACGACGACGACGACGACGACGACCTCTGAACCACCACAGCACCACACCACATCCACAGGGGGGGGGAGGGGGGCACCGCAGCGCAGCACCACGCCACGCCCACCTCTGAACCACCACAGCACCACACCACATCCACAGGGGGGGGGGGAACCGCAGCGCAGCACCACGCCACGCCCACAGGGGGGGGCGGGGGGGACCATCGCGCGGGGGGGGGGCCCAATGGGGCCAAGCCCTGGACCATACATATACACATACCTGTATGACAGTACGAATACCCATACATATACATATACATATACACAAACACGTACATGTACGTAGACATATGCATACACATAGACATAATCATACACATGTGCATATTCATGTACATGTACATATCCATATGCACATGCATATGCAGTTGTATGTGTATGCACATATACTTATAAATACGTATATACATATACATAAGACTGTCATACATATGCATGAACGAAAACCTGAACATAGGCATGTACATACACATATGCAAATACATGTTCATACACATCAACATGAGCATATACATACACATGTACGTGTATATACAAATATAAATACATACACATATATAAACATATGCATATGTACGCCAGCATATGTGTGAATATAAAATGTGTACATGTGTGTACGTACTTGGATGTATGTACGCATGTGGTTTGCTTAACATATGTACAGACTGCACGTATACACAAATATCTATATACAAATATGCACATGCATATATGGTCCAGGGCTTGGGCACCCCCCCCCCCCCCTTCCAATGCTGATGCCATTGGGCCCCAACCCCCCACCCCCCGCGCGATGGTCCCCCCCGCCCCCCCCTGTGGGCGTGGCGTGGTGCTGCGCTGCGGTGCCCCCCTCCCCCCCCTGTGGATGTGGTGTGGTGCTGTGGTGGTTCAGAGGTGGGCGTGGCGTGGTGCTGCGCTGCGGTGCCGCCCTCCCCCCCCTGTGGATGTGGTGTGGTGCTGTGGTGGTTCAGAGATCGTCATCGTCGTCGTCGTCGTCGTCGTCGTCCTCGTCGTCCTCGTCGTCCTCGTCGTCCTCGTCGTCCTCGTCGTCGTCGTCGTCGTCATCGTCGTCGTCGCCGTCGTCGTCGTCCTCGTCGTCGTCGCCGCCGCCGCCGGCGTCGCCACCGCCGCAGCCGTCGTCGTCGTCGTGGTCGTCGTCGTCGTCGCGGTCGTCGCCGTCGTCGTAGTCGTCGCCGTCGTCGTCTTCGTCGTCGTCGTCTCTGGGACCATACCATCTGGGGGGGGCGGCCCGAGTAATCCTGGGACCATACTATCTGGGGGGGGGCCCGTGGGCCCGGAGCCTGGGATCATATATACAAGTGTACATATATATATATATATATATATATATATATATATATATATATATATTCATGCATAGACAAAAACACAAGCTTACAAGTACACATACATATACAATTATATACATGCACATACGCATACATACAGCAATGCATGAATGCCGACATAAACAGCCATACGTGCATACATACAGACATATATACAAGCATCCACACGAGTACACATATACACACAGACACATGTACACCTATACACAGTTAAACATATGCACGGGCTCATGTGCATATAGATGTACTGAGAACTGGTCAGAGACATTTATACGGATCTACACACATGCATATACGGAGTCACATACAACTGCTTGCACATATACATACGAAGGTACATAATATATAAATGTGCATATACCTGATGTTTTTTTTTATATATACGTACACATGTACATATACACATACGTATACACACATTGACATATTAGTATATATCTATATACACACAAACACATACATAGACCATTAACTGTGAATACGCAAAGGCATCGAAATATACATATGCATGTACATGTACATACATGTAAACATAGATATATACACCTAAATATACACATGCATCTACATATACATATACAGATAATCATAGATGTCCACGCTCATACAAATCAACAACAAGATTGTATTAAGTTGAAAAGTGTACTCAATAATTCTCATAAACATACACATATGCACATACATATACACATACAGATACACATACATATACGCATACATATAGACATACATAGGCATGATCATAAACATATGCGTGCACCTACACGTATACATCTACATATGTTTGTACATCTACGACACGGCGCGCGCGCAGAACTCGCAAAGGGGGGGGGCCATAGCTACCGCCACCCTTGGGCCCCCCTTGCTGGAAGCTACCTCCCCCCTCCCCCTCTTTTTGGTCCCCCCCCGGAAACTACTTCCCCCTCCTCCCCTCCCCCCTTTTGCCGGTCCAGAAGCTACCCCCACCCCTCCACTCCCCCCCCCTCCACTCCCCCCCATGCACTGATGCCCACAGTGCGCTGCAAGGCGCGCAAGTGCGCGCGGGCGTTGCAAGTCGCGAGTGCCGGCACCGCTGGGCACTGACCATGCCCCAACGCGCGTAGCACGCCGCGTAGGAGCGCCAAAGCATAGCGCGCCGTGCATGCGCAACTGCATCACAGGGCACGGGCAGTGCCCCCGGCGCGCTGAGCAGCACATGGGTGCGCATAGGTAGCGCGCACCGCGAGGCATGCACTGCCGCGCAGTGGCAATGCGCAGGCGTGCACCCCGCCAGCGACTCCTGAGTGATCGGACAATTGCCACTGAAAAGATAAACGTGCACAGCGCTGTCCGGAGCTGCAATGGCTGAGGGCGCACAGATTGCCGCGTGGCCGCGTGCCTAGACCGAATGGCACAGCGTACGGCGTTAACGCGATCTTGCGGCTGATGGCACAACAAACGTGTCAGCGCGCCTGAAGCTGCACACTCCGTGCACCGTGCGTCCGAAAGCCAGGATGCACCGCATGCATTAGAGCGTGGGACACCATGTCTTGTTGTCAAGTCAATGGCACAGCCTTGCCCCGATTGCCTGTCAAGGAGGTGAACGGGCGGCCTGCCAGTGGCGAGGCTAACATGTGGTTGTGGCCAGGGCCGCGCGCGATGTAGCGCGTAGAGTGGGTCACTTTCTGATTATTTGGGGAAGGGTGCGTGACAAGGTTTCCAAACAGCACGCGGAACGACAGCAATATGTCAGCGACATGCCTGGACGCCTCGTCCTGGAACAGCGCTCGTGTAGCTGGTAGTGAAGTTCCTGTCGAAGACCGCGTCGAGGAAGAACCAGAAGAAGACGAAGTACGGCGGCTCGGAATTGCCGAACGGGTATAAGAGGCAGATGAAGCGAAGAACCCAAGTGAGCAACGGTCGTGGCGTAGCCGACGTGTTGGCTGCATCTGGGCGCGGTGTCTGCAACACTCGCGGGCTGCGTGTCTGGCCGGCTGCGGCCCACAATCGAGACAGGCACACGCATTGACGATCTCACGCTGGTGCTGAATGGTTTGCTGCCCCCGAACGCCAAGATGGGAATCCTCCACGATACGACCCAAGCACGATGTGAGCTGCGGAAGCGACGTTGGGCTCGGGCCTACGCAAGGACGAACACCATGTTGAAGCAGGTGGCAGCAATAGTAATGTTGTCACCCTAGACGGGTGCCCAGGGTGGTGAGATAGGTATAGTAGCACTCAGTGCTCCACTCGAGAGGCGCGGCGCGCTCGCAAGGACAGCCAACATTGTCGCACACATCACGAGGTACGGCTGTAACCAAGCGGGAGGCCTCGCAGTCACGCCCGACGCGAAGCGGCGGCCAGTGCCTGTGGGGTGTGATGGGTCGGGGAACGTCGTGGCGCTCCCATGGGCGAGTCGCTTCAAATCGCGGTAACGCCTGCGGCTGCCGTTGCCCTGCGCAACTGGACTCCGACACGCCTCATACGGCATACGGCGTTTGTCGTCATCGTCGCGTGTGAACGTCCAGGGCGAATTGCTAACCAGACGGTGTGCAAAACAACCGTGAACACAGGCTGCTTGTGGAACGGAGGTTGGTACCAATGAAGAGCTTGGGGAGAATGCGAATGTGCGCCCACATCGCGCTATGCGCAGCCCCATGGATCGCGAACTGGATCGAAAAATGGGATCGAACTGGGATCGCGAACTGGGAATTGCGGGTGGCAGTGGTAAAAGGTCAGAGACATGGCGACCATGGTAACATGAGAGATAGCAGAGCGGCGGTCTTTTCCCTCTCAACACTGGACACGTTCGCGGGCCCGCTGTGAGCGAGTCGGCAGCGGACCACTCCTATTCGAGTGAGGAGGGGGAGGAGGAGGAAAAGGAGGAGGAGGAGGAGGAGGAGAAGGAGGAGGAGAGCAGGAGGAGGAGGAGGAGGAGGAGGAGGAGGAGGAGGAGGAGGAGGAGAGGAGGGAGCGAGGAGACGAGTCAGGATAGAGGAGGGGTGAGGATACTGTATACACGTACGATGCGATTATCTTGATCTGAGAAATCTTGGGACACCTTTATTCGTCGATCTTTGAGGGCCCTGCGGTGCCCGAGAGCTTCTGCGGGTCCAACGAGCTATCGGGGAGAACGCAACTTCCGTGGGGTACCCGCTGGCAGGCCGATCCCTTATCTGACGTGCGGAATTTACGACGGAGAAGAAGAGGGAGGCGTAAAGCGCGAGCACGCGCGCGAACTCCCTGGCACACCCAGAAATGGGTTGAGAAAACGTGGGCACGATGCACAACCGCAAGCGTTGTCCAGAACCGACAGCGGCCGCTATCTGGCAGGCGTCTTTTTGTCTCAACTGGACAACGTCCGCGGCGACGCCGACAGCGAGCCCTGGCCAAAATGGACGAGAACTGCTGTCGGGACTCCAATGGGGGCCTGGTTAGGGGAAGGGTCTGATTTGAGCTGTCCTGGAGGGTTCTGGGAGGTCTGGGCAAAAGGCCGCCCCTTCCTGGTTGGCCTGGGGGGGTCTACACCTGCTTTTCTGGGACGGTTGCGACTCCCACCCTGCATGATGAAACCCAAAAAGTCTTCGGCATTCGTCACCATTTTGTTCCGTACCGATCTCGATCGTACCGACCTCGGGGTCGGCGCAGCACAGCTGCGCACAGCCTACACGCAAGGGCGAGGCACGGTTTGTGCGAGTCCTACGGGTGCCCAGCGCCCCCTGCTGAGCGCTGGAATGCTGGCAGGCGGCGCGGCGCTGAAGACATTCGTCGGCCCACCGGGCCAACGGCGTGTCAGACTGGGGCCGGCACGGGAACGGAAAAAAGAGCGCTTCAGAAAATTGCCCGACGCGGCTCCTGGCACTGTTCGCTCTTGGGAGCATTGGCGTTCAGAACTCGTCACGTTACTGTACGCTTTTGGAAGCCTCGGTGCTGCGGGCTGCTTCATGTCACTTTGAACTCTTAGGAGCCGTGGTCTCAAGAGCTGTTTATGTCACCGTTCGCTCTTAGGGGGCCTTGACGTTCAGAGCTTTTGGGAGCCTTGATGTTACGAGCTTGTCACGTCACGATGGGCTCGTGGAGGCATTTGTGTTACGAGCTGTTCACGTAGCCGCTCGCTCTTGAGAGCCTTGGCGTCAACAGCTTGCCACTTTTCACGTCACGATGGGCTCGTGGGGGCGATGTTGTTACGAGCCTTTCACGTGACCACTCGCTCTTGAGAGCCTTTGCGTCAAGCGCTCGTCACGTTTCACGTCACGATGAGCTCGTGGGGGCATTGCTGTTACGAGCTTTCCACATAACCGCTCGCTCTTGAGAGCCTTGGCGTCGAGAGCTTTTCACGCCACTGCTCACTCTTCGGGGCCTTGGCGTTCAGAGCTTTCTGCGCCACCGCTCGCTCTTGCTTGTGAGCCTCAGCTTTGCGAACTGCTTCACGTTACCGTTCGCTTCTGGGGGCCCTGATGTTAAGAGCTTTGTTACGACAGCGTCACTCTTTGGCATGACTTTGGCCTTTCCAAGTCTTCTTGGGGGTCATGGCAGGGCCCGATTGGGACCCTTTTGGGCCCCTGTTGGGGGGCCATGGCCGTCCCAGTCCCTCTTGGTGGCCTCTTGGAGCTCCTTTGGAGGCCTCTTGGGGCCCTCTCGGGCCGTCTTGGGGGCCTCTTGGGGACCTCCTGCAGTCTTGGAGCCCTCTTGGGCCGTCTCGGGGCTCTCCTGGGCCGTTTTGGGGCCCTCTTGGGGGCCCCTTGGGCCGTCTTGGGCCGTCGGAAGCCCGAAAAGCTAAGAACCATCAAAACCTTCTGAACAACTCAAGGAAAACCAATGCTTTTGGCCTCATGAAGCCCTCTGGGGTGTCCTCTTGAGGGCCCCTTGGGCTGTCTTGGGGCCCTTTTGGACAACCTTGAGGCCATCGTACGCCATCTTGGAACGCTACTGGGTGTTCTGGGGCTCTCTTGGAGCGCTCTTCGGTCGTTTCGAAGCCCTCCCTTGGGCCATATTGCGCGCCTCTTGGGCCGTCTTGGGGGCCTCTTCGGAGGGAGAGGGCGTGTTAATCCGAGATTGTTCGCTCTTCGCACATCACTCGTAATGACCTGGCGTTGTCAGTCACCTGGGCCAGCACGGGAACAGAAAGAGCGATTCGGGAACTTGCCCGAGAGGGCTCATGGCACCGTTCGCTCTGGGGAGTATTGGCGTTAAGAGTTGTTTACGTCACCATTCGCTCTTAGGGGCGTTGGTGTGAAGAGCTGTGCGCATCACCGTTCGCTCTTGGAAGCCTTGGAGTTATGAGCTGTTTACGTCACCGTTTATTAGTGGGAGCCTTGGTATGATGATCTGTTTCACGTCACCGTTCGCTCTTGGGAGCCTTGGTGTTCAGAGCTTTTACTTCACTGCTCACTCTTGGGAGCCTTGGCGTTCAGAGCTTTTCACGTCACCGGCTTGTACAAAAATGGCTTTCCAATCACCTGGTTCTCTTGGGAGCCTTGGCGCCAAAGCTGCGTCCGTCACTAAGCCGTTCCGGGGTGTCTCCTGGGGCCCCTTTTGGGTGTTGGGGCCCTCTTGGGCCGCTCTGGGGCCCTCGTGGGGCCCTCTTCGGCCATCTCGGCGGCCTCCTTCGGCCCTCTGGGGGCTCTCTTGCGGGCCACTTGGGGCCCAAGACTGCCCAGGGGTCCTCCACGACGGCCCCAAGACGGCCCACGAGGGCCCCAAGACTGCCCGGGAGACCCCCAAGGCGGCCCCTGGAGGGCCCCAGGAGAAATCCAAGGCGGCCCAGCGAGGGCTCTAGAACGGCATCCAGAGGCGCCAGACAGCCCACGAGCATCCGAAGACGGGGCCCGCAGGCAGGCCCCGGGACGGCCCAAGAGGGGGAAAATCGAGCTGTTTCGGGCGACCCTGCCCCCATGATGGCCCCAAGGGGACCCAAGAGGCCCGAAAGATGCCTCCAAGAGGCGAGGCCTCCCTCGAACGCTTCGAAGAAAACAAAACCACTGTACCTAGCAGTCTTGGCGTGCTCGCCCTGTCGGGTTCCAGTGAGGGCCTTAAGCCCGAGGTGGCACCAAGAGAGCCTCAAGAACTGTCCAAAGAGCCTCAATAAAGAGGGCCCCATGATCCCCCAAGAGGGCGCAGGAAGGCTCCAGGAGGACCCCAGGAAGCCCAAGAGCGGCCTTAGAAAGGGCACCGAGGGGCGGCAGGCCCCAGGATGGCCCCAAGCCAGAGGCCGCAAGAAGCCCCTCAGAGGCCCCCAGGAAGCCCCCAAAGGCCTCCCAGAGACCACCCACGAGGTCCCCCAGAATGCTCCAGCAGCCCACGATTTCTTCCAACTCACTACTCGTTTCCTTCAGCGTCGAAAGCGAAACTTGGCTGTGGGCGGTATCCTGTGAGTACTGGGCTCAATATACCAAGCGGCTGTTTCTCCCCCACGCGAGCTTCACACGGCAGCTTGGAGACACTACCTCCACCCAACAGCTTTCCAGTGCCCACGAGCACCGCGGAAAACGGCAAGGATGCTACAACAGGGGCGGGCGGAGTGCGCGAAGCGGTGGTAGAGAAAACTGAGCGGAGAAAATTAGGCGAGACATGCCCGTCACCGTGCCACCAAGCGGGCTCGATCGAGTTCCGCGGGGGCACAGGTTCCCTGGCACCTCCGCATCCTCCTCCTCCACGTCCTCCGCCTCGGCTGGTGCACGAGTCGGCTCAGTACACCTCGACGTGGTAGCGGTGGTTCTTCTTCATCTCCTTCGCGAACTCCTTCCAGTCGACACCTGCCTTCGCCGCGAGGGGCGAGAAGCACTCCTCCATGCCCGCCTCCATGCCCTTCAGGCCGCACATGTAGATGTGGGTCTTTGGAGACTGCATCAGCTCCCAGAGCTCCTCCGCGTACTCCGCCATCCTCGTCTGGATGTACATCCTCTGGCCCGCGGCGTTCTTCTGCTCACGCGAGATCGCGTAGTCGGCGCGGAACTGGTCGGGGAACTGCTTCGTGTACTCGTCGTGCTCGTCGACGTAGAGCAGCGAGTTCGAGTAAGGGACGCCGAGGAAGAGCCACGCCAAGCCCTGAAACTTGCGGGTGCCGTCGGGGTTGGCGCCGACCTTGTCGTGGAAGAGCAGGCGCATGTAGGAGCGCATCGGCGCGATGCCGGTGCCCGTCGCGAGCATGATGATGTTGCAGTCCTGCTCATTCGGCAGCAGCATCTCGGCGCCGGTCGGGCCCGTGATCAGGACCTCGTCACCCTCGCTCATGTCGCAAATGTGGTTCGAGCACACGCCGCGGTAGACCTTGGCGTCGGGGAAGCAGGTGCCGGCCTTGTCAGGCTTGTCTTCTCCGACCTCGCGGTTGGAGTGCTTGAGGGGCCACTTCTCCTCCTCCACCTCGACGACACGCTTGACGCAGAGGGAGACCGTCTTGGAGTCCTGGCAGTCACCGACGGCCGACGAGCCGATGGAGTAGAGACGAATCTTGGCCGGGGTCTCGCCCTTCTTGTCGGGGCCGGGCGCGATGACCCCGATGGACTGTCCCTCCACGTAGGGCACCTTGCCCCCGTGGTCGAAGGTCACGTGCGTCGTCTCCCAGTTGGCATCGCCAGGGGAGCTGCTGTTGGGCTTGGTGATGGTGTGCGCCTGCACGTCGTTCTTAATCACTTTGCCCTGGTACGGCGCCTTCGGCATGAACAGGTTCCATGGGATCTCCCTGCCGTCCAGCTGCTGGACGACCTTCACGCCCTTCTTCTTCACCGCGGCCGCGCGGCGCGTGACCACCGAGGAGCCCACGGCGATGGCCGCCGCGCCCAACCCGACCGTGGCCGGGATGCCCGCGAAGGAGCTCGCCTCTGGCGCGGATGATCGGCCAGCCCGCAGGCGCGGAGCGGCCTCGGGCGCCACGGCGGGGGGGGCGGCGACAAACGCCAGCGACATCGTCCACGGGGCAAGAGGCTCGGAGTCTGCGGCAGGGGCGGGCAGCCCTATGGGGGTGGCACTGCACGAGTCGGGCTGCGCGCTGTGCTGCGCCCAGTGCTGCCCCCCCTTCGGACTCCTCCTCCTCCTCCTCCTCCTCCTCCTCCTCTTCCTCCTCCTCCTGTTCCTCCTCCTCCTCCTCCTCGAAACTCCATCATCCATCCTCCATCCTCTATCCTCCAACTTCCATCCTCCATCCTCATTCCTCCATCCTCCATACTCATTCCTCCATCCTCCTCCATACTCCATTTCCTCCTCCTCCTCCTCCAAACTCCATCCTCCATCCTCCATCCTCCAACTTCCGTCTTCCATCCTCATTCCTCCATCCTCCATACTCAGTCCTCCATACTCCTCCATACTCCATCTCCTCCTCCTCCTCCTCCTTCTCCTCCTCCTACTCCTACTCCTACTCCTACTCCTCCTCCTCCTCCTCCACTCCTCCTCCTCCTCCCTCCTCCTCCTCCTTCCTCCTCCTCTCTCATCATCATCATCATCATCATCATCATCATCAGCAGCAGCAGCATCCTCATCAACATCAACATCATCATCATCATCATCATCATCATCATCAGCAGCAGCATCATCATCAGCATCATCATCATCATCATCATCATCATCATCGTCATCATCAGCATCATCAGCATCAGCATCATCATCATCATCATCATCATCATCAGCAGCATCAGCATCATCATCATCACCAGCATCATCATCATCATCATCATCATCATCAGCATCATCATCATCATCATCATCATCATCATCATCATCATAATCATCATCATCATCGTCATCATCATCATCATCATCATCATCATCATCATCCCCCTCCTCAACCTCCCCCTGTTCCTCCTCCTCTTCCTCCTCCTACTCCTCCTCCTCCTCCTCGTCCTTCTCCTCCTCCTCCCCCTCCTCCTCCCCCTCTTCTTCTTCTCCGTATCATTACTATATGATTGCTGTTCGTCTTCTTCTTATCAGTAATAATATTTTTGTTCTTCCTTCTCCTCCTACTCATCCTCCTCCTCCACCTCCTCCTATTCCTCCTCCTCCACCGCCTCCACCGCCTCCACCGCCTCCTCCGCCTCCTCCTCCTCCGCCTCATCCTCCTCCTCATCATCATCGTCATCATCATCATCATCATCATCAGCATCAGCATCAGCATCATCATCATCATCATCATCATCATCATCATCAGCATCATCATCAACATCCTCCATTCCTTTTCCTTCTAAACAACTTCTCCCTGTCGCACCCCGAGGCCAGTTTTGAGGGCGGGCTTGGCGTTTCGCCTGAGACGCCCTCACCATTTATGAAGACTAGCAATAGCCTCACAGAGGGAGGGCGGATGGTTTTCAACATGTGGCTCTCGCCTTAGTGCGGCACCCATTCGCTATAACAATTTGCAAGAGCTTCACGGATTGAGGGCGGGTGGTTTTCAAAATGTGGCTCTCGCCTTAGCGTCGCGCGCATGCGGTCTAACAAGCTGCAAGCGCTTCACAGATTGAGGGCGGGCGGTTTTCAAAATGTGGTTCTTGCCTTAGCGCGACGTACATTCGTTATACAAATGTGCAAAGGCCTCACGGATTGAGGGCGGTTCCTTTTCAAAATGTGGTTCTCGCTTTAGCGTCGGGCACACTCGTTTTACAAACATGCAAGGGCTTCACTGATTGAGGGCGGTTCCTTTTCAAAATGTGGTTCGCCTTAGCGCGGCACACATCCGTTTCAAATTTGCAAAAATGTCACGGAATCCCGCCATCAGCGTACCAGAAGTGGTGTTTTGCAAGGGTGCAGGATTATGCGGGCGCAACAGTTACGTTCATTCTCGGCGTTGAAGTCCTAGGAATGGCGTTCTGGCACGATTCATGATCGTCAAGACGCAACAGTCAGGTTGGTCCGTGGCGTTGGTTGGAATTCCGAACACATGTTTGGGGGCATGCTTCAAGATCTTCAAACGGGTGGCGTCCAACGAAGCAGTTCGAGCACTGGAAATGAACCGTTGTATGGGGCCTATAAAAGGGGGAGCTTGGAGGGAGGGTGGATTCAAACATCGTTGATGACTCTTGGATTTACACTGGTCCTTTTTCCTCCTCCTCCTCCTCAGGTCCTCCTCCTCCTCCTCCTGATCAACCTCCTGCTTAGATGCTCCTCCTCCTCCTCCGCAGCTCCTCCTCCTCCTCCTCCTCCTCATCCTCCTCCTCCTCCTCGGGTCCTCCTCCTCCTCCTCCTCCTCCTCCTCCTCCTCCTCCTCCTCCTCCTCCGTCTCCGCCGCCTCCTCCTCCTCCTTCCTTCACCTTCCTCCTCCTCCTCCTCCACCTCCTCCTCCTCTTCCTCCTCCTCCTTTCCGCGTCCTCATCTCCCTCCGTAGAATCTTCCTTTTCCGCTGCATCCTCATCATCATCATCATCATCATCAGCATCATCATCATCAGCAGCAGCAGCCGCATCGTCATCATCATCGTCATCATCATCATCATCAGCAGCAGCATCATCATCCTCAGTATCATCATCATCATCATCATCATCATCATCATCATCAGCAGCAGCAGCATCATCATCTTCAGCAACAGCCGCAGCCTCAGCATCATCACCACCCTCATCATCATCATCATCATCAGCAGCAGCATCATCATCGTCATCATCATCAGCACCATCATCATCAGCAGCATCAGCATCAGCATCTAAATCAGCATCAGCATCAGCATCATCATCATCGTCCTCAGCATCACCATCATCCGCAGCAACCCCATGATGATCATCATCATCATCATCATCATCATCATCATCATCAGCATCAGCATCAGCATCATCATGAGTACCAGCAGCAGCAGCAGTATTTTCACCATCCTCAGCATCATCACCACCATCATCATCATCAGCATCATCAGTAGCATCATCATCATCATCATCATCATCATCATCATCATCACCATCATCACCATCATGATCATCATTAGCAGCAGCAGCATCAGCATCATCATCGCCACCATCATCACCATCAGCATCATCATCAACAACATCATCATCAGCAGCAGCATCAGCATCTACATCACCATCAGCATCATCATTGTCATCAGCGTCATCATCATCAGCATCAACACCATGATCATCATCATCATTATCAACGTCAGTAGCAACAGCAGCAGTGTTATCACCATCCTCAGCATCATCATCAGCAGCATCATCATCATCCTCATCAGCATCAGCAGCCTCATCATCACCATCATCATCAGCAGCAGTAGCATCAACCTCATCATCATCATCATCAGCATCATCATCGTCATCAGCATCAGCATCACCATCATCATCATCATCATCATCATCATCATCAAGATCAGCATCATCAGCATCAGCATCATCAGCGTCATCGCCAGCAGCATCAACATCGTCATCGTCATCATCAGCATCATCATCACCAGCAGCAGCATCATCATCAGCAGCATCAGCATCGTCATCATCAGCATCATCATAAACAACAACATCATCATCATCATCATCATCATCATCATCATCTGCATCAGCATCAGAATCATCATCAGCATCATCAGCATCATCAGGATCATCGTCATCATGATCATATCATCAGCAGCAGCAGCATCAGAATCATCATCAGCATCATCATCATCATCAGCATCAGCACCATGATCATCATCATCATCATCATCATCATCAGTAGCAGCAGCAGTATTATCACCATCCTCAGCATCATCCTCATCATCATCAGCATCAGCAGCAGCAGCATCAGCATCGTTGTCATCAGCATCGTCATCATCATCATCAGCATCGTCATCATCATCGTCATCAGCAGCAGCATCCGCATCATCATCATCATCATCATCATCATCATCAGCATAAGCATCATCATCATCAGCAGCAGCAACAGCATCAGCATCCTCATCAGCATGCTCATCATCATCATCATCATCATCATCATCATCATCATCATCATCATCATCACCATCATCATCATCATCATCATCATCATCATCATCATCAGCAGCATAAGCATCATCATCATCAGCAGCATCATCATCATCATCATCGTCATCATCATCATCATCATCAGCATCAGCATCACCATCAGCATCATCATCATCATCATCATCATCATCATCGTCATCGTTAGCATCATCAGCATCGTCATCGTCGTAGACATCCTCAGGATCATCATCATCATCACCACCACCACCATCATCATCATCATCATCATCATCATCATCATCATCATCATCATCATCATCATCATCATCGTTAGCATCATCAGCATCGTCATCGTCGTAGACATCCTCAGGATCATCATCATCACCACCACCACCATCATCATCATCATCATCATCATCATCATCATCATCATCATCATCATCATCATCATCGTTAGCATCATCAGCATCGTCATCGTCGTAGACATCCTCAGGATCATCAGCATCATCACCACCACCACCATCATCATCATCATCATCATCATCATCATCATCATCGTTAGCATCATCATCATCATCATCATCAGCATCGTTAGCATCATCAGCATCGTCATCGTCGTAGACATCCTCAGGATCATCATCATCACCACCACCACCATCATCATCATCATCATCATCATCATCATCATCAATCTCCCCCTCCTACGGCGGCACTACGCGCGTGCCGAGTGGGCACCCAGCACGCCGCCCGCGGGGCTGTCCGCCCCTCGCCGCCAGACTCCGCGAAGCAGGGGGGGCTGTCCGAAAGGAGCGCCCGCGTCGCGCCACCCCGCCCCGCCCCACGCCTCCACTTCCTCAGGCCCCTCCTCCTCCTCCTCCTCCTCCTCCTCCTCCTCCTCCTCCTCCTCCTCCTCCTCCTCCTCGTCCTCCTCCTCGTCCTCCTCCTCCTCCTCCTCCTCCTCCTCCTCCTCCTCCTCCTCCTCCTCCTCCTCCTCCTCCTCCTCTCCTCCTCCTCCTCCTCCTCCTCTCCTTCGTCTGCTTGTTCTTCTTAGTATTAGCCTTCGTCTTATTAGTATATGATTCGTATAATGATTCTTATCTTTCCGTGTAGTGTTCTTTCTCTTATGTGTATTAGTAATGTGTGTCTTCTCTTGGTACTAATGTTACTATATTATTCTTGTTATAATCATTGAGATCGTCATTAACAATCCTACCGGTTTTCGTCTTCTCCTTCGTAGTTGAGAATTACTAGTATGATACGTATCATTCGTGGTTTCATGCTTCTGAGTATGATCAACAATAGCACTGGTACTACGGTGGCCATGTTGATTATTACTAGAGTTACTGATGTTATTGGTATTTTTGTTATTACCACTGTTTATAATATCCTTCATCCTTCCTCCTTCCTCCTCCTCCTCATCCTCCTCCTTCTCCTCCTCCAGTCCTTTTCCTCATACGTGAATTCCCCCTGTCGCACCCTGAGGCCAGTTTTTAGAGCGGGCTGGGCGCTTCGCCTGAGACTTCCTTTTCACTGGTGGCCCTGAAGCTGCAAAATTGGCCAAAGCTTTGCAGATGGAGGGCAGGTGGTTTTCAAAATGTGGCTCTCACCTTTAGCGCCGCGCACATTCGTTTTGAAAATTCGCAGCAGTTTCACTGATTGAGGGCGGGAGGTTTTCAAAATGCGGCTCTCGCCTTAGCGCCGCGCACATTCGTTTTAAAAGTTCGCAAGATGTTCACGGATTCAGGCGGGTGGTTTTCAAAACAAGAGTTTCACTGACTCAGGGCGGATGGTTTTCAAAATGTAGTTATCGCCTCAGCGCCGCGCACTTTCGTTTTCCCTAATTTGCAAGAGTTTCACGGATTGAAGGCGGGTGTTTTTGAAAATGTGACTCTCGCCTTAGAGCCGCGCACTCTCGTTGAGTTTCACGGACTGAGGGCGGTTCCTTTTCAAAATGTGCTTCTCGCCTTAGCGCCTCGCACATTCGCTCTTGAAATGTGCAGGAGTTCCACGGATCCCCATGATCAGCATACCAGAAATGGCGCTTTGGAAAGATTCAGGATTATGAGGGCGCAACAGTTACGCTCATTCGCGGTGTTGAAGTCCAAGGGGCGGCGTTTTGGCACGACTCAGGCTCGTCAAAACGCAACAGTCTTGTTGATCCGTGGCGTTGGAGTCCCGAGAAGAATGCTTTGGCATGCTTTTGGGTCTTCAAACGGCTGTCTTCCAACGAGGCACGCCCCTCAGTGGAAATGAACCCTTGTAGGGGCCTATGAAGAAGGAGTTTGGGGGGAGGGTGTATTACAACATCGTTGATGACTCTTGGGTTTAACCTGGTCCTCCTCCTCCTCCTCCTCCTCCTCCTCCTCCTCCTCCTCCTCCTCCTCCTCCTCCTTCCCTATTGCGTTTTCGACCATTAGCCCCTTGTCACCCATTGGCCTTGGGCGGGCTCTGGCGGTCTCCGCAGTTTCCTGGCGGTCTCCTGCTGTCTTCGGCGGTGTTCAGCGGTCTTCGGCGGATTCTGGCGGTCTTCGGCGCGGAAGCTGGACGATTGCGCTGAACAAGGGGTCCATGATCCCAGTCCCCCGACGTCATAATTTTGTCACAACGTCGACCCCCAGAGGTCTCGACCCCTTCCCCAGGACCGATTTTTTGTCCTGAGTTGTTTTTGGACGGTCCCGAGGCCCAGCGAGGGCCCATGGAGGCCGAAAATAGAGAAAAACCTCCCGTCGTGCTTTATTCACAGCGCGAGGGGATCCATGATCGAACACCGACCCACCCACCCCTCACGGCGCAGATCCAGGGAGCCTACTCTCCTGAGGGGCTGCCGTCCCAAATCTCCGACGATATGATGCTTTCAACCGGCGGGCTCTCCTCGACTCTGGCCCTCCGGGGCCCCTGGCGGGCCGCTGGGCCATCAAAACTAGGTCCTGGACGAAAAGCTACGCCTGGGGCAGCAGTCGAGCCCTCTGGGCCGCGAATTGAACAGAACAGATCGGAAGATGTCAGCGGCCGCTGCTCCTCTTCTATCTCCATGAGCACTCCTGCTTGGTCGTGGCTCCTCCTCCTGACGGGCACCGCTATCTGCCAGAGACTCGCTCAGAGGGGGGGGAGGGGGGGCGAACATCGACCTGGAATCGGCGATACATCGCCGACAGATCGGCGATAGGGCCCTGGTAGCGAAGTTGCACGTTCCTGGGCGGGGTGGGCTATCCGGCGCCTGTCGGCGACGAATGGGCGATCGGGGGTCGATGGATGCGTTCCCTCCTGAGCCTGTCACCCCTAGCGCTCCCGCTGACCCTTATGAAGAAAATCCTGGAGGCCTCGCGCGGCAACTTGAGACCCAAGTTCCACTGGATCAACGTCAGTTTCACGTCGGATGCACGTCGGATTCACGTCGACTTTACCTAGGACTTACGTGGGAACATCGCCGCGCGAACGTCGTCCCAGATCTGCCGGGACGGACGCGCGGACTAGACAGTACAACTATTGTGCGCCGAGCGAAGCCTCCAGGATTTCCTCATGGCGACCCCTCCCCCATGTGCCCACTTCTTCTCCCCACTCTGCCACCCGCCCTTCGCACTCTGACGAGGAGACCGGGCGAGCGCGCCTTCCGGCACCACCCCGGGAAGAGAGGAATTCAGGGCGCCGTCGCGAGCTTCCTGAATGGTTCAAAAACGAAACAGCTGCCATGCAGTGGTACAGCGGCGACGTTGGAAAGAGCAATATTGGTGCAGGGGCGTCCACGAGGAAGGCGCCCAAGAGGGAGGGTCGCGAATCATAGCCCGAGGCACGTGCGCAAACGAGGGGGGGCCAGGGGATACATTGAAATAACAAGAAGAAGGAGAGAACAAAAAAAGGGCCATGCAAGCATGGGAGATATTATGGCTCTGGTACCCACCCCCCTCGAATCGTCATCACCCCCCGCTTGGACGCCCCCGGCTGGTGGCGATGATGTTTGCGGTGGCAGGAACGGTCATGGCGGCAGTTGTTCCTGCCGGCGACGGCTGCGATGACGGACGGCGGCGACGATTACGACGTCGACTGCTACGCGGTGGCGACGGCGGATGTGATGATCAGCTGCAACCAAGACCTTACGTGCATGACAGGCCACGTGTCATTGAATGCGTACATCATGATGCTGAGAGAGGTGGCCACGGAGGGATGGCAATGGTGGCAGTGGTCACTGCGACATATCGTATAAACCATATTACCGTTGCACCCCGCTCGCCCGTCCACGAGGCCGAACTGATCAAGGAGGGCCGACGCGGCTGCGGGCGCCATGTCCGCCAACTCGATATGCCCGCCAACGTTTTCCTTTTTTCACCCGATCCGCATATTATTGAGAATCACCCCATCGAGATCCCTTCCTCGCAAGCACCTCCGTGACGATGCAACATGCCCGAAAAAAAGAGCCCGTAGTTTCTTGCCGAACTGGTTGCCCTGGTAGTCTACCTCCTCGTCCTCTGCCTTTTTGCGAGCATCCACGCCCGCCTTGTCGCGCTGCTATCGCCCAGTCCATCACCTTCAAGAAATCGTTCTCCGTGGGCGCCTCCAGCACGAAGTTCTGCACCCGGCACTGGATCGCGCGCTCCTCGTCCAACTGCAGGGTCCGCGTCGCCATCGCCTCCATCAGCTGGAGTTCCTGGGCCCGTTTCTCGCTGCCAGCTGCGCCCTCGGCCGCTTCCTCTGTGTTGTCATGTTTCGTTCCCTTGGCCTTCCGCCCGGGGCCTACCTCCTCCGCGGCCACGCGCGTTGGGCAGCCCGGGGACCTGAACATCACTTTGCGCCGACTCAAATGCTGATGGGGCTGCTGCAGGCACTGAACCGTCTAAGAGACATGGACAATGGAGGAATCAAAGGTGCTTGTCCAAAGAATCACGTCGGCTAAACTTGGCACGGCAAGGAACGCACTGATTGGCCCCCCGAGGAATGGCGTCGAAATCCTGATGCATTCTGGAAAGGTGGATCTTCAATCCACGAGGCCCCGAACTGTCTCAACCACACTTCGGACATGACAACTTCCCCACATCAGCGTTCTCAGTGGGGGCGGCCTTGAACGAGAGCAAAACAATAAAAGAAACATGGGGTTCACGGGCAAGCCACTCTATCCAGGGTCTGTCGAGGACGATAGAATCACGCACAACGCCGACCAAAAGATCGCGAGCGCGAGACTCGTCAGAGGCGCTGTCGAAAATCGTCCGGGGCCCAGAAAGAGACGATGAAGCCGAAGAGTGAAATCAGCACGGGCGCCTTCGGATCCGAGACAACGAACGCAGCAGCGCGGACGGCGACAGTCGGGCCATAGTCCCGGGCCCCCAAGAGGGGATCTCCTCTCGCACCGGTAATACAGGAGCAACAACCTTTTGAATCCACAAACATCGTCGAACAAGAAAGATATATTCTACGCTATAAGACCACATCACTCTCGAAAATCATCAGAAGAGACTCTAGATATGCGCTGATAATCTAGCCGGACGTCGCAAACAACGAATATGAAAGCGCTCGAATGTGCTTCGGGCCCAGGACTAATACGTCGCACCCCCAGGGCGCGCAACAGAATAAATCTGACCAACGCGACCCACAGACGAGCCGTCAGTTTGAAGGGGGGAATCTGGGATCTCCACAGACGGCGGCGAGCCTATGGTGGGCCACTCGAGCCTTCTTGATACGAGCCTCAGCCTCGACGAGGTCACTCCCAGAAGTATTGATCATAAAGCCAAAGTACGTAGCCAAGACAGTAACCTTGATGGGGACCTCGGAGACCAGGAGATACTCAACCCTGGCGGATCTGCTTACTCATGGCCCTAGACCCCGTTCCGAAAGCCCTCCTGGTAGTTTCTAACTCGGACACGTTGACCCCGAACCCTGCCTCAGACAAGCCCATACCTATGTCCGCGAGGAAGGGGGCGATCGCGTGACTCGGGCGAAAATCTCCAGCGCGCGAAGGTCGCCCATGAAAACGGTCTCACCCCAACATGTGACCAGGAAAATGCGAATCAGAACCCTAGAGACGTTCTAAGTCGACGCCGAACGTCGCCATCAGAGAATGGTCGCCACGCCCACGTTAGAAACGACGCATAATCACAGCGCGCAACAAGATAAAGCACAAAGGGCCCTCAGAAGAACCGTGACAAACACCTAACTCACTACGCGGACGTCGCACGATTCCACCAGTTCGCACATCCCGAATCAAAATGCACGCCCCATCATGGATACCCTCAAGCAGGAGCACTGAATCTTCCTAAAGAAACAATTCACGCGTAGACTCCCAGAGCCTGAGGCGGTCGACCTTACCAACGGCTTTGGACAGATCGAATAGACCTTGAATTAGCATGAAAAGAAGTCGGCCGTGCCTCTTGCACTTGGCATTCTTGGACGCCGCAGCCGCCACTCTCTCAATGACCTCCTCCACTATCGCAATATGAAATCGTGCGCCAAGATTGGGGAGCCCACCCAACTGAATACGGCCGATACGACGTGCAGTCTCGCCCGTCGAATCTCCAAGAAACTGCTCAATCATGTGATTGCCCCAATGGCTGAGCACGCTAAGAGCACGGCAATGCTCGCCAGCATCGGAGCCGCCGCCCGGCCCAGGCTTACGTAGGTAGACAGCCTCTCCGCCTTTGTTGGACATCGGCACACGACCCACTGCAGCGACGCCAGAACTCGCCGCCGTCAAAGAAGGGGCAACTTCAGAGCGCGCCATCCTGAACACCTCAGCGACTGCACCGCGAAACACCTGAGTGCGTGCCGGCTGAAGAGTGTTAGTGCCAGCCTTGACGGTCGGCACCGCGTCGACCATATCATCAACTATCGCGCGGGTGAAAACGCGAGGGCGTGGCCCGCGGCATTCAGTATCACCTGGTCACGCCGACGAGAGACGACGTCATCCACTGGCAAGTCGGCCACGTCGGTGATACACTTCATAGCAGTAGCTCTCGCGTCGATCTCATCCCGCGGCCCCCAGCAGCACTGGTCGCGCAGCTTCCACGTCGCTGAAGAAGCCGAAGATTTAGGACCAGGACCCTGCACAATCTTGAAGGCGCCACGAGAATCACCAGAACTGAACAACAACTCCGCATCAGCCGCCCAAAGTCTCAGCATTGGCCTTCCTGTCTGCCCTGATGGTTGCTTTGGCCTTTTTGGTGGCCAATAGTGTCTGGTGCCGAACATAGACGCGCTGAGCAGAATACAACAAAATGCGAAGGAACTCTCCATCCACTAAGCCTGGCTGCTGGATGAAGCCAGTATTCATCGCAGAACGCACCGTAATATCCTCTATGTAGTCGCACTCGTCGCAAGCGCCGACGTTGGATGGCATGAATTCCACTTGGCCCCTCACGGCAGAAAGGTATTGGGCCACCTTCGCACCAAGCCCAGAGTCACACAGGGCATCATACTCCTGCACCTCTTCCCGACAAAGCTTGGCAGCCTCACCAAGGAGTTGCGAATTCCATCTTGGAGCAGACTTTGGAGCCTTCATCGGCGCCCACGGCGGTAACTGGCAAAGGCCACCCACTGGTCTATGGTCTCGATACCCTACCAGGCTCCCAGGAGACTTGTAGTCCACCTGCGCAGAACAAGAAACTCTTGCGGCAGTGCTGTCCATCCGGATGCACCCATACCCAGTTGAGCGTCCTGCTCGATGGTGATATCACAAGATAGAGGTGAGCTCGCGTTGGCAGTCAACCGCAATGAACTCTTGCGTTGTCTACCAAAGCCAACGAACGGACTCTCCTGTCTAAGGTCGCCATTACTGTCAGTCCCCAAAATCAATGCAGAACGAATGCGATGTGTCAAAAAGCGTGGGGCCGTACCCATGCAATTCCAGAACTGACGCTGACCTCATTGCAGCTTCATCTGACCGGCTTGGACAGAGAACGGCGCGTCGCACGACATGCAATAAAGATCTCGCTCGTGCCGTCATCGACCTCTGCGCCAGCGCATACCGCCAAACTTGCCAGGCGACCAAATACGCTTGCAGACAGGAGGAACAGAACCGAACATTTCGATGCCCACGCATCATATCAAACCATCCCGGGATTGCGGTGTCGATCTCAGGAACGGGACAACTCGAAAGTCTTGAGATATCCACTCAACACCAATGTCCATTGAAGTGTCCTGCGAAAGCCAAACATGAATATCCGCAGAACGTGCTAAACGGAGTAATTCGGCGATCCGCCCAACGACTCGCAGACTCTCACAATTGTAGATGCGAGCGCGAATCTGGCGCGCGCCATCAAGCACTTGCGGCTGTCGTCTACGTCGGGAACGGCGGTGATCATCAGCAAGCGGCAATCCCAGCAAATCATCAGCATTAGACTTGGCGCCTAGAGCCAAATGCATACGCTGGAGGGCCGCGCAGTCGGCGAGCTGGGCAGCCTGTGCGAGATCATACATACGATCGGCCGCGATACCGACAATGACCATGTAAGAACAGACTTCGGATGGCTCGCCCCGCTGCCCATTTCGAAACATTCGTGCCCGTGTTCTCCAGCATCGAAGCATCGCGACCCATGCTGCTGGACGCGCGGCCGCCGGGCAGCAGCCGCGCACTCGGCCTCCACCAGTCACAAAGACGATAGAAAAGAAACCATCTCGGCGCCCAAACTTGGCTGGGACTGGGAGAGGCCGACCTGCTCGGGAACCCTCGAACCAGAGCGGTCGCGGTCGGCCCCCCCCGGGGGGGGGGCCCAGGTGGGGCCGCGCATACACCATACACATGCATCCGCCACCGCGCTCACTGGCACGTCGAGGTGCGCTAGAATGCCAAGCGCCATCAATATTCTAGGAGACGCCCCCCTCCAGGCCGCACCTCGTCGCGCGCGCTGGCCATGTTCCCGAGGGTTCCCGGGCGGCCACGGCGCCCCCTGGGGCTCTCCGCGGCTTCCACGACAGCACAGGGCCCCCCCAAGACGGCCCAAGAGGCGCCGATTCGCCGAACGATCGCCCGAAGACGCCCAAGATGGCCTCAAGATGGCGCAAGAGTGGTCCAGGGCGCCCCACGAGGCCTACAAGAAGTCCCAAGACGGCCCACAGAGGCAAGAATCATGGATTTCACTTGAGTTTTGAAAAATTTTGGCGCGCTCGCCTTTTCGGCTCCCCGACGCTCCAAGACGGCTCACTTGACCCCCCAGATCACCCCAGAACGGCCCAAGAGGTCTCCAAGTGGAGCCATGGCCGCACTGTTGCCACGGCGACGGCGCGAATTGACGGCGCGCAGCCGAGCTCGTTAAGGCACGGCTCGCAGACGGCACCCCAAAAGTGGCGCCGGCACCGCGGCTGGCGCGCCTGGGCCCCAGCAGCACCATGAAGAGAGCGCCGATGCATGGGACAAGGAACCCGACACCCGGCGCAAAAAAACATCGCCTTTGGAGCTGGTCAGCGATCGGCCCATTGAGCCCCGAGCCCACCAAATACCTGAACATGACGCGCGCGCCGTGCGGAGCAACGCAGTAGCAACAGATGCGGGGGGCAAATCGCGCCCCCGCTTCTCTCAAACTGTCTACCGTCCAAATATGCAGGCTTACGTTGTATATGCGCACGTGGACAGCCGCGCGCGCGTTGATGTGCGCGCGTGTTTCTGCGCGCCTGGCGGCCCCGAGCACGGCCGCGCGCGCGGGGCGCGCCGGCCTGTCTCAGGGCCCCTGCGCCGGTGCTTTTTCAGCGGGCAGGCCGCGCTCACGCGGACCAGGACTGGCGCTGCCTGCTGACAATTTGCGACAACAGCGTCGACAGGTGTCCTGGCCGCGCGGCCGATGATTATTGGGGGGGGGCGGTGCTTCGCACTGGTCTGGAGTTGGGGCAGAACGCCCCTGCGGTGGCGATCGCGCTGGCGTCAACGACCACGTAGATCATGCAGCCCATGATCCCCAGAACGGTTGTGTGAGCCGCATGAATGGTAGCCAAAGACGATGACATGGCTGTTGTTTGTACCGCCTGTCGTAGTCGACGTCGTGGTCGTCATCGTCGTCGTCGTTGTATCAGCTGTAGTCGGCGGCGTCGTCGACGTCGTTGTCGCAGCCGCTGTCGTCGACATGCATGGGCCGCACACGGGCGCGCAATTCGCTCGGCGTGAGTCTCGCCCCTGGACGCGGCCGCGCATAGGCCGCGCCCTTGCGCGGCATGATCTGACAGGCCAACGCAGCAGCGCACGCCGTTGGCCCGGCCTGGACGCCGGCCCGCTTCCGACAGCCGCGCGCTCCGGCGCGCGCGCGGCCACGCGGCGACGGCGCGGCCACGCAGCGCGCGTTTTGCAGCCGCGCTTGACGCGACGCGGTTGCGCGACGCCGCCGAAACGGCAGCGCGGCGACGTCGCGGCGCGCGAGGAGGCGCGCCGCAATCGCGTTGCACAGCCACAGAGCAACCACATAGCATCGCGGCGCGCACATAGGCGCCCCGCAAACGCGCCGCACAGCCACGCCCCTTTTCCAAGCCATGCTGCTCCGATGGGGCGCTGGCGAGACCCAGCGCTGCACCCGTGGATGCGGCGAACTGCGAGGCGCCTTGGTCCGTGCACGTCGTGGCCGACCTGCGCCGCGGCAGTGCCGCGCGCGCGCGCGCGGGCTGGGATGGCGGCCGACGGGCGCGCGGGCCCCTGTTCGAGCGTTGATGGAACACGTCGTTTTTGCGGTCGCCGCGCGGTTGGCGGTCGGCGACGACGCCTGGAAGGAAGCCAAGTTGCTCAGCTACAACCACAGCAAAGCACGGCAGCGCCAGCTGCCCGCCGACTCGCGGCTGCGCTTCGCCTGGGGATCCGCGCTCCACGACCGGCATCCGAGACGCGCGGCAGGTCGAAGCGCGATCACCCTGGCGGTTCCTTGCGCCGTTTGCCCCGCGGTCGGCGCCGAGTCCACTGGCCGGCACGGGCGGAGAGAGTTGTCGTTTTGAGCAGTCTTGGGCGGTGATCAGAAAAGCCTCCCTTCTTTCCGAAAGCCCGTCAGATGTACATGCACGTGCACCTTCGCATTGGCGATACGCGCGGCTAACTATCTCGGCGCTGAACTCGCCATGCCACCGCCCTCTCGCCCTCGCCCCGACGGGGCGGAAGGGGGGAAGGGAGGTTTTGTCGCGGCGCCCCCAACAAGGACAGGCCGCCGCGCCAGCGCACGCGCGCGCACGCATGGCAGACGCACCCCGACACCCAAGCACAGCACTGCCGCACGCGCGCGCGCATCCACGGCGAGACGCGGCCGCCGCGCCAGCGCGGCCTGCCATGCGCACGCACCGAGGCGGCCCCGCTGGACGATCACGCTGGCTGCGATGCGCCGAGGGCGGTGATGACGATGAAGAAATCGACGCGCTCCTCGCCGTTGCGCGCGGAAATGAAAGGCGCGTCGGCAGGGCTGACGCACCCCTGCTCAAGCTGCGGTCGCAGAGTAGCGCACGAGATGGTAGAGGGCGCAACGCGCTGCTGCTGCGTTCCGCCGACAGTCGACCCCAGGTACGCCGTCGCAGTGGACGCGAGCACGCCAACGCACTGGCGGCGCGGGTCTTGCCTCGAGAGCGGCCTGGCTTACATCTGGAACAGTAGGCCACAGATGCCGGCCGCCGTGGCCGTTGGCCAGGCTGTTGGCCAGGAAACGACCTCAGCCGCCGCGCGCGCCAGTTGGGGCGTCGAGCCCCACTGGGATCGCACCGACAAGTACGGATATCAGCTGCTGTTCAGCAGCCAGCGCGCTGCCCGCGACTGGAAATCAAGGCAACGGCGTTTTGCAGCGCCTTTCGAGCTCGAAATGCACAAATGGAAATCACAGCTGCCGGCGGGCGCCGGCCGCGGCGGAGCGGGCGCCCGGCCGGCGGCCGCTGCCGCGGGAGGCACCAGGATGGAGGAAGTGGATGGAGTGCGAACAGGGAAGGCTGAGCAGAAACATTGAAGACCGAGCGGTGGCACTGCCTCGCCTTTCCCCCGCGCTGCCGTTGCTCTCACACGCCCCCCCCCCCTGACTGTTCTCCCAGTCCTCTGCATGGCGTCGTCCTCCTCGCCTCGAGTTCCTCGCGTCTCCTGCGACCTCAGACTCCCCGCGCCCTCCTCGCCCTCAAGCCCACCCAGCAGCAGCTGGCGCCCCGCGGCCCACGGCGCGGCGGAAGCGGAGACCGAGCGAGCAGCGAACCCCCGGACGGGCATTCGCGCCGCGCGCCGCGCGCAGCCGCGGGCGCGAAACGCCGGCGCGCGCGCGCGTCTTGGTCGGGCAGGGCCGCGCGCAAACGCGCGCCAGCCCTGTCGCAGGTTGCAGCGGTTCGCAACACGGCCCCCGTCTGCGCGCCCGCCCACTGGCCCAGGGCGCAGCAGCGAGGCCATGCGCTCAGAACCGTGGACAGCGAGGGCGGAGAAGAAGGCCCGATTGAACGCGACACGCTGCACGCTGACAAAGGCGACCTAGAAGAAGCAGGAAGCCGAGAAGAAAACGAGAAACAATGCGGACAGGAACGCCAAGAAGAACACGCAGGTCGAAGGCGAAGCGATCGGACTTGTCAGCTCAGCAAACATATACCACATCAGCCAAAACAGAAGATAAACGAAGAATAACTCCACGCGGCACTGGAGAAGACTGAGAGCGCGCATTGCGAGACATTTCGGCGAAGATCAAAAGCATCTCCTTCGATAGCAGACCAGCGCGCATAGTCCACCACGGGGAAAGAGCGCCAAGCTCGGCCCCGTGTGGACTTGGCGGCGCAGCAAATGACAACGCGGCCCGTCGGAAAGGCCGCGGAAAGAACTGCGGAGCTCGACCCCCCGGATCGCCAGGCGCCGACTCATTTACAGGTGCAGACCGCAAGCGGCGCGGACCGACAGGGCGCGCCCTTGGCGACGGCGCGCCAAGCCGTTGAGTCAGCCCGCGAGATCTCAATGGAAGCATTCCCCGCCGGGCGGCGGCCCAGCAGGCGACGACGTCCTGGACGTGTCAAGCGCCAGACTCGCCGCAGGTTGCACGCCGAAGGTAGATCGCGCCGAATGGCGAAAGCACAACTGAGGGGCGGCGCGCATTGGGGTAGCACTGCCCGCATCGGCTGGCACGCGCCTTAACTGTCCCTAGTCACTAAGACGGCGACGTGGCTGAGTAGGTGAAACGACGCGGAGATGCGGAGAAGAGGCAAGCAGTTTGGTGAATACTCACGCGGGCTGACATCGCACGCCGGCTGACCCGACCCACATAAGGTCTCTCTGTGACCTGCATCGCGCGCGACGTAGCCGATCGCAGCCTGAGCGCGGCGGGGAGAACCAACATCGGCGCCAGCAGGGCACGGCAGCCAGAGCGCGCGCAGGCGCACAGCCAGGCGCAACGGCGCCCCAGCGTGCGTAGCACAGCGCGTCATTGGGCACAAGCGCGGCATGCCTCTTCCTTTGCGCACGCTCCGGCGCACAGCCGAGGGCCCCGATGCCCAGCGTGCGCTGCGCGGCGCGCAGGTGCGCGCAGGCGTTGCGCGTCGCGCGCGCTGGCACCGCGAGGCGCCGACCATGCCCCAGCGCGCGGAGCACGACGCCTAGGAGTGCCAAGCCATAGCACACCGTGCTCGCGCAACTGCATCACAGGGAATGGGCAATGCCACAGGCGCGCTGAGCAACACATGGGTACGCATAGGTGGCGCGCACCGAGAGCCCTGCACTGCCGCGCACTGGCAGTGCGCAGGCGTGATCCCCACCTGCGAGTCCCGAGTGATCGAACAATTGCCACTGAAGAGACAAACGTGCACACCGTTTGTCCGAAGCTGCACTGGCAAAGGGTGGACAGGTAGCCGCGTGGCCGCGTGCCTAGACCGAACGGCACAGCGCAAGGCGCAGACGCGACCTTGCGGCCGAAGGCACAACAAACGTGCCAGCGCGCCTTAAGCTGCACACTCCGTGCGTCGTGCGTCCGAGCGCCAGGACACACCGCATGCACTAGGGCGTGGGACTCGAGGTCTTGTTGTCAAGTGGATGGCACAGCTCTGTCCCGATTGCCTGTTTATCGTACTCAACATTGCTACCCTGATGGGTATGTGAACGGACGGCGTACCGGTGGCGAGGCTGGCAAGTGGTTGTGGCCAGGGCTGCGCGCGGTGTAGCACGCAGGCTAGGCCACTTCCCTATTATTCGGGGAAGGGTGTGCGACAAGGCTCCCAGGCAGCACGCGGCACGACAACAACAGGTTCCAGCGACACGCCTGGACGCCTCATCCTGGAAGAATACTGGTGACCGTGGTAATGAAGTTCCCGTCGAAGCAAAACTAGATAATGACGAAGTACAGCGAATCAAATTTGCCGAACGGGCAAAAGAGGCAGATGGGACGAAGAACCCAAGTGAACACGGTCGTGGCGTAGCCGACGTACTGGCTGTATCTGGACGTGGTGTCTGCAGCACTCGCCGGATGCGCGTCTGGCCGGCTGCGGTCCACAGTCGGGACAAGCATATGCATCGGCGACATCAGGCTGGTGATGAGTGGTCTGGTGCCCCCGAACGCCAATATGGGCATCCTCTTCGATACGACTCCACCACGACGTGAGCTGCGGAAGCGCCTTGGGGTTCGGGCCTGCGCTGGGACGAACACCATGTTGAGGCCAGTGGCAGCCGTAGTAACGTTGTTGCCCATGGCTGGTTCCAACGGTGGTGATATAGGTACATCAGCGTTCAAGGGTCTACTCGAGCGGCGCGACCTGATCGCAAGGACGACCAACAGTGTCGCACACGTCACGGAGCACGGCACTAGCCCAGGGGGGGGGGGGGGGGGGCGCAATCACGCACGACGCAAAGCTGCGGCCAGTGCCTGTGGGGTGCGTGGCGCTTCCGTGGTAGCGCCTGCGACCGCCGTTGCTCTGCGCAGCTGGACCCACACGTCTTATACGGCATCATCGTTTCCTGTGAACGCCCAGGGGGAATTACCAGACGGTTCACAGAACAGCCGTAAGCACAGGCTGCTCGTGGGGCGGAGGCTGGTACCGATGAAGAGGTTGGGGGAATGCAAATGTGCGTCCACCTTGCACTATGCGCAGTCCTGTGGATCGCGAGCTGGGATCGCTCCCAGTTCTGTTACCAATTAGAACTGCGGGTGGCAATGGTGGCATGAAAGATACCAGAACGGCGGTGTTTCCCTCTCAACACTAAACAAATTCGCAGGCCAGACGGCTGCGAAACCCTCCGATTCGAGTGAGGGGGAGGAGGAGGAGGAGGAGGAGGAGGAGGAGGAGGAGGAGGAGGAGGAGGAGGAGGAAGAGGAGGATGAGGAGGAGCACGAAGAGAAGGAGGAGGAGGAAAAGGAGGAGGAGGAGGAGGACGAGGAGGAGGACGAGGAGGAGGAGGAGGAGGAGGAGGGGGAGACGAGGAGGAGGACGAGGAGGAGGAAGAGGAGAAGGAGGAGGAGGAGGAGAAGAGGGAGACGAGGAGGAGAAGGAGGAGGAGGAGGAGAGGAGGAGGGAGCGAAAAGGGGCGACAGGATAGAGGAAGACTGAAGATGTAGTATACCTATACGATGAAATTATATTGATATGAGAGATCCTGGGGCGAATTTTGTTCCGATATTTGACCTTCGACTTCAGGTGCCCCGGAGTTTTGCGGGTCCCTGGGGCCATCGGGGAAAAACGCGATTTCCGTAGGGCATCCGCTGGCAAGCCGCTGTCTGATCTGATGTACCGACTGTACGACGGAGAGGAAGAGGAAGGCGTAAAGCGCGAGCACGCGCGCGAACTCCCGAGCCGCGTCTCGCTGGCACACCCGGAATTGGAACAAACATGGGCACGATGCGCAAACTCAAGTGTTGTCCAAAACCGACAGCGGCCGCTATCTGGCAAGCGTCCTTTTGTCTCAACTGGACAACGTCCACGGCGACGCCGACAGCGAGCCCTTGTCAAAATGGACGAGGGCTGCTGTCGGGACTCGACTGGAGGCCTGATTAGGAGGCGGGTCTGCTATGAGTTGTCCTGGAGAGTTCCTGGGGGGTCTGGACAACAGGCCGCCCCTTCATGGTTGGTCCGGGGGGGTCCAAACTGATCTTCTGGGGGGGGGGAGCGAACCCCCCCCTGCCTCATGAAACCCAGAGAATCTTCGGTTTTCGTCACCATTTTTTCCGTACCGATCTTGATCGTACTGACTTCGGGAGCGGCGCAGCACAGCTGCGCACAGTCAACGCGCAAGGGCGAGGCACGGTGCGTGCGAGCCCTAAGGGTGCCCAGCGCCCCGTGCTGAGCGCTGGAGCGCTGGCACGCGGCGCGGCGCTGAAGAAAGTCGCCGGACCAACGGGCCAAGGGCGTGTCAGACCTGGGCCAGCACGGGCACGGAAAGAGCGCTTTAGAAAATTGCCCGGCGTGGCTCGTGGCACTGTTCGCTCTTGGGCGCCTTGGCGCACAACAGAAAAATGGAGCGCGTTTCACGGGCGCTTGAGCTGGGAGCATTCGGCGGCACGCTTGAATCGGGGAGGAGGGGCCCACCCCCAAGCAGTCGGCCCCGTCGAACTGAACCAGGGAGACTCCTCTCCCCTCTCCACCCGCTTTTCCCCGAACCCCCCACCCCAAACACACACACACACACACCCCGTGGTGCCAGCGGCGACGGCGGCTGGCAGCGCCGACGGCGGCGACGCGGCGACGATGACCAGGACGAAGACCACGACGACGACAAGGTCCCTTGTAATCCTCTGTCCTCGGCCCTGAATGCCGGAATAGTGACGGGCCAGGACTTCAGATAGAAATATGGTTCGAGCTGCGTCGCGTAGCTGCCGCGCGTTCCGTCGTCGTCGCCGTCGCCGTCGCCGTCATCGTCGTCGTCGTCATCGTCGTCGTCGTCGTCATCGTCAAGGTCGTCGTCGTCGTCGTCGCCGTCGTCGTCGTCGTCGTCGTCATGCTCGAAGTCGTCGTGGTCGCCATCGTGGTCGTCGTCGTCGTCGTCGTCGTCGTCATGCTCGAAGTCGTCGTGGTCGCCGTCGTGGTCGTTTTCGTCAACGTCGTCGTCTACGTTGTCGTCGTCTTCGTCGTCGTCGTCTTCGTCGTCGCCGTCGCCGCCAGCCAGCGCCAGCGCCGGCGCCGGCCTGTGGGAAGGAGGGGGGGTTCGAAACCCCCCTCCCCCCATTGGATCAACGTCCTCGTCGATGTTCCTGGCCGCTGCCGACAGCCGCCGCCAGCGCCAGCGCCGGCCCAGGAGGGGGAGGGGGGCCGCCGCTGGCGCTGGCGCAGGCCCGAGGGGGGGGTCGAACCGCATGTCGAACCAATCCCAACCGACTGGTACCAATTGCAACCGACCTGGCCACTTCTCAACCGCCAAAAATCAACTGGTACCGGTTACAACCGGCCATCTTGGGCCTACAAAAAGATTTCTTTGGCACAGCATTTTAAGAGGATCCACACATCAAATGAACGTCTTAAGGGTGCAGATTCATCCTGGGAGTCAACGTGAGTGCCCTGGTTGGAATTGGTTCCAGCTTACTTTCTGGGATCCGGGAGCTGTTGCTTTGCAGCAACACTTCGCAACAACACATATCACCTCAGAGCAACAACATGGATCCAACACAACAACATATAGACACAGCATATACCTACACACCTATCACAACAACACATATCGAAAGACCCATGCATCATCCCCGTTGTCCTCGGCCGTTCCTTCCTTCCTCCCTTCCTGCCTCTTCCCTCCTCCTCCTCCTCCTCCGCCTCCTCCTCCAGGAGTCCCCAGGTCTTCTCAAAAATCCTTCGGAGATCCTTCAGAAATCCACCAGCAATCCTCTAGACATCCTTCGGAAATCCTCCAACAATCCTCCAGAAATCCTCCCAAAATCATTGCACTTCCTCCAGGGAGCATCTAAAGAGCCTCCAAGGAGATTCGAAGGAGCTTCCAAGGAGCCTCTAAGGAGCATCGAAGGAGCTCCTGAAGAGCCTCTAAGGAGCCTCTCAGGAGCTGCTAAGGAGCATGTAAGGAGCATGTAAGGAGCTTCTGAGAAGCCTCTCATGAGCTTCGAAGGAGCCTCTAAGGAGCCTCTAATGAGCTTCTAAGGAGCCTCTAAGGAGCTTCTAAGGAGCCTCTCAGGAACATCCCAGGAGCCCTAAGGAGCTTCTAAGGAGCCCCAGAAGGAGCTTCTAAGGAGCCTCTAAGGAGCTTCTGAGAAGCCTCTGAGGAGCTTCTAAGGAGCCTCTGAGGCGCTTCTACAGAATGTCTAAGGAGTTTCAAAGGAGCCTCTCAGGACCGCCCTGAAATCTTCTAAGGAGCTTCTAAGGAGCTTGTAAGGAGCTTCTAAGAAGTTTCTACGGACGGAGCTTCTAAGAAACTTCTGCGGAGCTTCTAAGGAGTTTCGAAGGAACATCTAAGGAGCTTCTAAGGAGCTTCTGAGGAGCTTCTAAAAAACCTCTAAGGAGCCTCTACGGAGCCTCCAAAGAGCCGCTGGGGAACCTGCAAACAAATAGGGCTCAAAAAGCGGGGTACCAATTGGCTGGAATTAAGACCGAAATGGTTGGAATCCGTCCTAGTTGGTTGTACTTTCTCCCATTTTCGGTTCGACCCCCCCCCCACACCCCCCTGGAAGGGGGGGTTCGATCCCCCCCCTTGAACCAGGGGGGGCCGGTTCAGGATCCCCCTCAAAGCGCCCACAGAACGCGCTCTTTCAGAACTCGTTAAGTCACTGTGCGCTTTTGGAAGCCTTGTGCGCTGCTTCGTATCACTGTGAACTCTTAAAAGCCGTGGTCTTAAGAGCTTTTCACGTCACGGCTCAACTTGGAGGGCCTTGGCGTTCAGATCTTCTGGGAGCCTTGGTGTTAAGAGCTGTCCACGTCACGGCGGGCTCGTGGGTATTGTTGCTGATAGCTTTTCACGTAGCCAAGCGCTCTCGGGAGCCTTGGCGTTCAGAGACTTCTGCGCCACCGCTCGCTCTTACTTGGGAGCCTCAGCTTTGCGAATTGCTTCACGTCACCGTTCGCTCCTAGGGGCCTTTATGTTAAGAGATGTTTTACGTCAGCGCTCACTATTTGGAAGACCTCTTGGGGCCCTCTTGGGCCGTCTTGGGGGCCTCTTGGGGCTCTCTTGGGCCGTCTTGGAGCCCTCTTGGGCCGTCTTGGGGCTCTCTTAGGGCTCTTTTGGGCCGTCTTGGGAGCCTCTTGGGCCGTCCTGGGCCGTCGGAAGACCGAAAAGGCGAGAATCCTCAAAACCTTCTAAACAACTGTAGGAAAACCAATGCTTTGGGCCTCCTGAGGCCCTCTGGGGGGTCCTTGAGGGCCCTTTCGGCCGTCTTGGGGCTATCTTGGACCATATTGAGGCCATAATAAGCCATCTTGGAACGCCATTAGGCGGTCTGGGGCTCTCTTAGAGCGCTCTTCGGTCGTCTCGGAGCCCTATTGAACGTCTCTTGGGACATCTTGCGCGCCTCTTGGGACGTCTTGGAGGCCTCTTCGGAGGGGGAACGCCAGATTGTTCGCTTTTCGCCCCTTCCCTGAAACCCCTCCCTAGGGGGCTCCGCCCCACCAACAACGTCATCACTCGTACCTCGCTCTGTCCGCCACCCGGGCCAGCACGGGAACGGAAAGAGCGATTCGGAACTTGCCCGAGAGAGCTCATGGCACCGTTCGCTCTTGGGAGTCTTGGCGTTGAGAGCTTGGTTACGTTGTCGCGCGCTCTTGGGAGTCTCGATTTGAAGACCGCGTTCACGTCGTCGCTCGCTCGTGGGAGCCTCGGCGCTAAGAGCTATTTACGTTACCATTCGCTCTTGGGAGCCTTGGGGTGAAGAGCTGCACGTATCATCGTTCGCTCTTGAGAGTCTTGGAGTTAAAAGTTATCTACGTCACTGTTCGCTCTTGGGAGCCTTAGTGTGAAGATCTGTTTCATGTCACCGTTCGCTCTTGGGAGCCTTGGCGTTAAGAGCTTTTTCCGTCACTGCTCACACTGTTCACTCTTGAGCGTCTTGGCGTTCAGAGCGGTTTCGGTAACCGCCTTGTGTAAAAATGGCTTTCCGACCACATGGTTATCTTGGGAGCCTTGGCGTCAAAGCTGCGTCCGTCATTGAGCCTTTTCTGGGGTGTCCCCTGGGGGCCCCTTTGGGTGTTGGGGCCCTCTTCGGCCGCTATGGGGCCCTCTTGGGCTGGCTTGGGGAGCTTGGCCCATCTTGGGGCCCTCTTAAGGCCCTTTTCGGCCCTCTCGGAGGCCTCCTTCGGCACGCTGGGGGCTCTCTTGGGGGCCTCTTTGGGCCCTCAAGATTACCCAGGGGTCCCCCAAGACAACCCCATGACGGCCCACGAGGACCCCAAGGTTGCCCAGGAGACCCCCAAGACGGCCCCTGAGGGCCGCAATAAAAACCCAAGACGGCCCACTCGGAAACGGCATCCAAAGGCGCCAGACGGCCCCAGAGCGTCCGAAGACGGGGCCCGCAAGAGGGTCCCAGGACGGCCCAAGGTTTTGAGGATTCTCGCCTTTTCGGGCTTCCGACGGCCCAAGACGGCCCAAGAGGCCCCAGAGATCGCCCCAAGAGGGCCAAAGATGCCCCCAAGAGGGCCCCAAGACGGCCCAAGAGAGCCCCAAGAAAGCCCCAAGACGGCCCAAGAGGGCCCCAAGACGGCCAAGAGCCCCCCAGGAAAGCCCCAGACCCCAACGAGGGGCACAAGAGAGGGAAAATCGAACTGGTTCGGGGCGACCCTCCCCCCATCCCAAGAGGCCCCGAGAGTCCGAAATATGCCTCCAAGAGGGTAGGCCTCCCATGGACGCTTCCAAGAAGACAGAACCACAGAAAAACGCACAAAGTGTTTGGTGATTATGGCGTTCTCGCCCTTTCGGGCTCCAGTGAGGGTCTCAAGCCCGAGGTGGCCCCGAGAGAGCCCCACGAAAGACCAAAAGAGCCATAGACGATCACAAAAATGTTTGGTGATCATGGCGTGCTCGCTCTTTCGGGTTCCAGTGAGGGTCTCAAGCCCGAGGTGCCCCCAAGAGAGCCTCAAGAACTGTCTAAAGAGTCTTGAAAAGAGGGCGCCGAGATCCCCCAAGAGGGCCCGAGAAGGCTCCAGGAGGACCCCAAGAGACCCAAGAGCGGCCTTAGAAAAGGCACCAATGGGCGACAGGCCCCAGGATGGCCCCAAGCCGGACCCAAGAGGCCCAAGACGGCCCAAAGGCGGCCTAAAATTGACAAAACGACAGCCCCCACGAGGTCCCCAAGAGGCCACAAGAAGCCTCTCAGAGGCCCCCAGGAAGATGCCCCCAGAGGCCTCCCAGAGACCACCCACGAGTCCCCCAGCATGCTCTGGCAGCCCACGATTTCTTCCACCTCACTACTCGTTTTCTTCAGCTTCGAAAGCGAAACTTGGCTGTGGGCGGTATCCTGTGAGTGCTGAGCTCAGTATACCACGCAGCTGCTTCTCCCGCACGCGAGTTTCACATGGCAGCTTGGAGAAACTACCTCCACACAACAGCTTCCCAGCGCCCACGAGCACCCCAGGAAACGGCAAGGATCATACAACAGGGGCGGGCGGAGTGCGCGAAGCGGTGGTAGAGAAAACTGAGCGGGGCAAATTAGGCGAGACATGCCCGTCACCGTGCCACCAAGCGGGCTCGATCGAGCTCCGCGGGGGCACAGGTTCCCTGGCACCTCCGCCTCCTCCTCCTCCACGTCCTGCGCCTCGGCTGGTGCGCAAGTCGGCTCAGTACACCTCGACGTGGTAGCGGTGGTTCTTCTTCATCTCCTTCGCGAACTCCTTCCAGTCGACACCTGCCTTCGTCGCGAGGGGCGAGAAGCACTCCTCCATGCCCGCCTCCATGCCCTTCAGGCCGCACATGTAAATGTGGGTCTTCGGAGACTGCATCAGCTCCCAGAGCTCCTCCGCGTACTCCGCCATCCTCGTCTGGATGTACATCCTCTGGCCCGCGGCGTTCTTCTGCTCACGCGAGATCGCGTAGTCGGCGCGGAACTGGTCGGGGAACTGCTTCGTGTACTCGTCGTGCTCGTCGACGTAGAGCAGCGAGTTCGAGTAAGGGACGCCGAGGAAGAGCCACGCCAAGCCCTGAAACTTGCGGGTGCCGTCGGGGTTGGCGCCGACCTTGTCGTGGAAGAGCAAGCGCATGTAGGAGCGCATCGGCGCGATGCCGGTGCCCGTCGCGAGCATGATGATGTTGCAGTCCTGCTCATTCGGCAGCAGCATCTCGGCGCCGGTCGGGCCCGTGATCAGCACGTCGTCACCCTCGCTCATGTCGCAGATGTGGTTCGAGCACACGCCGCGGTAGACCTTGGCGTCGGGGAAGCAGGTGCCGGCCTTGTCAGGCTTGTCTTCTCCGACCTCGCGGTTGGAGTGCTTGAGGGGCCACTTCTCCTCCTCCACCTCGACGACACGCTTGACGCAGAGGGAGACCGTCTTGGAGTCCTGGCAATCACCGACGGCCGACGAGCCGATGGAGTAGAGACGAATCTTGGCCGGGGTCTCGCCCTTCTTGTCGGGGCCGGGCGCGATGACCCCGATGGACTGTCCCTCCACGTAGGGCACCTTGCCCCCGTGGTCGAAGGTCACGTGCGTCGTCTCCCAGTTGGCATCGCCAGGGGAGCTGCTGTTGGGCTTGGTGATGGTGTGCGCCTGCACGTCGTTCTTAATCACTTTGCCCTGGTACGGCGCCTTCGGCATGAACAGGTTCCATGGGATCTCCCTGCCGTCCAGCTGCTGGACGACCTTCACGCCCTTCTTCTTCACCGCGGCCGCGCGGCGCGTGACCACCGAGGAGCCCACGGCGATGGCCGCCGCGCCCAACCCGACCGTGGCCGGGATGCCCGCGAAGGAGCTCGCCTCTGGCGCGGATGATCGGCCAGCCCGCAGGCGCGGAGCGGCCTCGGGCGCCACGGCGGGGGGGGCGGCGACAAACGCCAGCGACATCGTCCACGGCGCAAGAGGCTCGGAGTCTGCGGCAGGGGCGGGCAGCCCTGTGGGGGTGGCACTGCACGCGTCGGGCTGCGCGCCGTGCTGCGCCCAGTGCTGGCCCCCCCTTCAGACTCCTCCTCCTCTTCTTGTTCTTACTAAAATTATGATTGCTATGATTCGTCTTATTCGTCCCATTCTTAGTATCAATGTTAGTGTCATTACTGTTAGTAGTATGAATAGTATTAGTGTCATTAGTATTCGTCTTATTATCACTATTAGTAGTATTAGCATTATGAGTATTATTGCTATTCGTCTTTTACTTACTAGTACTAGTATTTTTATTCGTCGTACTATTTGCACAAAAATAATCATTG
>CAUYUJ010007447.1:160000-197500 GCA_963575745.1 Prorocentrum cordatum | reverse complement strand
ATCCTTGGAATTGATGTAGGTCGCCCCACTGTCGTCCCACTGTCTTGGCAAGCGTGGAAAGATGCACGGAGCAGCACGCGAAGCCGCGTCACGGCACTCTCGCCCCTGATGAAAACCCAGCAGTCCACTGGCGCGTCGCTGCTGGCATCGGCATTGGCACGTACCCTTAAGATCTCGCCTGGATCGCCGAAGTCGAACGCATCCCCACATACTTCAGTAGACTTAGCCTTGCGAATCCTGTAGTAATGAAATATCCGATTTGAGCCGAGACTGTCGGGCTGACGAACAGTCCGGGTTTGAGCGTGCCGGGCACTCGGCGACGCTGCCGAAGCCTCCTCGCCAGGCAGGGCAGCTGGTGCGTTCGCGGGACCTACAATTCCGCCCGCCCCAAGCCGAAGTGCGCGGCCAAACCCACGCGGAGTTGCGACAACACCTCCGCCCTGATCCGCCACGCCTGAAAGGTGAGCGCAGCACCCCTGGCTGAGGACGGTCAGCGACCCAGCGCCAGGAGGCCTGGCGCACTAAGCCCCCGGGGCACGCGCGCATCAGGCCCGCCCTTTGCTCTATCGTCGCGGCGACATGGAACGCCCTCTTGGCGCGCGGCTTGTTCTGGAGTTCTGGTCCAAGTCCCAGACGACTGAGCCTGATTGCGACTGGTCTCACGCCAACTGCCGGGCTCGAGGCCACTTCCACAGCACGATCCAACTGCCCCGCCAGGGCCATAGTGGCACATGATTCCGCACGTCACGTCAATGATTTCAGGCGGCATCGTAATCCGAACCAACTGGAGAGCGGAGTAGCATGGAGTAGCATGGAGAGAGAACGTCTGCGGGATGGAGCGCGCGCATCTACCATCGGCGCTGCCCACGACCCCCATCAACCGCAGGCGCGAGCTCTTTCACCAGAGCGCGGCTGGGGCACGACGTTGGCCCCCCGGTAAGGAGGGCCGGGGCGCATCCCGAGGGGCGCCCAACTCATCGAGAGCCGAGGGTTGACAGCCGCCGGCGTTACGTCCTCCATCTCCGTCTCCGCCTCGTCGGCGCGGGCGCGCAGCTGCACGCCGCGGTCGGGCGCGCCGCCTGGAACTTGCACGGCCCTGTCGAAGTGGTCGATGACCACCGCCGGGTGTCCACCCAGAGCCTTCTGCAGCGGGATCCGGAAGGTGCCCGCTGGCCATCGGAACTGGACGCTGCCGCCACCTGGCATGATCAGCTCGCGCTGGCCCAGGTCTGGTAGGATCGCGCGCATCGACTCCATGCTGCGTAGACCCAGTAGGCCCCGCAGGTTGCTGCCCGATCCTCCGACAACTGGTGCTGGGAAGCAGCGGATGGTAGCCAGGCCCTGATCATCCGCGACGGCAGCGGGGGTGCACCGGATGGGAGCACTCTTGAGCCCCGTTGACAACTACTCGGGCGCTCAAAGGCTAGCTCATGAGGAGATATCCCCTCAAGCAGCACTGGTAAACTAAAACCTCTTGAGCCTAGTAGGCGAGGGCTCAAGAGGGGAGGAACAAGGGACGGACGCGGCCTCAGATGATGACGACGACCTTTTTGCCAAAGGGGCAGTGCTGAACCTCTGTGCCGGCGCCCGGCGCTCCACGCGCTGGCGCCGTCTTCGGCCACGCGTAGCGGGCCACGCCGCCGCCGAGGCACCCTAGCGCCTCGGCGGCACTGTAAAAGTCCAGAACAGGGCGGGTAGGGAGCCCTACGGGGCTCCCAGGGTGGGCCAGCTTGGCCTTGAAAAGGCTTGAGCCGACAAGCGGCGGCGAAAAGAGAGGGAGCGAGAAAGGGCACGCAAAGAGGCAAGGGCAGGAGCAAGGGAACCGCAAGTGGAAGCCCGCGCCAGTTCTGGAAGCGGGGAGATCCATCAGTTTTACCAAGCATCCTAGATATCCCCTCAAGCAGCACTGGTAAACTAAAACCTCCTGAGCCTAGTAGGCGAGGGCTCAAGAGGGGAGGAACAAGGGACGGACGCGGCCTCAGATGATGACGACGACCTTTTTGCCAAAGGGGCAGTGCTGCACCTCTGCGCCGGCGCCCGGCGCTCCACGCGCCGGCGCCGTCTTCGGCCACGCGCAGCGGGCCGCGCCGCCACCCTCCCCCTGCGAGCGCACCACCACGCCGAACTGGCTGTAGTGGGCGCGTAGTCGCCGATCTTGTCGGCGTAGAACAGTCCTGGCATCTGCGGCGCGCTGCCGCGTCTGCCCAGCAAGGTGGGCCCGCAGGCGCAGGGCGGCACGCCGCCGGCGCCTGCGGTGGTTCTTCGTGCGCCCTAAGCGGCAGCCCTGGCTGGGCTGGCCGCCGGCGCCCCCACGTAGCCGCCACCGCCGCCCCACATGACGGCACTGCCGGTTGCCGGGCCGGCGCGGCGCTCTTGCCCTCAGGCGCCAGCTGCCGCCGCACCGCGCCCAGCTGCTCGCAAGCGCAAAGCTGAGCGCGAGCGCCAGGCTGAGCTCAGCCGGCGTCGCGCGGCCGCTCGCACGGCGGGCGCCGGCGGCGGTGGTTCCTCCTGCGCCCTGTGCGGCAGCCCTGGCTGGGCTAGCCGCCGGCGCCCCCTCGCAGCCGCCACTGCCGCCCCCATGACGGCACTGCCGGGCGCCAGGCCGGCGCGGCCCCCTGCCCACGGGCAGCAGCGGCCGCAGCTCGCGCCCAGCTTGTTCGCAAGTGCGAAGTTGATCGCGAGCGCCAGGCTGAACTCAGCTGGCGCCGAGCGGCCGCCCGCACGGCGGTTGCCGGCGGCGGCCCTCCGCTGCCCGCTCGGCCGCTGGCCGGCGGCCGCCCCGCACCTCAGTCACGATGCGGCCTCCGCTCCCCTCCCCGGGGCCATTCTGGCGACCTGTGGTGCCCTGACGGGGCCACCTCCCGCGTCACCTCGTTGGCCCGACGGAAGCCCTGGGTCTCGTGCACGTACCTCACGCCGTTGTAGTGCACCGGGCCCATCACTCCTGCGTCGCAGTGCGTCCTCTGCGGCTGCTTGGGAGGCTTGGGCGCCTTAGGCGTCGGCTGCACTGTGGCCTGCTGTGCCTCTGGCTCCGGCATCTCCTCGTTCTTCTTGGCCATCCCGCAGCAGCAGCAGCAGAGCACCCCGATGCCCACCGCAAGCAGCACTGCGATCGTGGCCACCACTTTCAGCGCCGTCTCCACTGGGAAGACGATCGCCACCGTGCCCATCTGCGGCTCCCAGCGAAGCGTGGCCCCCTGGGCCCTGCTGTCGACTGCTGCCACTTCCTGGCTCTGTATCTCCCCGGCTGCCGTTGTGAGCGCCGTCACCACCAGCGCTGCACACAGCATGCCTGCGCGGGGGTTGCGGGCTCTGCGGTTGCTGCCGCGCTCGCTGGCCGCCCATCCGCGCCTTCGCTGCTGCCTGTACTGCCAAGCAATGCCAAGCAGCACCGCTGCCAGCAGCACCCCCGCTGTCATCGCCCAAGCCCCCAAGCCGACCGGGAGCACGAAGATCAGCAGGTTCTGGCTCTCCGCCGGGTCGACCTTGATCACGTAGCCGTCTGCATTGCCAGCCGTGGCGGCGAGCGTCGTCACGGCCAGTGCCGCTCTGGGCCACAGCGGGGTCGGGCTCTTGCCCGCGCGGCGCTCGCCTTCGGCCGCGCGGGCCGGCGGCGCCGTGAATTCGGACGCGTCTGTCGCCATGTCGGTCGAGATGCCGCGCATGGGCTCGCGGCCCCCCCACAGGTACCCGTGGAAGCTGTCGGAGGCCCAGCGCCCGAAGCGCTTGACGCGCTGCAGGTCGTCCACGGCGTGGCACATCGCTGTCGCGCCTCCGATGCGGAGGCTGCGCGAGCCGATCTCCTCCTTCCTCAGCCCGGCGGCCAGCCCCGCGATCGCCAGGTAGTGTCGCACCTCCTCGCGGCGGATGGGTGCCCCGCTCGCCCAGCGGAAGAGCGGGAGCTCCTCCTCACTCCCCCGCAGCCTCTGCGGGTAGTGCTGCTCCAGCTGGCGGAGGGCAGCCACAGGGTACAGCGACGCGCCTGTCTGATACTGATTCCTTACGCACCCCACATTGTACTGGTCCGTCTTCGAAGAGGTGATGTGGAGCACCACCTCCACCGCGTCCTTGAAGGTGCAGGACTGGTTGTTGCCGTCGCGGCCCGTGATGTCCACGCCGCGCACGACGCGCTCTCGGCCCCATGTCTTCCCAGGCTGGATCAGGTACTCTGACGCCCTCAACATGAAGAGGAAGGCCACCGCCACGGCGGCCCACAGGACCGCGGTGTCCGTCTCGGGGAGGTCCGTCTGGTCCCTCAAGAAGCCTTGGAGCCACAGGAGCATGCGCGGTGTCACGGGCCGCTTCCGCCCGCTCGGCCCCTGGCCTCTCCGGAAGCCGGCGAGCGTGGACCAGAGGCGGCCTCGGTGGAGTAGAGGGCCCGGGTATCCGACCACGAGGTGGGCGAAGCGCACCGCGAACAACTCCTGTTTGATCGTGCCTTCCGTGCGCTTCAGCACCTTGGCCAGCACGACGACGAAGCCCAGCAGTGCCTCCTCGTTGGCGCGGCGCTCCTCGCGATCGCGTCCCTCCAGCCAGGGCGACTCTCCTTGGGCTGCCCTGAAGCCCTGCCACTGTCTCCAGCCGGTCTCATAGCCGGCGCGGGTCCCCTCGGACAGCCGTAGCATCAGCGCCTCGCGCTTCTGCTCCTCGATCCACCCGCCGTAGTCCTCCCCTCCCAGGGTCGGGTGGTCCGGCAGGGTGGTGGCGGCCCGAGCTCGGCCCAGCGCGACCGGCTTGACCAACCCGTGGGCCTCCACCTTCCTGCCCCGGTTGGGGCTCCGCTTCCGCCGCTTCTTGGGCGTGCTGACGGCTGCGTTCAGGTCCACCTCCTTGGCATCAGGAGAAGGCTCGGGACTCCGCACGAGGAGGTCCCCCTCGATGGCCTTGAAGCGGACGCCTTGGCTCTTGCGCCTCGCCTTGTGGGTGTTGTCGCTCAGCACCCCTGCGTGCTGGTCGCCCTCGGTGGTTTCGGCCTTCGCCCGGAGCTCGCCCCGTGCCCGGGCCCTGAGCCACCGCCGGGTCGTCTCCCAGGCGGCCGACTCCGCGGGGTCACGGCAGCCGCCCGCCCGCTGGGTGGTCTGCAACAGCGCGTCCACAGTAGCGCCCAGGACGGCTCTCGCCGTCTCGGGTGGCAAGGCCCTCGCTGCTTCTCGCATCAAGGTGGCCTCAGTGTCGCCCTGGGCCCGCCTCCTTACCCAAGCTGCTTCGTCGCCCCCCTGCACGATCCAGACCTCCTCAGGCGACAGCGCCCTGATGCGCCCGCCGCTGCTCCCTGGGACATGGACCAACGTTCCTCCCGGTCCGCCCGGGCCCTCTGTGGGCCAGCGAACCGTGCCGATCGGGCCGTCGATTGAGCAGACCAGGTGCTTCGTGCCAGTGAGCTTGATGTGGCCGATGCCCTTGGGCAGCATGGGGTCGGAGCCTCCTCGAGCTGCCGGGTCCCAGGTGACGTTTCCCTCGTCGTCGAGCCAGTGGTGATCGCCTTCGCTGAGCTTGTCCTTCAGCGCGTGCTTCACCCCGTGGGGACAGCGGCGCGCTGGCGGCATACGCACGCCCGCCAGGCTAGCGCCTGCTGGTCCCCGGCCTGCCACGAGCAAGCTCCGAGCTCGAGCCGTCGTGTCGCCGTAGTGGGTGCAGACGACCTCCAGGTCGCACGTGCGGCATCCCAGCTTGCGCAGCGCCTTGACGACGCGGGCCAGGTCGAGCTTGCCAGGGGCGTGGCCACGACGACCTGCGGCCTCGCCCGGGTGATTGCGGACACCAGTTTCTCGACTTCGAAGCCCTTCGGGTCCAGGGACAGCGTGCACATGATCCAGTCCAGTCCACCTAGCTGCTCCCAGGCGCGCCCGTAAGTCCCCAGTGGGCCCCCGAGCTCAAGTCC
This sequence comes from Prorocentrum cordatum, assembly GCA_963575745.1. Classification (NCBI taxonomy): domain Eukaryota; class Dinophyceae; order Prorocentrales; family Prorocentraceae; genus Prorocentrum; species Prorocentrum cordatum. Next base: position 191,619 of record CAUYUJ010007447.1, on the reverse strand, counting down.
CCGGCGCCCTTTGAGGGCGAGGTTTCGCGGCACTGCTGCCGGAGTCCTCAGCGCCTGGTGGCGGAGCGCTGACTCCGCAATGGGCCCTTCCTCCCCAGGCAATCGCAGGAGGTGCTCCTTCGCCTCGGCCAACATCTTCCCCCACTCCTCGGCCGGCTCGATGCGGGCCCACCCCTTGCGTAGGAGCTCGGAGTGGACCTTCTTGGCCTCCTCCCGCGACAGCCAGTCCGCGATGTCGTTGTGGTAAGTGCGGATGTACAGTGCGGTCGCGCTGAACCCGTGGCAAGCCTCTAGGCGCTGAATGAGGCGAATGAGGTGCCTCGCGAGCGGATGCTTGGGCCGCCTCTTGGAAATCCACGACCGTACATTCATGTTATCGGTAACGTAGAAGACCAGCTCGCCCTGCCACTCGCCACCCCTTGCGGCGGCCAGGGCCACGAACGCGAGCAGCTCAACGATGGCTATAGCCCAGTCCTTCTCGGCCCCCGGGTGGCTCAGCACGTCCTCTAGCTGGCGGAGGAGCGGGGCGGCATCCACGGCCATGTAGTGGGGTGGCACTGCTTTGCTGCCGGCCACCGCGCGCCCCCAGTCGATGCTGCCAATGGTCGTCGTGGTGGCGTCGCCTCCGGTCCATCTTGTCCGGGCGGCGGCTCCTGGGAGTGCCAGGCGCTCGCGCGGCCCTAGACAGGAAATGAAGCTCGCTTCGAAGGTGGACGCCCGGGCCTCGGGTGCGTCAAAGAGCACCCGCAGCAGCTCGAGGGTCTGGTCCCACTCGTCCCAGGCAAGGGCGATCTCCTCGGCGCCCCCTCGGGGCTCTGCCCATGCCGCCCCGAGCCCGCCACCGAGGAGGCGATCGATGACCGGCAGCTCGGGCTTGATAGCCGGCTGCGTGGCCACCCAGAACTGGGCGGAGCCCCTCAGCTCCTGGACGACCTTGATGGGGACCCGACGGCACCCATAGCGGAGCTCGTCGATCGCCAGGAGGCGGGCGGCTTTCACGCACTTGGGCTCTGGAAGCCTCGAGCGCTGCTTGTCCACGTCCAGGTAGAGGCCCCAGACCAGCTGTTCTGCCTGGAAGGCACCCTCCTCCGCCATCTTGTCAACGTTGATCGCGTCGCCACCCCAGACGCGCCTCATGCTCGCGTCGCAGTCGGCTGCGCTGAGCCAGGGCCTGAGACCGACCAGCGGCTCGACCAAGACGCCGTCGTCCATCAGCCACTTGGACGACCAGCGCACTGCGTCGTTGACTTCGGGGTTCGGCGGGCGGCGCCGCTCGCGGTCCCACTTGGCACTCCAGGCGAACGCCATGTACTCGCCAGGGGACCCCGACCACCCGAAGACCATCACGCAGTGGATCATGATCACGCGCGTGGCCAGGCCCACGGCGTCGCCCGGGAGGGAGGTGCCGAACTCGGCCACATCCTCGTCGCGGACCCAGTGCCACTTGAAGGCCCGCGAAACGTCCCTCTTGGCTACCACCTGCGGCACACCTGGGTGGCGCGCGGACCACCAGAGAGACAGGCGCACGAGGGCTTCGTGCTTAGGCTGAAGCGCCGGTGGATGCAGCTCCTTGGGCGAGTCCCCATTGGCGACCCGCATATCGTGTATGGGGCGCCCCTCGCTGCTCACCGTGCGGTCGGGCAGCATCTTAGGCACTCGCCCCGACGGGCTCTCGATGAGCTCCGAGGCGGACAAGGCCTCCTCGGCCTCCGGGGTGGCCCAGAGCACGGCGCCGTAGGATGTGTCCTTCCAGGCTTTAGCGTACATCTCCAGGGCGTGGTCCCTCGCTGAAGCGTGGGGCTTAGCCACGGTGCGCCGCCTGGGCTGCTGCCTCCGTACAGGGACACCCTTGCTCGCCATCTCCTGGAGGTACTGCCGGTGGTCCTCCTCCAGGGCTGCGCCGAACTCGGGATCGAGCACCCCTTCCGAGAGGATTCCCGAGGACGCGCCCCCGCTCCTCGCGGAGCCGCGCCGCGGTGGTCTCCACGCTCCCCGCGGCGAGGAGCAGGCGGTTCCCCAGGCTCGTCACCTCCTTCACCAGCTCCGGGGCGAACTCGGCATGCTCCAGGCACCAGGCCAAGTACTCCTTGGCCTCAGGGGCTCCAGGGTGGGACGCCGCCGGCGGCGCTGCTTGGCGCTCGCTCTGGCGTGCTTCCGCTCTGCTCTCGTGGTGCACGTCCTGGCGGACATCCGCCGGCGGCATCTCGGGGCCTCCGCATCTGCGCCCGGGGTCCCTTGGGTCAGGGGCGGAGCTGCGCCCGCGGCTCTCGTCCGGAGGCGACCTCGCTCGCAGTCTACCTCGGGCGGCGGGGGCCATCGTCTCAGATGCAGACGACTCTGAGCCACCGTGCACCTCTCCGGAGGACCTCGCTCTCTCGTGGGGGTTCGCCCCCCCACCTCTCCTGCGGCTGCGGCTGCGGGCGCTGGGAACGCCCTGGCCCTCGCACTCCTCAGTGTAAGTCTTCTCGGTCTCGACGTAGATGGGGTCCAGGACCCCTCCCCCGGCATGCTCGTCTCGCGGGATGCCGAGGCTCTTCATCTTGACCTTCAATGTCTCGTGCTCCTCCACGTAGCGCGCCAGGATCTCGCCGAGCTGGCGAGGCTCCGGCGCCAGGGACGGGTCCGTCGGGTCGGCCCCGGGGTATTCTCGCATTAGCACGTCGCTTATCTGCTCGACCCCGTTCAGGTACAAGATGTCCGCGTGCTGGAGGTCGTAACTCTTACCGCCCCTCCGTACGTCGTTGAAGTTCCTGACGAAGCGCCGAGCGGCGTTGCACTTGTGGACTCCCCCGCGACAGGCTACGCCCGGGTGCGCCTCGGCGACCCTGCGCCCTGCCTCATCGGAGGTGGCCCCTGGGTCTTCCTCCGCCTCCGGTGGAGGGGGGGCCTCTGGGGGCTCCTGCGGGCTCTGAGGCCCCGGGGGGGCACTGGCGGCCCTCTGGCCCTCGCGCTCCTTCCTGCGCGCCTCGCGCTCGAGCCCAGGTGCCCCGCTGGACGGGGGGACTGAGCTTGCCCGCACGCCGCCTGCTGCTGCTGCAGCCACCTCGATGAATGTGGGCGCTGGCATGCGGCTGCTGCTGGCTGCTGAGCTCGCCGCAGCCCCGCCTGGCCCCGCTGCCGCTGCCGCGGCCGAAGCCCGGTCAGCAATCCTGGCCGTGACCCTCCGCTGACCTGCCTGGGCGGTGGCGCCGGGCGCCGGTTGCTGATCTCGATTCCACCGTGGGCTCCAGCTGGTCCACTCCTTCGGCGGCTTCAACGTGGCCCACAGCAGCAGCTTCTCGCCGGGGCGCACCGCCTCCTCGTCGTCGAGAGGCGGCCCATGCGCGCCTGCTGTGTCCTCGTCCTCCGTGTACTCGAAGAGGTACAGCTGATCTGCGTCGAAGAAGCCTCCGGACAGTGCCTCCGAGACCCTCAGCCTTGCCTTGACCTCTCCAGCCTCGAACGGGCCCCCCTTGAGCAGCACCCACTGGTCGCCCTGCTGCGGGACGAAAACACGCACCGGGCTTGCTCGTGATGCCTCGTCCTCAGCTTCCCTCGCCTTCTTCTGGCGGCGGTTCTCCTCCTCCTCCTCCTCTTCTTCGGGGCTCTCATCCCCATCGCCGTCGTCGTCACCACCTCCACCAGGTCCGCCTCCTCCACGAGCGGCAGCTTCACGCGCCTCACGCTTGCGCGCTTTGTTGCGCTTCCAGCCTCCTTGCTTGCCGCCCCGCTTGCCGCCCCGCTTCTCGTCGCCACCACACACGATCATGGTCGGCTCGCCGTCGGTCTCCACCTCCAACTCGTCCTCACCTTGGCGTTCGCCCTCTGAGCTCCCGCTGTCCTCCTCCGCCGCGTCTCTCTCCGGGCAGCCGCCCTTTGAACGACCGCCTCCACGGGGGCCCTTTGAGCCCTCGTCAATCTTGACCTCCATTGAGCCTCTCCATTTCGGGTGGGATAGGCAGCCCGAGACGTTGCAGCCGCTGCGAGGGCCTCCAGCCAGCTGGTGTCGTGATTGCAACTGCATCCGCTCCGATCCTCCTCCGTGCGGCTGGTGATGGTGCTCCTCCTCAGGCTGCCGCACCTCTCGCCGTGCTCGCTGATGGTCCCGTCCTCGGTCCCAGCGCCCTCCGCCGCACAGGCCGAAGGCCGAAAAGAAGGGGGGGGGGTCTTGTTCCAGGGCGTCAGAACGCCCGGCCCGCGCCACCTTGCTTTCCAACCTCTCCTCCAAAGCCCGCGCCTCGGCGTCCATCGCCGCAATCTGCTGTTCCAGCTTCTCGGGGGCGGTGCCGGCAGCCGCTGCCTTCAGCACGGCTGCCCAGGCAGCGCACAGCCGCGGCGCATACTGCCCCGCGCGCTGGGTCCTCCGCATGCCCCGCAGTCCCAGCCCGAAGCCGGCGCTTCCCAGTTCCCCCTTTACTGCAGCGCTGAGCTGGGAGTTGCCGCTGGGGACGCGCCCTCCACCTTCCAGGTTGGGCGGGGATTGCGCGCCGATGGTGAAGTGGAGCTCGCCCTCGGGGGTCTTCCCGAAGTAGAGGGCCCACTGGTTCTCAGGCAGAGCGGACTAGTGCCGCTTGGCGCGGAAGTCGATCCTCGCCCAGTGGAAATTGTCTGGGGCGGCCCGCGCGATGAGCTGGTTCACGCGGAGCAGCTTGTCGTCGGGGGGCAGCTTGACGGTGACGCCGTCTTCGTCAAGGCCGTAGCACCCGCTAGCCTCACCCAACTTGGTGCTGAGGCTGATCAGCTCGCTTGCCTCGGTCTTGCTGAGCCGCATGCGCGCGTCGAGGTTGTAGGCTTCCACTTGGGCGTCCGCCAGGTCGTATGGTAAGCCGCCCTCCAACGTGCGGTGCGCGTGCTTGCCTGTGCACCTCCTGGCCAGGATCAGGGCGTAGGGGTAGAGCCCGAGCGATGCCAGCCACCAGGTTCGCTTCTGATACCGATGCTGTGGCTCGCCCGGAGGTGCGAGTCCCCACTCACACATGTCTATGGCGAGGACTCGGGCTCCAGTCGCGTGCACCAGAGCTCTCATGCAGGGGCGATCCCAAAGCTTGGGGTACCGGCCATCCCGCGCTGAGGACTCGATGAGGAACTCCCGTCCTGCCTCGTAGCCCCGCTTCGCCCCTATGCACGCGAACTCCCCGAACACGTTGCCGTCGATCTCGACACGGCGCTCTCCAGCCCCATCCGGGCACTCGAAGGTTCTCGTCCCTCCTGCTGCCAACTGCCAGGGGCAATGGCTCACGCAGGGTGGAGCGAACTGCAGCACGTTGGCCTCGTCGGGGCCCGGAGGCGCACTGAACTCTTGGCACAGGCGCTCGCGCACCAGCGGGTCGCGGATGTCGAACTGCGGCCTGGGGTCCTTGCCAAGCAGAGGCTGCCCAAAGTATTCGACGGACTCGCTGGTGGCGATGCCCGCGTTCTTCATAGCCTGCGTCCAGCGCCCTGTGCCGGCGAAAATCCCCCGTGTCCTGAGCCCCCACGCGAACCTGGGTCGCGAGCGCAAAGGCTCCAAGTCCCTGAAGTCCGGGCAGGCCACTTCGGTGGGAAGCTCGACCACGGCGGGCGCACCGCCGGCGGCTCTCCCACGTTGCTGTTGCTGCGCGGCGAGGGCCCTGAAGTGCTGGCACGGTGGAGGTTTGCTGGCCACCACTGGGCTGCCATCCCCCTCGGAGGCGAGGTATGTTTCCCAGCCCATGGTGGGGAGCTCCTTGAGGTCCTTCCCGCTCGTGGCCCAGGTGCGGATCAGCTCGTCTGCCACTCGTCGACCCTCAGCGCCGGGCGGGGAATGAAGAACACGCATATGCCCGCGATGGATGATCACATGGCACTCCTGCTTGGGTTCTCCCGCTGGGAGAACTGTGTCAATATCCAAACGACCCGAATGATCCGCCCGCCATACTCTGAGCACCACCTCCTCCAACGCTTTGCACGGGAAGAGGGCGACGCACCTGAAGTCTTTGTCGTGGTCGCGATGCACCGCATCATGGATGTGCATCCGGACCTCGGCCTCCCTGGAAGATATCCAAGGTGGGGCGTCGGCAAGGCCCGCAGCAGCGTCGGTAGCCTTCTCCAGGAGGTCTCTGCGGATCTCAAGGGCCAGGTCCTTGACTTGCTGGGCGTCGGGTGGTGCTTCGAGCTGCACCCAGAGCTTGGCTGCCGCCAGGTGGAGTGGGAGGCACTGACGCTCCTCCGAAACACCGGCGGGCACGTGCAGACGCTTCGCGACGCACTCGTCGAGGGGCAGCTGGTCCTGATAGTCGAGGTAGTGCCAAGTCTGGCCCTGCACTGTGACGGAGCCCTGTCCCACCGACTTCTCAGCATTCCACCGCACTGGTGTTATGATGACGTCTGGGTCAGCCCCCAGGTTGCCAGCCTTCGCCCCGATGCGGTCCAGGAGCTCGCTAGCCTCGGCAGCCAGGGTGGGCCCGCCGTGGCGCGCCGCCTCATGGAGTACTTGTTCGACCGAGAGCTCCTCCTTGCGCCCGCGGGCGCAGGCAAGACGAGCCAAGACATGCGACCGCGTGTAGTCGCTGGCGTGGCTCACGGAGTCGAGCACCCCGCTCTCTTGGACGGCCTCGAGCAGCTTTCGCTGGGCCAAGGCTCCCTCGTCTGCGCAGACACTCGTCCCAACCAGGGCTGGGCTGTCGGCGCGCGGGTCCTCCAACCAGGCAGCGTCGGGTCCCTGGGCTGCCTCGCGAAGCCCCGACTCGAGCTCGGTGCACTGAACCTCGGCGTACTCGTCGGGCGGCGCCCAGCCTGTCTTGGTAGGCTGTCTCTCCGCTGCCCCCGCACCTGCAGCCCGTTTGCCGTCAGCTTCGGTCTTAGCTTGGGCCCGCAGCTGCGCGATCCGCCCATTGACCGAAGCTGGGTCGATCTTGGCGGCGTTGCGGAGCCCACCTCGCCTGAGCAGCTGGCACTGCACGGTCCAGTGCACGCCCTTGAGGCCCTTGATGAGCCCATGTGAATGCGAGCACCCTTGAGCGCCCTTCTTGCAGCCTATCCAGGTCGAATTGCCCCAGCAGAGCGGCTTGCCCTGCTTGTCGCAGGGCGCGTGCCGGACAGAGAGCTTGATCTCCTGTGCGTTCAGCCGCTTGCCCGCAGGGTAGGCGGCGCGCGTGGAGTTGGCCTTCGGCTGGGCCTTGGCCTTGGGCTTCTTCTTGGGGGTGGCTCCTGCTCGTTGTTCCTGTGGCTCCGCAGCTGGTTCGTCTCTCTCTCCTCCGACCACTCCGGCTTTGCCCGGGGCGCCGCGCACCCCATGCATCGAGTCGTTGAGGACGGTCTGGAGGTAGCGCTGCTGCCGAGGACGTACGACTTCCTGGTAGTAGCCCGCGGGGGACTCGAGGTCGAAGACGTTGGGGAAGACGAACGCCGGGCGTCCGTCCGCCCTGGGAGCGAAAGCCACCATTTTGAGATCCTCCTTCCTGGGGTTGTCTGTCTGCAACACGCGTAGGAGGCCTCGCTTCTTCTCTCGAAGTCGTTCACACCAGGTCGCCCACAGCTCCTCCCACAGCTCGTATACGAACTTGGGCGGGAAAGCGTGGTCGTCCTTCTCGCACTCCCGCGCGAGGGTCTCCAGGCAGTCCAGACGATCTTTGGTATGCTCTTGTCCGAAGACGAGCCCGAAGAACTTGGTCATGTTCTGGGCCTGCCGCTTCCACTGGTCAAAGACCACGGGGGCCCTGGGCCTGGGTTCCAGCTTAGTGTCGCGCGGTGCGCTGTACTTGTCGAACACGACCGTCTTGCACGTCGGGAAGTCCGCCACGGAGGCCGACCACGGAGCCAAGTTGTCCAAGCTGCTGCCGCCGAAGCTGAGCGAGGCGCAGGCCATCGCGATCCGGTTGGACACTGTCGCGGGCGTCTCGACGGCGAGCATCAAGGCCTTGTTCTGCTCGCAGGTCCGGCGCAGAGCATAGAACAGCTCGCGCCCAAGGACCTCATCGCAGACCTCCACTGTCAGCTGGCCACACCCGCGCGCCAAGTAGACGTCCAACTCCTCTGCTCTCCCCAGTGCGGCCACCGTCCCTCGCTGGGCTGCCTTGTCACCCTGGCGGGCACTGGCGACCCCTTCCAAGGCGTGGAGCATCCGCGCGGTGTTCGCGTCCAGGGGTGCTCCGGGGTGCGCGAGGCCGAACGGGTCGCTGCCTCCGCCCTGCTCCGGGGCTCCTGCGGCATAGCGCGCTGGAGCTGCGGTCAGGCCTGGGGGTAGGCCCAAGTCGCCGACGTGCTGGTCGCAGCGGAACAGGGCCCCGATGTTCGGAGCCTGTGGGCGGACGACCGGGGCCAGCCCAGCCGCGGTAGCTGGGAGGCCGGCGCCCCGCGGCCCGAAGGTGAAGGCTGGCGTGGCCGCTGCTGGCGAGAGGGGTGGCCGCGCTTCGAACAGGGGCGCGCTGTCGGCCTGGATGGCCGGCGGCCCCTGCGAGCGGTGGCGCTCGGGCGGAAGCCTGAGGAGGCCCTGAAGGCTACTCGGCGCCGCCTCTGGGGTCTGAGGTCGTGAGGGCACCTGCTGGAGTGCCTCCCAACTACCGCTGTGCCCATCGAGCCGCGCGAGCTCCTCTGGCTCGGTCGTCTGCTGCTTGAGGTGCTGGGCGTAGCGGACAAGGCCAGCGAGCACTTGCTGGGCCTCCACGTCGAAGCCGGCGGCCACACTCTGCACCGCCGCTGCGTCGCTCGACCCGCGGGCCTTCTCCTCCAAGTAGCATGCCATCATGTCCCCGCCGTCGTCCCCTTGATGGCTCTCTCCTGATACTGGTGCTTCAGAGCTCGCTGCCCGCCCGCCCTCGGCGGACGGGGAGCGTGAGCCACGGCGCGTGGACCCAGCTGGTGGCCTGGGCGAGCTGCTGCGGTCAAGCCGCTGCCAGTGGCTGCGCAGCTTAGCGTCAGCCTCTGTAGCTCTCGCTTCGAAGTTCGGACTGGGCGCCACGCCTCCCTCGGGGTGCCACCTGACCAAGCTGACCACCTTCTCACGGAGCAGCCGCCAGCGAGCCTCGCTGAGCGGCCCGGCTCGCCCGCCCACGGGGAGCCCGTGCCACGCCGCCAGCTTATGCCAGACTTCCTCGGGTACGTTGGTCGCCGAGACGCTGACGCCGAGCTCCTCGCAGCCCAGGGGCGCGTGGTGGAGCATCTCCTCGATGAACCCCGCTGGCAGACGCTCTGAGGGTCCTGGGGCAGGCGCACGGATGACGCCGTCAGGCTTCACGAGAAAGCGGATGGTTGCGCCAGTCGGGTCCTCCACCTCGAGAGCCATTGCGCCGTCGAGGTAGTCAGCCACTGCGCTGGCCGCGACGGCGTCGGCCGCCCTCCCTCTGAAAATCATACACTGCGCTCCTTCTGGCCACTGTACCCTCGCCCGAACGACGAAGCGTCGCCCGAGGGGCATGGGCGGCGGCGTGGGCGGCTTGGGGAACTCCGGAACCGGCGGCGCCTCGAAGCGCACGCTCGGTGGCCCAGCCGGCGCAGGGACGGGGTCGCCCGGGCTGGTGGGCGCCTCTGGAGGAGAGACCGCCGGAGTGGAGCGCTCTGGTGTGCGACTCCGGGCTGGTGCCGCGGCGGCACGCTCAGGCGTGCGGCTCCGCGGAGCAGGGCTCCGCCGGGCAGGGCGGCATACTCCTTGCAGTGCAGCTCGTTCTCGCGCCCCTTACATCCGGCACAGCTGGTGGAGCGGCACAGGTGGAGCCAGCGCGGATCGCGCTGCTCTAGCTCGCGCCTGAAGCCCTTGTCGCTAGCGCCCTTCACAGAATCATACTCAACCCACAATCCCTGGCGATTGATGCGCGCCGGGGACTTCATGTTGAGCTTGAGTCGCGCGACCCGGTAGTCGACCCTGATCAGGAGGTCGTTCTGGCCGCGCTTGGAGCCCCTGCCCTCCTTGATGCTCTTGCGGTACCAGTCGGTCGTCGGATCTGCACCTACGGCTGGGCCGCGCCACACCACGTCGGCGAGGGGCGGCGCCGCCGGCGGGACCAGCTTGCCAAGCTTAGCCTCGCCAGGCGTCTTGCGCCTCGGGCAGGGGCAGCACGCCAGCACCAGGCTGCATGTCCAGGCTGCCCAGCTGCAGGGTGCGAAGAGCGTCCTCAGGCTGCGGGCCAGGAGTGCAACCACGCCAGTGCCGAAGAGGATCGCCACGAGCCCGGCAATCAACGGCCACGCGGAGCCGAACAGGTAGAGGCCCACCTGGTCGGCCATGTACAGCACCCAGCCGCCGTCGGAGCTCAACCAACCCCCTGCCTCGCGAGTCGAGAAGGCCGACCTGAAGCTCCCCACAGCCCGGAAGGTGCCCCCGCCCATCCCCTCGGCAAACCAGTGCGTGCGGTTGCCGATATCTTTCCAGCTGATGCCGAAAAGACCCCAAACCCTGATCCAGGACGATGGGTCCCCGTCGGAGGGGTCGGGGGGGGGCGCGGGCCGGGGCCTGGGGGGGCGGGTCGGCCGGCGGCGCAGAGCGCGCGCGCGGCGGCCCCCCTCCACCGCTCCCTGCCGGAGCGGCACGCCCGCTGGCGGAGTGAACCCCGACCGGCAGCGCGTCCACGTGCGCGGAGGAGTCCATGGGCCCGTCGAGCCAGAACCCCTTCATGTCCACGCTCGCCTCGTCGTCATAATAGACCTCGAGGTCGGGGGCCGCCTGCCCGTGCACGAGCTCGGCGCTGGCCACCCCCACCATCCCCATGAGGGCGACGAGTGGAACTGCGGTCCATCCCGGGCGCCTGCCGGCGAGCGGCGGCGCCGGGGCCCCGGGGCAGCTCCTCCAGGCGGGCCCCGGCGCGCGTGCGCGCTGCGCCGCCCTCGCCTGGTCCTGAGCGGGCGCCGGCGCAGACGTGCGCCCGGCCGCCCGCTCGGCGGCGGCGGGCAGCGCCAATGTCACGGCTGCCGCCCCTCCGCCCCCGGGTGCTCCGCGGCTAGCGTGAGCCGGCGCCGCTCGGCACCCGGGCTCTCCGCCGCCGCGCAGCTGCGCGCCCTCGGGCAGCAGCGCCGCAGCCCCCCAGCCGCGCGGCGCCAGGCGCGGCCCCTGCAACGCTACTCGACGAGGTTCACGTCGCGGGGCCCCGCAGAACTGCAGTCCTCAGCAGCGCGCTAGCAGATGGACGAGCTCCGCCCGCAGCCGCCGCCGGCCCCGCGGCGTCTGCGGCCGCGCCAGTGAACGGCGGCAGCGCTGGCAACGGCTGCAGCCCAAAAGTTGGCGTCGCAACGTTGAACATCTGAGGCGGTGGCAGGGCGGCTCGCGCGTCGGCGCGCGCGTGGCTCTGGACCGCGGCGAGCGGGGCTGCTGACCACGAGCCGCGGGCAGATCCAGGCAGCGGCTGGGAGCCGTCGACGGACGGCTGCACCGGCGCGCCGCCGGACCCCGGCCGCGGCCGAGGAGGGCCCCTCCGCGACCGCGAAGGCAACTCTTGAGATGCCGGCCAGGAATCCTTGGTCCAGGGAGCCATCTGTGGGCTCTGCGCCCCCCTGCCCTCCGAAATGGCCGCCGCCGCCCCGGGGGCGCTCGGCGCGGGAAAAAGGTGGCCCCTGTTTCACACATACTGCACGTCATGGGGACTGCGGCGCCTGGGGACTGCGGCGCCTGCCGCCCCCCTTCTCCCCGACGAGCGGCTGCCTTTGATCTGTCCTTTCCAACCAAAAACACTCAATCTACTCGAGTATCTGAGAGCGCCAAGAAACACGCATACTTCTGGGCACTTTTGCCTTTGCCTTCGCCCTTCCTGGAGATGGCGTCGCTGCTCTTCTCGATGCATCTGCGCACCTTGCACGCAGGACGTCGAATGCGCCTACGACCTTGACGTTTCCCTATCTTCATCTGCCAAAACAGCTGGCCATCTGGGCAGGGATGAAACCTTGGAACTCTGGAGCTCGGCGGCTGATTTTTCCGCCTGGATCCGAACTGGTGACTGAGGAGGTTCCACTGACGCAGTCGGCCCCGTCCGCGGGCGCCCCCGCGGCGGCGGGACACGCGACCCGCGGCAGCACGGCGCTCTGCAGCGGGCCGGCGGCACAGTGCGCAGCACCGCCAGCGCCGGGAAGTTCGGCGGCGCTGACTCCCAGGGGTCGAGACCCAGAGCGCGCCAAGGGCATGTGGGAAGTGCGTCGCGACTGGTTTCGCTGGTCATGCCCGCGAAGCCTCCGAACGATGGCGGCGAACGAATTGCGCCGGCGATGCGCTTAATGCATGCACCACGATGCGGCTCACGCGCCTGAGCATAGTCGTGAAGCTGTTAAATTCAGGCTCGTGGCGGAATATCGTTTACCGTAGGGTTGAGCAGCGTCGTGAGTAGGCTAGCTGTGGCACCGATTGTTCGGGGGAGAAGCCAACTGTAGCCTTCCCAAATCATTGCAGCACTACCATTGTTAGTGACTCGGAATCGCAGCGTGAGAAGCCACGAGATCAGCGCATCGGTAGTCTCGTTGCCGCACCTCGAGAACTCGAAGAGCCCGCGGGTATCCTAGAGGCGCGACTTCTCGCCTAGAGGACCGAAATGCGTGGCAAGGCTCGCGATGAGCAAGGTCACGGGGTTCTCGTGCTGGCCGTTGACCACGCCTCCCTCCATCATATCCGTGGAGTTCATGGAGCGCGTGAGCTCGCGAACAGCTCCACCGAGCACGATGCAAGTGAGTCAGAAAAGGGCGGCCACCGTGTGGGCCGGCTCCACCAAGCATCACGCAGGTGAGCCAGAGAAGGGCGCCACGAAGAACATGAAGATATTGCCCCACAACGTCAAGATGGGATCCTCCTCAAAAGGACTCCACCACGATGAGAGCTGCGGAGGCGCCTTGGGACTCGTGCTTGCGCAGGGACGAACGCCATGTCGAACGTGGGGGCAGCCGCAATAGCGTTGGCAGCCCCAGTCGGTGCCAAAATGGGTGAAACTGGTGCGTTAGCGCTCAGTGATCCAATCGAAGGGCGCGACGCGTTCGCGAGGACAGCTAGCACTGTCGCGCACCTTGCGACGCACGGTACTAGCCCATGGAGGAACCTCGCTGCCATGCCCGACGCGAGGCTGCGGCAAGCATCTGCGGGGTGATGGGTCGGAGGAACGTCGTGGCCTTCCCGTGGGCGGTTCGCTCCACATCGCGTCGCCTGCAGCTGCTCTGGCCCCCGCAGCCGGACCTGCACACAGACTCGAGCGATGTTGTTTGTCTGTGTGCGTCCAAGGAGTATCCCCCGTACGTTTGCAGAACAGACGGGAGCACAATTGTTCATGTATTGGAAAGTGGTACCAATGCGGAGGTGGAGGGAAATGCGAATGTGCGTCCACATCGCACACTGCGCACGTTCGGTGGATCACGAGCTGGGTTCACCCCCAGCTCCGCTAACAACTAGAATTGCGGGGGGGTAAATTGAGAGAGCATGGCGGCAATACAGTAAGATCCAAAACGTTCCAGTTAGTTCTCGGCAAAGGAAGTTGTCGCGCTGGCGCTGGGCCGAACGGCGGCAGAGCATCCTGTTTGAGAGAGCAGAGGGAAGGCAGGGAGAAGGACGAGGCAGGAGGAGGAGGAGGAGGACGAGAACGAGGACGAGGACGAGGACAAGGACAAGGACGAGGAAGCGGACGAGGAAAAGGAGGAGGAGGAGGAGGACGAGGAGGAGGAGGACGAGAACGAGGACGAGGAGAACGAGGATTAAGGGAGGAGGAGGACAAGAACGAGGCCGAGGAAAACGAGGATGAAGAGGGGGACGAGGAGGACGAGGAGGACGAGGAGGACCAAGAGGACGAGGAGGACGAGGAGAATAAGGTGAAGACGAGCGGCGAGCGCACCCCATCACTTGCTGGCGCAGCCGGCTGTCAGCGGCGTGCGCTCGTTCGGCGGCTCCCCAGTGACGCCGGCCTCCTCGGCGTCCGGCTTGCGAATGCCGAGCTTGTGCAAGACTGGGCCGTAGGCCTCTTCCCAAGTGATGGTCTTCTGCCCCTCGGGGCCCAGCATCGCCAACGCCAGGCGCGAGAGGCCGAAGAAGGAGTCCCTGCACGCGATGCACCAGATGAGGGCCGCCATAGCCACCAGTCCGTGCCACGGCTGCGCCAGTGAGCCGATCTCGAAGGCATGCTCACGGCCGTACATGAAGGAGTCCAGAAGCTCGTAGTGGTCCAGCTCGCGCGCAAGGGCTACCGCCGTTGGCTGGTTCATCGTCATCTGCAGGCCGGACACGCTGGTCAGACGAGCAGATGCGCTGCGTTCGTTCGCCATGAGGTGCACCCTGGCGCTCACCTCCCTGCTGTAGCCCATCATGGTATGGGTCGCGACCATGCAGCCGACAAACGCGACACCGAAGAAGACCTGCGCGGACACGGTCGTGTGCGCCTCGGCGATCTTGGAGCCTGACGGCACCAACTCCGACGCTTTCAAGACCGCGCCGACGATGCCAGCCGCGACCATCAGCACAACCAGGCACAGGTATCCTGCCCCGAGGCCAGTGTGGCTGAACGCGTGCGCCACAAGGAAGCTTGCGAAGATAGCCGCCATGAGCATGGACAGGTTGCGCAGCGCCTCTGGTAGATTATTGGGGAGCACCAGGCTGCGCAGCTTGTTGGTGATGGTGAACACCTGGCACGCGAGGAACACGTGCAACACCGACGCGATCACGAAGGTGAGAAGCCACTGCCCCTCGATGATGTTCAGTAGCTTGGCGGCGTTGTCGGCGAGCCACACATGGTACTGCAAGAGGTACGACTCCAGCGTGATTGTGCCGAACCAGTGGAGGCCGTGGAGGTAGTAGCTCCGGAAGGTCTTGGAGATGTTGCGGATGAAGAGGTACGTCAACAGGGGCACGACCGCATAGTAGCAGTGGAGAGCGTTGTAGCCGCCCTTGCTGCGGGTGTAAATGTTCGCTGCCCAGGCCGCGCTCATGCCAAGGAGCCCAACTGCGACGGTCCCCTTGATGCCCCATTCCCTGGCCAAAGAGAAAGTCTCGACCTTCTTGAACCACTCCGCGAGGAACGGCATGTTCAGAGCGAAGACCATCCCCCAGCAGGTTGAAAAATGGTCCAGGAAGCTGCGGAAGTACCACTCCCATTCCACACCGTGGGCGCCGATGGGCGCTCCAGTGCTCTTGTTTCCGAGCCAGAAGAAGAAGAAATCAAAGGATCTGGGAATGAGGTCGTACACCGTGTACAGCAGCGCGGCACAGGTAATCACCTTGACCAGGGGGGCGTATTGACGATGGTTCACCTCAGACCAGACGACCATGGTCGCGTAGGTGACGAGGAAATAGAACGTGTGCAAGGGGCAGATGTAGTACACGATGTACGGGTTGTCCATGGTCAGGCACAGGAACACAACGAAGAAGTTCATGCGCCAGATCATCTGCAAGACGCGCAGGAGACTGTAGTCCCGCTTAACGTAGAAGAAGGAAAAGTTCCCGAAGCCTGTCATCCACAGGTAGCACGTGATGTAGACGCGGATGTCCTTGTACGCGTCCTCCATCTTCCAGTAGTGGTACTGCAGGAAGAGGAACTGCATCCAGCCTTTCCACTCCTCTGAGGAAGGGGCATCGATAGGGGGGAACAGCACAAGGGGGTAAACGTCGACCTAGAATCGGCGATACATCGCCGATAGATCGGCGATAGGCCCCCGATAGCCAACCCGCACGTTCCTGGGCGGGGTGGAGCTATCAGACGCTTATCGACGATCAATGGGCGAGTGGGGGTCAATGCATTCCCCCCTGAGCCTATAACCCCCCCTATCCTTGCCCCTGGATCCTCCGTCTGCTCGCGGTTCATGAAGTCCTTGCAGTCTGTCTTGCGGATAGTGAACAGAGAGACAACGACGAGCACCGCGAAGCTGCCCCAGTACATCTCCGGGCGCACCACCTTCTCGGCCGGCTGGTTCCACATGAGGTGCTCGCAGAAGTAGCACAGGAAGAGCACCCCGGCGAGAATCGAGCTGCAGCGGAGCAGCGTCAGCATCTTCTCGCCAGTCAGGGGCCCCAGGGATGGCTTCTCCCTGCCTGGGTGGCCCTGCTTGTCACCACCGACGCTGAAAGCCAGAGGCGGCTGGCCTATGTTGTTTCACGCATCCCGCCCCCACAAAGAAAGAACCAGGCATAAACAGGCTCAACTGACAACCAAAAAGAGCAGCACAAACTCCCAACCAACAAAAAAAGGTGGTGCCTCGCCCGACAGAGCACCACTTTCTGCCAGCCGCGCCCTGGCCTGCGGCGGTGGTGGTGAGAAGTGGGTCCGTCGTGGACGAGAGCGATATCACGATATGATTTGCGTTCCGCAGAAGGATGCCAACTATACACGCACACCGATCCTGGTCAGGCTCACCTTGGGCCCAGGATCGATGTATACGCTCGCACGGCTTGGGCAGGCAGGCAAATGCACCGATCCTAGGCCCACGATCGGCCTGGCCAGGATCGGTGCGCGTATATAGTTGGTGCCCTCCGAGTTCCGGGAATCCCCCCAGCGCGTTGGGCGTAGATGGTCTATGATGGGACGCACAAAGACATACTAGTACTATACATTCTCCTTGGAGGCGCGCGCCCGAACCGAACATATAGTATACCCATATTGTAGTATATCGTTTCCTGAGCGGTGTGGCCAGAAAGCGCCCGCCACGACGCATATACTGTAAGATTTCTCGGTGCGCGCGTCGCCCCTGGGGAGGCGCACATATAGTATAAATATGTTGGGTTGACCCCGATATGAGTTCGTTCTTCCAGCCTACTTCTTTCCCTCGGGGGAAAGAAGTAGGCTGGAAGAACGAGCTCATCTGCCCCCTTCCTGGATCTGGGCAGGCCCAGTCGCGAGGCGTTGGAACGTCAAAGATGGCTCGAGGGCCCCAGAAGGGCCCCAAGAGAGCCCGAAAGAGCTCCAAAACGACCCCAGGAGGGCACCAATACAACCCCAAGATGGCCCCAAGATGCCTCCAAGAGGCTCCAAGAGTGTGACAGCATACTGCTACGCATGCCTGATCAGGGCGACCTGCCTGCTGATTGCTGTTGGATGGTCTGGTGGGAACACACGAAGCGTCAATAATTCCAGAGCGTCTACAAGTCCTCGCTTGTGGCGCCCGCGCGAAACATCGTTTGACGAGCCCGCGCAGAACACTGGGAGATCTTGGAAATGTTGGAACGCATCGATATCCTGAAGTCTTGCTCCTCTGATCATCTTGCCTGCAGCCCGCTGCGCCAGCATGCCAGCCTCGACAACGGCCCAGAGCACCACGGCGGGCCCCAGGAGGACAACCATGGCCATGGTGGACACCGGCAGGTCCACCGTCATGGCAGGATGCGGGTATGAAAGGTGCGGTCAGGGGCAATGCTGAATATGCAATTTTTAACGTAAAGACAGGCGTCTTGTGCCGCGGCGGGTCCGGAAGAACTCACGCATGCCAGAACTCTTGGGGGCGGTGTTCAGAGCCCTCAAGATCCCCCCCAGAGGGCCCGAAGGGAACCCAAGGGGACCCCAAAGAGGGCCCAGGCGTCGGGATGAGCGAAGCGATCAAAGTTTACGTGTAACTAGAACCACGCGCGCTTCGCGCGCTTAGGTTCTAGCAAGCTCTAGTTGTTGTCTGAATCGTTCGGCATCCGAGGACATATATTGTAACACGTCGTGCCCCTCAGGAAGCTCCACCGACGGCCCAAAGACAGGCTTGGCTTAGCATTCCCCTGCCAATGTCGGCACACCCCTCACAGGGATCACGCCCCACACGGACCTCCTCCAGAACTGTTGCGAGCCGCCGGAGGGGGTTCCCCTGAGGCCCCGGAAGGGGTGAAAAAGGTGTGGACCAAAGGGAAGGGAAAGTCTAGGAGGGTGTCCCAGCCCGGGCCATGGGCCCTCGGGACCGCAGCGTATTACCCAAGACAGGCCTCTGGTGCCGCGAGGAGTACGGAAGAGCACGCGCACGCACGCACACTCTTGTGGATGCCATGACAGTGGGCACTCGAACAATCCCATCACTACATTAAGAATGTGTTTAAAATGTGTAAAGCATGTCCTAAAAATGTTTCAACTATGTTTTCCATATTTACAACATAGTTGAAACATATTTTAGACATCTGGAAATTATTTGGCGGCATGCTTCCTCTCCAGTAATCGACTTCCACAAGCATACTCACGACTCACGCGCGCGCGAAAAAAACACTCCCGGCAGGGAGGTCCTGGACAACAAACTTTGAGGCTCAAACCGAGAGGCCACGCGGGGACGGGGGGGGTGAGACGGGGAGGGCACACGCAGAGCGCATGCACGGGCCGCCGGATGAGTCTCCGCAGAAGACCTGGGGAACACGAGGGCACGAGGACAGCGAAGAGAGCTCTCGCGCGAGGGCGCTGGCTCGAGCCCCCCCAAGCCCTCGCGCACCTAAGGTTCTGCACGTCCGCCAGCAGGTCGTCGGGCATCACCCTGCTGACGCCATCGTCCCAGTACAACCTCTGCCCACTCGACACCGTGACCACCGTCCGGTCATCGTCGCCATCGTCACATCACCGTCGCCAGGGCATATGAGGTTTACGGTGTGAAGGGAAGAAAGCTCTTGAGCACCAATTCGGGTGTCCGTGCGAGTGCCCACGCCGCAGAATGTTGAACCTGGGGCCCCTGGTGAGCGAATAACCTCCTCGTCCACCCCCTCCCATCGAATCCGTTGCGCGCGCCGAGAAGAAGCGTAGCCCATTTGAGGGCGAAGGCCAGCGCAATTCGTGGCGCTCCCCTCCGATGAAGGCACCAGGGTGACCGCTGCAACAAGGAGGCCAAAACCTGCAAAGCCTCTCCCTCCTCCACTTCCTCCTCCTCCTCATCCTCCTCTTCCTCATCCTCCTCTTCCTCCTCCTCCTCCTCCTCCTCCTCCTCCCCTCCTCCTCCTCCTCCTGCTCCTCCTCCTCTTCCTCAGCCTCCTCCTTCTCACCCAATCCCCCCTTCCCCGCCGTTTCGCCAGCAATGCTCATCTCACAATCATGTCGAAGAAGAGCGAGCTCACATACCAAGCCGCATCGAGACCAGGGCTCTCCTCGGCAATGCTGCGCGAGTGCATCAAGCCTTCAGATGGGGAGGATGAGGAAAATAGTTCCACTCACGTTCTGCCAGTTAGTTATACCACCCCTGCTGTTAGCATGTCCCTCCTCGGTGAGAGAACATACTGGGGAGCGAGGCAAGGAGCGAAGACACTGAAGAAGCGATAGTTGAGAGGCCAGGGGAGGGGGAGGGGGGGAAAGGAAAGTTCTTGATTGTGCAGCCGGGAAGACAAGGGGGGAGTGGAAAGCCTGTGTCTGCAATCGATAAGTCAGATGCACTTTTGCTACCTCGGACTCTGGTTACTTCGTGTGCGTGCCTCCTGGAGCCTCTTGGTACCGACGAGTGGCATCGGGGAGCAGCCTGCGGCGTCTTGACTGCGGGCTCTGTCGGAGCGGTCTGAGGCGGTCCTGAAGCCGCCAAGGGCGTAATCGGCGTGAGATTGTGGCCAAGGAGCGCGCATCTGTCACACTGGAAAAAAAAGCGTCTGTTGTTTTTTGCTGCGTGTCCCAGGACCCCCCCGAATGGGAAATCGAGCCCCACGCCCAGGCCATGGACCCCCTCAACCCATCATGAGCATAAAACCAGGTCGGAAAGATAAAAGGAATGAGGGGGCGGGAGGTCGGGGAGGTCACACCATTGGGCAAGGGAAAACAAAGAGAGAGGTAGCTTCCGCCCAGCGGATCTGGAAGGGGGGCGGGGGGGGGCTCGGAACGGGGAAAGGGGGCGTCGCATCCTCCAGGAGCCGGAGGGGAAGGGTGGTGGGGGGAGGGGGAGGGGGGGGAAGCTGCCTTGGGCCGCCTGGTCGGGGGTGGACAAGCCTCCCTTTAGTAAACCTCCCCTTCGTGAAAGCGGCCTGGGACCGAAACCGACGCACCTGGACCCGCAAAGATGACGACCGCGACGCCCTCTCGCGAGCCGAGAACGGCCAACTCCTTAATCGACGAGTCAGGAAAGGAGGTCTGTCCACCCCCGAGCTGGTAAGCAAACGCCCATAGGGCCGTTCAGGAAGCGCCACAGATGTCCGGTCCGGGTGGTGCTCCTCCTACTCCTCCTCCTCCTCCTCCTCCTCCTCCTCCTCCTCCTCCTCCTCCTCCTCCTCCCTCCTCCCTCCTCCTCCTCCTCCTCCTCCTCCTCCTCCTCCTCCTCCTCCTCCTCCTCCTCTCCCTCCTCCTCTCCTCCTCCTCCTCCTCCTCCTCCTCCCCTCCTCCTTCCTCCTCTCCTCCTCCTCCTCCTCCTCCCTCCTCCTCCTCCTCCCTCCTCTCCTCCTCCCCTCCCCCTCCTCCTCCCCCTCCTCCTCCTCCTCCTCCTCCTCCTCCTCCTCCTCCTCCTCCTCCTCCTCCTCCTCCTCCTCCTCCTCCTCCTCCCCCTCCTCCCCCTCCCCCTCCTGGGAAAGGAGGTCTGTCAACCTCCGAGCTGGGAAAGGGGGAAGGGGGCTTCGGCACGAGGGCGCCCGGAGGCGCGCGCTCTGCCTGGCCTGGCGCGCGGGGGCAGGGGCTCCCTTGCCCGCAGCGCGAGCAGGCCCCAACAGTGGACCGAGTGCCCTGCGCTTGCTGGGAGCACCCCTCCCCTTCCCCGTTCCCCCCCCCCCTGCCACTCTCACTCTCCAGACCTTCCCTTTAAATAGATCCCCCAAGGAAGAAATTAAGAAGAAAACAAGGGGAAGAGAGATAAGAAGGGGCGCCTATTCCTTTCCTGTTACCAGACATTTCGCCGCGTCAGATGATCAACAGTTATATTCCGCAGAACGATATGCACGTGTATTTTTAACAGGCATTCATGGAGTGAAAAGCAATAATGCGTTTCTTGTTGCACCACATCCCCTCCCATCCCATGCCACAAGTCAAGCACGACGCGGAGCCTCCTCAGTCCAGCCTGGCCTCGGGCATGACGCGGAACCGCCCAGCGCGGCAGAGCCCCCGTCAGGCGTCTCGTCTGCAAACAGCTGCGTGCGCGCACAGAACCACCTGCCGCCGCCGCCGCCGCCACGCCGTCGCGGATCCTGGGGACCACCTGGCCTCGCGACAGGAGCACGGATAGTGCAGAGGCAGGGTAGGGAGCCAGGGGCAGTATGTCGGGGATGGGTGAGGCATGACGTGGTCCTTCGTGGGGCCACGACGGGACCGCGGATTCGGGGCCCCGAGACCATGCGGTGACGGACAGCGCGGTGACCTCGAGACCCCAAAAGATCTCACAGCACGGTCCGTCATGGCACGGTTTTGCGACCCCGATGCCCTGGTCGCCCGATGCATCCTCGGAGGACGACCCGAATCCCAAAACCGTGCGGTCACCCGAAATCCCCGCTGGCTCACCACACGGTGTGGTCACCACACCGCTTGGGAGCCCCCGAGCGATGCACGTCTAAGGATCAGCCATCCGGAACCAACAGCGCGGGCGTCATTGCCACACGCCGTCAACCCGAAAGGCTGGAGGCGGCGGCAGAACCGAGCCCTCAGAGGGGGCCGACGGTACAACCCGCCGTCCTCTGCGATCTGCGAATCGCTGCGCAGCCCGCGCCACTGTCGCCGCCACCGCCACGGAGACGAGTACGAGTTCGAGGCCGAGGAGGAGAAGAAGAGAAGGGTACGAGTACGAGTACGAGTACGAGTACGAGTACGAGTACGAGTACGAGTACGAGTACGAGTACGAGTACGAGTACGAGTACGAGTAAGAGTACGAGGAGGAGAAACAGAGAACGAGGACGAGTACGAGGACGAGGAGGAGGAGGAGAAGAAGAGAACGAGGATGAGGAGAATAAGAGAAGCAGCACAGCGAGAAGCACAAGTGAGAGGGGGGCGGGCGATGAGGTCGAAGGACGATGAAGAAGACACGGGGAGGAGAAGGAGAATAAGGCTGACTACCTACCAAAACACCCCAACCCAACCCGAAGACCCGAATTTCGGGTTTGAGGGGTACGGGTTCCATGTGTTTTCTTGATGTTCCCCGACCCCCCTCCACACTGGAAATGGAGGGCAAGTTCAGGCTTTCGAGTTGGGTAAGCGTGGTTTGGTGGGTGGCGACATACGGCGTAGAAGAATGGGTGACCTCGATGAAACGGAAGGCAACCAGAACAAACGGTGCGTCTTTTTTGTGGCGAGGGTATCCAGAGGTGTCTCAAGATGTGATGTGTCTGTAAATGCGGTGCCGCCTGGGGCCCGTCACTTTTGGACATGACCCGCTCGTTTACATTGCGCTGTAATTGCAGAGCCGGTGGCAATAATGTGTGTGCAGCCATTTTATTGGGCACACCATTGACAAAAATTCCGCCGACCCCTTGTCGGCGCGTGTAAGTGCTGCCCCTCCCCAAACACCTGCCCCAGGAGCTCGGCCCGGCCGGTGTGGCAGGGGCGGGGGGAGGTCTGGTCAAAAGAACCAGGGGCCTCATCCGTCCCAGAAATGTTTCCAGACGGCCCAAGATGGTTTCGAAATGGGCGCCAGGGACTCTTTGCGACAGCACGCTCGCAAGGGCGTTCGAGTGATTCCGACATGCGCGCGCAAGAGGCCCGTTCGGTGGCAAGTTATGACAATGTTGAGAAATCGATGGGGAAAATATAAAGAATAATTGATATGTGTATATATAGATAGATTAACATATATATATCTATATATACATATGTGTAAACATATACCAAAAAAAAAAAAAAAAAAAAAAAAAAAAAAACAACAACAACAATTACTAGCACGTGGGGACACTCCGTTCTCACCAGTGCCAGGGTTTTCATAGGAGGCGGGCAATACCCCCACTTTGTGGGGGGGCCGGTTCAAGCTCTACCAAATTTCCAAACGACTCTTCGCCACCACCCACACCCAGCTTCCCGCCCTATGACGTTCGGACACTTCACTTCGTGGCATGCGGACGACCGTGGCTACTATTCAGGGCCCCGCGGCCGACGACGACGGCGTGCGCGCGCGAAGAAAAAACGAATGTGTCCCGCATGGTATTATTTGACAGGGATGATGGCCCTGGCAGGTGCGCAACCGTTGTCGCAGAAGTTCGAAAAAGTTGCTCGCAAAAGCCCGTTTGACAGAAATGTTTAAAAAGTGTTGGGTTTCCTACGAATCCGCAAGAGCGCGCGGGATGAGATTTTGACAATTTTTTGTTGAAAAACCATTGGTTTTTTGATGTTTTTATGTTAAAATCGCTGCGAACACTAAGGTTTTGGAAGGATTTCGTCTTGCGCGCGCGAATGTCCACTTTACCTTATTTTTTGCAAGGGATTCTTGAAATTTGATTATATTAGAACAAGAAATGTCATTTTCTATTGTTTTTTGCAAGGGAAAGCGGATTACAACAAAACAACCGGATCCTGTACACACCCTCTTTTCTGAGGCTTCCTCACGAAAATGATGAAAATGTAGCTGCGGCCTAGGCGGCGCAGGGGGGGCGCGCACCAGGGGGCCCAACAATAATTATTCTTTAGAATAAATAATGTTCAACAACAACAACAACTACAACAACAACGTCAACGACAACGACAACGACGACGACGACGACAACGACGACGACGACGACAACGACAACGACGACAACAACAACAACAACACAACAAAAACGCAAGAGCCGGAGCGCAAGTTTTGCTTGAAATTTCACGTTACGGACGAATTTGTGTTTTATATAATTCCAGAACGTGGAACCTTTAAAAAACCAACGGTTGTTGATAGATTTTGGCATGCGCACGCGACGACGCGCGCGTGTGACACTCCGCCCTTTTCTGTTGCAAGGGATTCTTGGAAACTGATGATTTGTGATAAACGATTGCGCGCACCGCATTTTCTACAGAAGATGATGGGGGGATACCCGTTCAGCTGGGATGATACATATTCATATTTAGGGTGGACGATGGGGCAGAATCATGTGCAAGTTGCAATACGACAAAGGGGGTTCCGTTGAGTCCAGGGGGGGGATCAGATCCTGATGCTTTTTGGGAAAAGAGAATAGATGCGGTACCATCTACGCGCTGCAATGTATGCGGCACAATCCGCGCAGTGCAATCTATACGGTGCAACTACCCCTGCCGAATTTGAAGTTGTCAACCGCACTGCTCACGCAATCATCTCACCCACCCACCCGCAATTCGGTTTGCGAAAACAATGCGGGGCGATTGCGGTGACTCCTTGGAGTTGATTGCCGCATCGCTGCGGCTGCGCTAGCGCGCGCAGGCTCGCGCGCAGAGCGGCCAGTTAGTCTGACGCGACCGACGCGGCCGCGGTGGCGCTGACCGCTGGGGACTTTCCAGCGCGTCTCGCAAGCCGCGCTGGCGCGTGGGCACTTCAGCGCGAGTCGGTGGCAGGGGCGGGCGCGATACCGTGGCGACGTCGACGATGATGGTAGTAACAGTGCTGGTGACGGCGATGGCGATGACGACGGCAAAACCAGTGACGGCGCCGATGCCGATCACGCCGATGACGATGATGGCGTCCACGTGTCGGTGATGAAGGTTTTAGACGGATTTCGACATGCGCGCGCGGCCAGCGGCCGCGAGTGGCCCGCACGGCATTATCTAATAGGGATCGCGCCAGCTCCCTTCATAGCACGCTCGCAAGGGCGATCGAATGATCTCGACATGCGCGCGCGAGATGACTGCTTGGTCGCATTTGATGACTACGTTGAATGGAACACTGGCTTTCTCAAGAATTCGCAAGAGAGCGCGCGAGCATACGTTTTTGAACAAAGAAATGGTACACAACCATGTGTGCTTATATGCTTTCGGGACACTCGATTTTCGAAATCCGCACGAAGCCCCACATTGTTGAAAGATTTCGGCATGCGCGCGCGACGCGCGTATGCGCACTTCACCCCATTGTTTGCAAGGTGTCCTTGCAAATGGCTGATGTTTGATAAACGGATGCGCGCGCAGCGTTATCTGACGAGGGTGGGGGCGTCGAACTCGGAATGGCTGGGATATCAGAACTCCTTTCGGGAAAAAGAACCGGTCGCCTGGGGGGGGGGGCTTCTTAATAGGGAGCAGTGGTAAAGCCATCTCCGAAGGGGAAGAAGGGGGGTTGGAAGAAGAAACTCCCTAACCACTCACGCCTTACAGGGCTGATGGGATTTAGAACATTAGTGATGTGGTAGAATCATGTGTAAACTGCGTTATTCAAGGGAAGGCGATAATTCTGGGATGGGGTGATGGTGGTAGATCCTCATTTCTCCTTCGAAAGGGGAATCTACGTGGTGCCATGCAACGCAATGCAAGACAATGCATTACAATGCAATGTGTGGCGGCGACGGGGCGGCGACGGCGACCACATAGCCGCCAGACCGACGCACAGGCCCAGACCACGGGCGGCGACGGGGCGGCGACGGCGACAACATACCCGCCACACCGACAACGAAGACCAGACGACGGGCGGCGAGGAGGTGGAGATGGGGCCGAAACGGCGACAACGTGGCAGCCAGACCGACAACGAGGCCCAGACGACGAGCGGCGATGAGGCGGCGACGGGGCGGCGACGGCGACAACATAGCCGCCAAACCGAACCCAGACGACGAGTGGCGACGAGGCGGCGACGGGGCACATAGCAAGCAAGCAAGCAAGCGAGCAAGCAAGCAAGCGAGCAAGCAAGCAAGCGAGCAAGCAAGCAAGCAAGCAAGCGCCGCAAAACGCAAGCGCAACCCGGGCAGACTTGGTCCCGCGGGGGCGCCCCACAGCAAAGTTAATTGTTGATCGAACATCGCAGGTCAATTAGAGAATGAAGCGAACCTGTCCTCGTCCTCCTGCTGTGGCTGCTGTTCACTGACAGCGCTACGGCTGCCACTGCTAATTATGGCTGCCACTGCTGCGACGAAAGGGACAAAGAAGCAACTCTCCTCCCCTACACAGCGCTCGTCTCGCTGGGATCCTCTCCCCGCAATTCGACATCGGAACGAATCCCCACTGGGGGCCGAGCTTTGCCGCATCTATGGCGCTCAGGAGCGGCGGGTGACGGTAGCTGTGGCCGGAGGCCTCCCACATGGGGCCGTAGCAGATGGGGGCGGCGTATCGCGCAGCACGCGCAGCATCACCGATGCATCGGCGCTGCATCGGCGACGGCGCAATCCTCCGACCCCACCTACTCCGACCCCATGTGGGATGCCTGGAGCGGCGGCGCCGCGAAGAAGCCTTCCCCTTCCACGAAGCAAAAGGCCCCAGGCGTGACTGAAGGGGAACTGGGACACACAAACAAGTACACACAACTAAAAGGATGTCCCATAGTTTCCCCTATTTTCTGGGTTTTTGTCTCCCCCCCACACTTCCCATATTTTCCCATATTCTCCCGGGAATCGACGATGAATGGTGTCCTGTGTGTCTCTTTCCCTCCTGAGCGACGCCGAGGCGCAAAGAGGCTCGCCCAGGGGCGGCGCGGCCGGCTCGCCATGGTGGGCGAGATGCTGGTCCACCAGGTGGCGTAGCTCAGAGATGCGAACATCAAGAACCTGGGCGTTGGGAGGCAACTCCTGGAAGGTCTTCGTCCAATATTGGAGGCCTAGAAATATGGGGAAAACAAACCTACCTCGCTTTTGACCACCCTCGCTTCCAAGAGATACCAAACGATGCCAAACTACGGCCTGTACTGGTCAGGCCGCTTGACGAGGAGGCGCGTGGTATGACTTGGTTTTGCCTGGAAGCGAAAGCTGGGGAGGTAATTCACGCTCTGAAGAGATTGGCACCAACGCCAACACAAGGCGTTGCCTCCACAGGGTGGAGATGATCCTAGATTTCGGTGCTGGTGGTGATATTTCGGTCGCCTTGGCAGCCAGAATAGTACCAACATCACCGAGATCGGGATCGTCTTCCCTCGGTGGAGGCACACCGCCGATCTTGGTGTTGGTGTCAACCTCTAGGCCTGCGACAATTCGCCGGCCCAACGGGCCAGGGCGTGCTAAGATCTCCTGTACCTGGTTAACAGTATTTCTAGTTCGCGCGCGCGGGGCGGCCCCTGGGGGTCCCCAGACGAAAAGTACCCCGGCAAGGTCCCGGCAAGTCCCCGGCAAGTCCCCGGCAAGGTCGGGTCAGAGATGCCGGAGTTCTGTTACAGGGCCCCAGGACGGGCCAAGAGGTCCCCAAGAAGCCTCCAAGACGGTCCAAGAGGGCCCCGAGACGGCCAAAGATCGCCCGAAGACGCCCAACAGGGCCCCAAGACAGCCCAAGAGGCCTCCAAGACGCCCCAAGGGCCTTCCAAGAGGCCTCCGAAGAGGGCCCCAAGAGGCCAAAATCGTTGATTTTCATTGTTTTTTTCTATGTTTTTTGCGTTCTGGCTTTTTCGGCTTCCGGACGCTCCAAGACGGCCCAAGAGGCCCCCAAGACCGCTCCAAGACGGCCCACGAGGCTCCCAAGACGGCCCCGGAACGGCCCAGGAGGGCCCCCAAGACGGCCCAAGTGCCGCCCAAGACGGACCAAGAGGCCCCAAGACGGGCCCAAGAGGGGCTCAAGAGGGGAACCGAGAACTGAAAAATCGAGCCCTCCGCCCCAGAAGGCGCCCAGGAGGCCCCAAAAAGGCCCCAAGAGGCCCCCAAGAGGCCCCCAAGACGCCCCAAGAGGCGCCCAAGAGGCCCAAAAGAGGCCCCAAGAGGCCCCAAAACGGCCCCCAAGAGGCCCCAAAACTCGGCTAGCCCACAACGGTGCGACAATATGGGCCGGCGGAATGAGCGACGCGATTAAATAAGAATGTTACGGGGCACTAAGCCAGACGAACGGGCCATCGAGCCGAATTGACCCTGGTTGAGCTCAGGATTTAAGCCGGAATAAGCTGGATAAAAGGATTCAATGCGGGATGAGGCCGGCTTTCGACCACGGATCTACCAGCGCCGATGCCGAATGTAACCTCCCAAGAGTTGCGTCCTAAGGTGGGGGCGGGGGGGGGGGGACGCCGAGGGCCCCTGGTGACGACACGAGCCCGCCGCTGTCGTACAGACTGGATCTATGGGTCGTGCCTCGGCCCACAGGCCCAGAACTCGAGAACCCAAACAGGGACTGCGAGGCGGGGATTTATCCATATCCACCGCCTGGGAACCGACGTCCTGGTGCCCCAGCGGGCGGTGGGTATGGATATATTTCGGCCCCTGGGGGCCCGAATATGTCCATATCCACCGCCTGCCAAGGCTCCGAAAACTGACCCTCCAGGCGGTGGTCATGTATAAATTCCTGCCTCGGACGGACCCAGAACCCCACCTGGTCCCCCAGGGGTCTGGGCCCCTTCCGCAGCACCGGCTCGTCCATCCCGAGCCGCTCTCGGACGGCCCCGGGGCCAGGTGAGGGCCCCCAGAGGCCAAACGCTGTCGAGAAACCATCCGTCGCGATCTTCCCGCAGCGCTGGGAAAATCGCGCTCACGAAGCGCTGACGGGGAAGCCTTGATCGGAGCGCTCACGAAAATCGCGCTCCGATCAGAAGGTCTGGGAAAAGCTCTGGGGAGCCCAATCGAAGCGCTGACGGCGCAGCCTCGAAGCTGTTCTCTGCCAGGCCCAGCCCATCGCAGGGGGCATCTGCCCCCTCCCCTGGGCGCCAGGAGCAGCCACGTGCTGCAAAGACTGGGCGCCTCCAGGGCCCGTGCGGGGGTTGGTCGACTGAGCTCTGCGGGGCGGCCCGGTCCTGGGAGGGCAGGCCTGCCAGGGAGAGGGGAGCAGTCTTGCCATCGCTCGGACGTCCACTCCCCTGTCAACGTCGTGGTTTGTTATCCAGGTGATCCCAGATGCTCCCAGATCCCACATGGTCTGCATCTTGTGGCGCTGGCTCCTCAGAGAGCAGTGCACAGGTCCGAGCGATGCCGAGGCAAAAATAGAGAGCCCCACTGCCCCTGCCTGCGTGGCCCTCACCAACGGTCGCCCATGGCCCTGCCTACCTGCCTGCCTGGCCCACCCTCGCTGCGTCTGGCCCATACCAACGTTACGTCGGGCGTGTCCCCCTACAGGGGGATTTTCGACGAAAAATAAAAAATACCTTAAAAAATCCCAAATGGTCAAACAAATATTCAAAAAATAGTCCCCAGGCTATGTCTCGACTACTTTGGAACATTCCCCCTGTAGAGGAGGGACAAGCCCGACTGACGTCTGGCCCATACCATCGGTTGCCGTGGGGCGTCCAATGGGCTCTTCCGTCAAACAGCGGGCGATGAATGGTCGGAGCGGTCAGCACGGCGCTCCACGGAAGGCCAGCCACGCCACGTCGGCGGGCGAAAGTGAACTCCCCCGCCTCCGAGCGATGCGGAAGGCAGGCCACGCCTTCCTTCAACCCGCGCGGAGAACGACTTGAACGACTCCCTCTCTTGAGCAAAAGTGCCTGCGGTGGCCTGCGATGGCCTGCGGTGAAGACAGACAGGGGGAGCATGCTGAAAATCTCTCTCTTTGGGTTCTTGGAACCCCTGTGCCCCCTGGCGAAATGCCCCGCCCCCGCCTCATTTTTTCCTGGCGCGGCCCCCGAAAAGGATGCCCCAGTGAACCCCCAGGACTTCCAATGACGCCCAGGAAACCCCAGGGAGCTCCACTAAGCCTCAGAAGCCCAAGGGAGCCCAAGAAAGAACTCGCCGGAGGATCCAGGAAACCTCAAGAAGCCCCAGGGAAGGAGGCACATGAGAGCCCAAGTGAACTCCCAGGAATACCCAAGAAATTGCAGGATGCAACACGCAACTCCACGAGGTTCCAGGAAATTCCAAGACGCCCCAGAGATCGGGATTTCTTCTCCGCAAGACCCCCCCACCCACCCCCCCGCGGTGGCCGCGTATCGACACGCCCCTATATGTCACGCGGCCGCAACGCATCCGCAGGCACACCTGCACGAGCGCGCGCGAGCGTGTGCCCAGTCGCGCAGCGAAAGACACCCGGTTCGCGGAGCGACACCCCTGCACGAAAATCGCGCCCCGAGACCATCGCCACAACGACGCCCCGCGCCTCCCCCGCGAGAGATCCCCGCACGCGCGTGCCCAGTCACGCATCGAGGCGCCACATCCTTTGCGGAGCGAAACCCCCGCACGAAAATCGTGTTGCAAGCCCCCCGCCGATGCGACGCACGAATTTCCCCCGCATGCGCGCGCGAGTTGCCCACACGCGCGAGGAACTTGTTTGGCTCCGCGCGCCCACGCCCGCGCGCGCGCGCGAACATCGCCTTCAGAGACCCTCTGCGATGCGGCGCAACTGCGCCACCGCACATGGCGCGCGCGACACGCTCGTCCTCTAGATGTCGTTACTGTCCAGTGGAGCCCCGAAACTCACAGTTTGCCCAGCGAGACTCCCGCGGGCGCGGCGCATGCCATTCCCCCCTTTGAAGAGGGTTGCGTAAGGGTAGAGCCGAGGAGGAGATCTCGGGCGCAGGCGAGGCAGGTGTGGGGGGGTCCAGGACGCGGGAATCGCGAGCGCGCAAAGGAGCAGCCTGCGCGCGATCTATAGTATGCATTGTTTCCACTGTGCTTTATGTTGCTTCTCTCGCTTTCTCTCTCTCTCTCTCTCTCTCTCTCTCTCGATGTATACATACATGTTTGTTTTTCTCTCTCTCTCTCTCTCTCCCCCCCCGATCAGCGACGGTCAGAATGCACGAAAGAATGGGCTGGCCGACTTACCTTTTCGGCGCCAGGTCCACCAGGGCTCTGCCCACGGCCATGGCGATGCTAATGCTCATCAGCGTGCGCCACTTAACCCGCCATCGCGCTGGCACAATACCACGATATATATATATATATATACATACATACATACATACATACATACATACATACATACATACATACATACATACATACATACATATCGTTTTGTCTCTCTCTCTCCCTTTCTCTCTCTCTCTCTCTCTTTCTCTCTCGATGTCTCTCCAGAGCGCACGCGTGCGTGCCCTCCTCCCCCCCAATGTTTCTGTGGCGACGGCTTCGAGCTCGCACGTCTCGCCACTCATGCCGAAAAGTGGGACCAAACAACACACGAAGATGCTCGCAGGACCCCTGCGTCGCTTGCGTGCACGATGAGGCCTCTCGGCGCTGCGTGCTAGCACTGCCCCTCCAGCTCCAGAGCTGGGAGTGGACAGCGGCCCCCGTGCTTTCATACCTAACCGCTCTCTCATTCTAAAAGCCAGACCCGGCGGGCGCAGGCCCGCCCGGAAGCTCCGGCCGCACAACCGATCGAGAACCGACCCAGAAAAGGCAGTTCGCCAGTCGACTTGGCAGGGTGGTCTCTGCCAACCTCCGACAATCTGGCGGACAAGATCCCCAAAATTCACCAATCCAACGGGCCAAAGGCGCACTAGAATCTCCAGTAAGAGGTCTACCCTGTCTTCTTCGCGCGCGGCGGGTGGCCCCTGGGGGTCCCCGGACGACAAACAAAAACCGGCTGCCTCTTGTCAGATATGATTCTCGTCCTGGGCGCGGACTTCATGGCCCCCAAGAGCGCTGCACGAGCGCTCCACGGGGCCTGCAGTAGAGCACAAGAGGGTCCGACACGGCCCAAGGACGTTTCTTCACGGTCCACGAGGCCTCCAAAACGCGTCCGAAGCGCCCGGGGAAGACGCCAAGAGGGCCCAGAGAGGCAAAACCACGTCCCGTAGGTCTTGAAAAATCTTGACATGTTCTCCTTTTCGGGGTTCCGACCGCCCGAGACGGCCCGGTAAGCCCCAGAAATCGTCCCAAGATAACCAAAGAGGCTCCTAGGACTCCTAGGAAGGCCCCACAACGGTCCAAAAGGGCCCGAAGACAGCCCAGAAGAGACTGAGATTTTGAGTCCTTCCCACAAAGATGGCCTCGGAGACTA
>CAUYUJ010007447.1:127500-155000 GCA_963575745.1 Prorocentrum cordatum | reverse complement strand
CAGAACCAGCATCGCCTGCGTCCCAACGGCAGCGGGCGTCGATCTGGACGCAGAAGTCCCTGGCGGCGACGCGCGACGCGAAGTACGCAGCCGCCGGGTGCCGCAGCGAACTCCGTAACCCAAGCCATGCGCGTCGGAAGCCGAGCGCGGCCTGCAACCATTCGTCCTCGGTCGGACGGAAGCCACAGATGTCAGCAAAGGCGTCGCGGACCGAGCTGTCGAAGGCGGCGACGGGAGCAGCCGCTGCCGCCGGGTCCACGGCGCGCGCTGCGTACGCCATCTTGCAGAAGCTAGCGCACTGCCGCAGGAGCCGGTAGCCGACCTGCGGACCAGGCGATTCGGACACAGCCTGCGTGGCGACTCTGGCAGCAGCAGCCCGCCTGGCAAGCTCCGCGCTGCAATGGCCCGCCGAACCAATCGGGGCACCCAGAAGCTCGAAATCGCCAGACAAGTTGACCCTGCTCTCGCCAGTCTCCTCGTCTCGCAGGAGCGCACGGCGATGGGCTGGACGCCCCCGCTCTTTTTTCGGATGCTAGCAGAACGGCGGCGCCCAGCAACGGGGCTACCTGCTCAGGCGCCCGGCCGTCAGCCAGCATTTGCACCACCTCTGAAGAGCTCTGTCAAGGTAGAAGCGCGCGCCCGTGTGAGGGCGTCGCTCAGGTGCTGCGCCCGGAGAGCTGACGGCCCAGCGCCGCTGCCTTTTAAGAACAACTTGAAGGCCTCGGTCATTTGGTCACTGGTCAGGCGGGGGGCCGGCGGTAGGCCCGCTGGCGGCCCAGGCGGGGGTGGCGGTTCAGTCGGGTGGAGCGCCTCCAGCTTGCGGCGGGCCTCCGCGGTCGGGTCCACCAGCGACTCGGACATCAGAGCGGGCCAAGGCGTCTGCCCTCCGCTGCCTGGCTTCCGTCATTGGATTTACATCTACACATGCATATGCAGATACATGCACATATATAATTAAGTGTACATGTAAATACATATAAGCACACATACATATTAACGTATACATACACGTAAATGTGTGCACTTACCTATATACATGTACACGTACATGTGCAGTTACATATGTAGATATACATATACATAAACATGTACTGGTTATATGTACATGTCCAGATACAAGTACATATACATATACATACACATAAACATATAATATGCATCCCTATATATATGTATATATAGATATATATATATATGCATACGTATGTGTATAGATGATTGCATGCATGTACGTATATGTGTACACATATTTAGACTTATATCATCATATATAGATATGTGTATACAAACCGTTGCATATATATAAATATATATATATATGTGTACATGTGCACATGTATATATATATATATATATACATACAGCTATACAAATACGCCTACGTACACATATCCATGTAGATGCACATGTGCGTATACATGTACACGGTACTATGAGTATGCATAAATGTGCATACACATGCACACATACTTAAACATAGCAAATATATGAATGTACACATACATGTACGTGATGGTAGACATCTACAAATACATAAACACGAACATGCACATATATTTACATGTACATATACCTATCCATGTACATACGCACGTATATACACTTACTCATAGTTCAGCAGATATACCTAGACATTAACATAGACTGATACATCTACATATGCACATATAGAAATTACGAGGCATATGCAGAAACCAATACATATGCATGTACATATACACATACGTTGAAATATACAGGCACCTAGCTATATATACATGTGTTTGTACATATAAATATATAAACAGAAATACATATATCTATATATATATACGTTTATACAAATAGATACAAACATGAATGTATACATACACATATGCATACACATAAGCAAATGCCTATACATAAACATGCACATGTACATATACGTATGTATAAACATATACATATACATGCATACATGCATACAGCTATATCTGTATATATACATACATATATATATATATACATATGCATATGTGTGTAAGCATATACACATAAACATGTACATATATCTATGTATATCAAAATACGTAAACCTCTACATATACATACACGTGCACGTATCAATTTCGCAAAGGGCTCTCGAGATCCACACCAAAAATGCTGCAGAACTTCCTGCTCCGATGACGGACGCGCTTTCAGGTTCCCGGAAGGCTTTCCCGGAACCTCAAAGCGCGCCCGTGTGGGAGCACTCGTGAAGGCTTATGTGAGCCTTTGGTGAGCGTTCTGGGGCCATTTTGGAACCCTGCGGGCCTTCCCTACGGCCCTCTTGAAATGTCCAGGCTCATTTGGAAAGCAGCCTGCAGCGCTCTTAGGCGCTCTTGGGCGCCTCTTGGGCTGGCTTGGCACCGCCTTCGGGGGCGTTGGGACCCTCGTGCACGCCTCGCGTGCGGTCTCCGAGCGTCGGGAAGCGGAGGAGGCGACCACTGGACATCAGTGAAAAAACAAATGGAAAATGAATGATGGTTTGTTGCCCACTGGGGCTGTTTCGGAAAGCAGCTTATAGCCCTCTGGGGCCGTCTTGGATGCCTCGTGGGCCGCGTCGGAGCGATGGTGGGCGTGCTGGGCCCATTCTGGAGCCCTGTGGGCCTCCTTGCGGACCCTTTTGGCGTGCCTAAGCTCATTTGGAGAGCCACCTGAAGCCCAGATGGGCGATTATGTGCGCACTCCCCCGCTCTTCCATGTCGAAAACCCTCCTCTCTCTCTCTCTCTCTCTCTCTCTATGTCCATCTTTCATCTACCTCTGTCTCTCTATGTCCGCCTATCGTGCTGATTGGTGTGACCCCTCCCGCAACGGACCAGCGACTGCGTGCCCGAGCGGACAGCACGCGTTCTGTCCTGCAAAACGCCCATGAGCGCCAAGGGGAAAGTGACAGGGAGAGTGCCCACGCAGAAGGCGGCGGGGCTTCGCAGAAGCCTTCTGGGCTGCGGCGTCGGAGAAGGCTCCGAAAGCTTCACATACAGTCGGGGCCCTGAAGAAGGAACCCTTTTCGTTGGGGAGGGGCTCCGCGTTCCTTAAGTGTTTCACAGCTTGCCTCAGGCTTTCCTTATGTTTTCGACAGGAAATCGAAGTTTAACTTATGGAAAAAAGGGGCCTCGCTCCTTATTTAGGGCTCCTTAGGTCAACGCCCCGACTGTAAAACTGCAGGCCTTCTGAGCAGCCTTCCGAGAAGGCCCACCCCCTCTGCAGCCTCTCCCGGGCGCGCCGCCGACGCTCGTGGGAACGTAGTGCTGTCCACATCCTCCCTTTGCTCAACCTTCTTCCCCTCCTCTCCCTCACTGAAATCACTCAAAACGACGCGAAGATCGGGACAAAATCGGATCGGGATAACTCGAAATCTCTGAGAATCGGCGGGTTTGGAGGATGTATTGGGCGCCGCGGCCGCTCCAGAGCGTCCCGGAACGCTCTGAGAGCGCTCCAGAACGCTCTGGAGCGATTTATCCCGATCCTAGCCCTGTTTTATTCTTCCCCTCCTCTCCCTCACTGCAATCACTGTCCCTTTGGCCTCCCCAGTCGACTCCCCCACAGGAGAGAGCCGGCCATCGTTCATGGTCCTCAGCGAGGACATGAGAAGCCCCAGTGCCGCGAGGAGCACGAAGAAGCCACCCGACCACAGCAGTATCCGCGACTGGCGGTCGGCGCTGCAACGCAGCATGTAAGAGGGGAGCGACAGCAGGGAAGCGCAACTTGTCATCGGTCTGCGTCCACAATGAGCGGATAGTATCAAATCATACACATGAAATCCACAACTCTCGAACCATGGTCACGCAAAGCTCCAATGGCAAAAAGGGCAGACTGATGCTGCCGTCGCTCCTCCATGTCATCGTGACCATCATCATGCTCCTCCTCCTCCCCCTCCTCCTCCCTCTCCCGCTTGCCGAAGGTTTCGAAACTTCGGGCGAGGTCCTGCGCGGCGTGGCAGAAAACCAAACCGTGGCGGGCTCGAGACCTTGAGAGGTGCACCTCGCCAAGCGCCACTAGACAGCGGATCACACGTGGGAAACCTCCGCGTGTCACGAAGGTATCTGGCCTCTCTGCAGCCTGCAGGGCGCTCGGACCTGCACAAGGGACAGGAACATGATGCAGGCGGGTGCGCGGCACCCCCCCGCCGTGCCGCGAGGCGCTCGGCTTGGAGCGCGGGGCGCCACCCGCAGAGCTCAGATGCGCGACCAAGCAGAACACGACGAGAGGTGCCAACTAACTCCTCCTCCTCCTCCTCCTCCTCCTCCTCCTCCTCCTCCTCCTCCTCCTCCTCCTCCTCCTCCTCCTCCTCCTCCTCCTCCTCCTCCTCCTCCTCCTCCCTCCTCCTCCTCCTCCTCCTCTCCTCCTCCTCCTCCTCCTCCTCCTCCTCCTCCTCCTCCTCCCTCCTCCTCCTCCTCCTCCTCCCCTCCTCCTCCTCCTCCTCCTCCTCCTCCTCCTCCTCCTCCTCCTCCTCCTCCTCCTCCTCCTCCTCCTCCTCCTCCTCCTCCTCCTCCTCCTCCTCCTCCTCCTCCTCCTCCTCCTCCTCCTCCTCCTCCTCCTCCTCCTCCTCCTCCTCCTCCTCCTCCTCCTCCTCCTCCTCCTCCTCCTCCCACGCGCGATCTTTATGATTCACATCTTGCGCGAGGGGTCCTAGACTGTAGGTTGGCCCGGCGCGCGCCCCGAGAGGGCGCGGGGTCCGGGCAGAGAGAAGGGCGGCAGCCACCGACACGACGGCGACGACAAAGAGCGACGGCGAGGACGAGGACGACAGACGAACGAGCGCAGCGAGGACGGGCGGGTAGACGAGGGGCACTGGCAGTGGGCCCCGATATTACGGTTCGCGTCTCGCGCGGCGGTGCATGGGACATGGGGCGCGGACAGACCAACTCTATCTTGTATTCCCACCAGCCCTCTGGGCGTGGGTAGTTTTGCGGGCTGCCTTTTCTAGCCTTCTTTTTTCCCCTTCGGGGAGGGGTGTACCCCTTCCCTTGGACACACACACACACTTCTTTCCTCCGATGCACGGCTGAATCCGAACCGCGGAAGCGGCGCAACGGGATACGAATACCACGACATAAATATATATATATATATATATATACACACACGCACGCGCGGAAGCGGTCAGTCAGGGTGTCCCATACGATCCTAGATCGCTCCGAGGCGGCCACGGACAGGCCAAATTGGCTTCCAAGATCATTGCCTGCAGCATGCCTCTCAGAAGACCCCCCATCGTTGCCGACCGGCCCGAGGTGGCCACTGAGCCTCCCAAGGACGATGGGCGTATGCGGGCTCCAGAGGGCCCCAAGATCGCCCAAGATAGCTCCAGGGGAAGACCCGATGCACTCGAAGACTCTGCACCTCAGGAGCGACCCAAGATGGACACAAGAGGCGGGTGAGCTGGTTCCGACAGAAATGCCTGATTGCTCTCTCCTTTCTTGCTTGACCGATGTCCTCCAACGCACCCCCAACGGGGCACTGAAGCTCCCAAGAGAGTCTCAGAGGCTCCCCCCGAGATGCCTCCAAGAGGCCCCTAGAGATCTCCAAGTCCACCATGGTGAGTTCCTCTGTTTCACCATGTATGTTCTTCTGCTCCCCTTCTCCCGACAACCCGCCTGGGCACCGTTTCTGGACGGGTGGTAAGAGTTTTTGGTCCGCGGGCGCGCGAAACGGGTCGAACGCCGAGCCTGCTACGGCGGGCCGCGCCAATAGCGAGGTGAAAAACGATACACTTCTCGATTTGTACGTGTCATCCTTGCGCAGGGGCCATGCTAATCTTCTCTGTATCGTTCAAAATTTAATGGATGATCCCGAAGGGAATCCGCTGGTAGGAGTACACGAAGCGATAAGAAAATCATCATGCCAAGAAATCATAAAACTGGACTTCACAGGGGAAGCATGGACCGCCGCCATCGAGAACCCGCTGGTGGTGGGCCAACCCGCCACCCCCGCTGGGTGCTCGGTGTCGGTGGTCAATGCTCCCCCCCTGAGCATTTGCCGACAGCACGAGCCACGGCATCTCGAGCTGGAAGAGCGACTACACACGACACGGCCTTGCAAGGGCTGGCACGCGCGGGCCGCCGAGCCACGGACCTGCGCCTGGCGCACGCCACGACACGGCACGCGCGAGCCACGAGCCGAGAACCGGACACCGCACGGCACGAGGCACGCCACGCGAAAGGCCGCAACAAAGAACACGAGCCGGGACGGCACGACGGCACGGCACACAGCGCGCGCCCCACGGGACGGCAGCGGGCACCTGGAGAGCAGGCGCACGGCACGGGCACGGCACGGGCTCGGCTTTGGGCACGGCACGGCGCGGCGCAGCAGAGCACAGCACGACGGCGCGGCACGCGCGCCTGGAGGCGGGATCGCGGCCTGGAGCCGGCCCGAGCGCGGCGCGGCGCGGCGCGGCACGGCACGGGTCGACGGCACGACGGCACCGCACGGTGGCGCGGCACGGACGAGCAAAGTGCGACACGGCGCCACGGCGGCACGGCACGGCACGGCACGCGCCCTTCGGGGCCACGACTGCCACCACGGGCGGCTGAGCGGCACGGCACGGCACGCACAGCGTCCGGTGTGCACCTGCGCGCTGTGGCGGCAGGATCTGGGCAGCCGAGCGCCCGCAGCCTCCGGCCTCCTCTCCAGGAGGGGCACGGCGCCCCCAATCCAGCCGGCATGGCTCGGAGTGAGGAGGAGGAGGAGGAGGAGGAGGAGGAGGAGGAGGAGGAGGAGGAGGAGGAGGAGGGAGGAGGAGGGAGGAGAGGAGGAGGAGGAGGAGGAGGAGGAGGAGGAGGAGGGGAGGGAGGAGGAGGAGGAGGGAGGAGGAGGAGGAGGAGGACGAGGAGGAGGGAGGAGGAGAGGAGGAGGAGGAGGAGGAGGAGGAGGAGGAGGAGGAAGGAGGAGGAGGAGGAGGAGGGGATCGAGCTCCGCACGAGACGGGGCGCAGGTGCAGCTGCCAGGCAAGACCGGGCCTGGCCAGGGCGCGGCGGGCGGGCGGGAAGAGGGGCCCGGGTCGGACGACAGGGGGCGGGAGTGGGGGCGGGGTTGGCGTTGCGGATGCCATGACGATGGACACTCGAACAATCCGATCATCGAAATGAAGACGTGTTCAAAATGTGTAAGACATGTTCTACAAATGTTTCAACTATGTTTTAACATGTTGGAAATCATTTGGCGGTATGCTTCCTCGCCATGAATCGACTTCCACAAGGTTAGCGAATGCTTCGCCCGGCGCCTTCTAGCACCGGACTGGCACGCCCGAAGGGGGTGCGAAGAAAATAGGCGGGATGCGCAACGGCAAATGCTGTCCAAAAACCGGCAGCGGCCGCTGCTGGGCAGGCGGCGCTCTGTCTCAAACGGACAGCAACCGAGGCGACGCCGACAGCGAGTCCTGTTCAGAATGGACAGGAGATGTGGATGCCACGACAATGGACACCCTAACGGTCCTATCCTTGAATTTGAAATGTGATTAAAATGTCGGAAAATGTTCTAAACATGTTTTGAACATGTGTTTTACATGTTTAAAACATGTTTAACACATTCTTTAGATATCTAGAAAATATTTGGCAACATGCTTACCCTCCATTGATCGTCCCCCACAAGATAAGAACTGCTGTCTGTCTTCGTGCCCGTTCTTTCCGTACCAATTTTGATCGTGTCGACTGGATGCGCCAGTGCATCGAGGAACGCGCCAGGCGGCGGGACCGAAAGCAGCTGCGTTCCGCAGATTTCGTTCCCCCACCCCTTTCCCTATCCCCCTTTCGTCCGACCCGATTGGCGGGGCGGCGGCGCGGGCCATCTGGTCCTCCAGGTCCTGTGCTCGGAACAGAGGAGACTTGAAGGGGATGATGCAAGGGCGAGTCGATAAAATCAAGCTGAGAGACGAAGGTACGCGCGAAAGTGAAACCCTGGAAACAAAAAAGACCAAGCACACCGTGCTGGAATTGCACATGTCTTGCGGATCGCACAGTCAACGGCGCAAGTTAAGCCAAAACGACGTGACGAGGAGACATCTTGTTTCGTCAACGTACTCAGCACATCACTGTAAGCACGCGGCGCGAAAAAAACATGTCTGCTACCGTGCCGCGAGAGGCTCAGGTCTGAGAGTCCTCAAGTCCCTTCGAACTCGCAATCCTTACTAGCGAATGCAAAATTCGCCGGCCCAACGGGCCAGAGGCGTGCTAAGATCTCCGGTAACTGCTCTACAATGTTTCTACTTCGCGCGCGCGGGGCGGCCCCTGGGGGTCCCCAGACGAAAAGTACCCCGACCAGGTCCCGGCCGGTCCCGGTCCCCGGCAAGGTCCCCGGCAAGGTCCCCGGCAAGGTCCCCGCAAGGTCGGGCCAGAGATGCCGGAGCCCTGTTACAGGGCCCCAGGACGGGCCAAGAGGCCCCCAAGAAGCCTCCAAGACGGTCCAAGAGGGCCCCGAGACGGCCAAAGATCGCCCGAAGACGCCCAACAGGGCCCCAAGACAGCCCAAGAGGCCTCCAAGACGCCCCAAGGGCCTTCCAAGAGGCCTCCGAAGAGGGCCCCAAGAGGCCAAAATCGTTGATTTTCATTGTTTTTTTCGCTGTTTTTTGCGTTCTGGCTTTTTCGGCTTCCGGACGCTCCAAGACGGCCCAAGAGGCCCCCAAGACCGCTCCAAGACGGCCCATGAGGCTCCCAAGACGGCCCCGGAACGGCCCAGGAGGGCCCCCAAGACGGCCCAAGTGCCGCCCAAGACGGACCAAGAGGCCCCAAGACGGGCCCAAGAGGGGCTCAAGAGGGGAACCGAGAACTGAAAAATCGAGCCCTCCGCCCCAGAAGGCGCCCAGGAGGCCCCAAAAAGGCCCCAAGAGGCCCCCAAGAGGCCCCCAAGACGCCCCAAGAGGCGCCCAAGAGGCCCAAAAGAGGCCCCAAGAGGCCCCAAAACGGCCCCCAAGAGGCCCCAAAACTCGGCTAGCCCACAACTGTGCGACAATATGGGCCGGCGGAATGAGCGAAGCGATTAAATAAGAAGGGGGTGGGGTCTGATTTGGGGGGGTCTGACTTGGGCTGCCTTGGAGGGTTCCAGGGGGGTCTGGGCCAAAGGCTGCATGTTCATGGCTGGCCTGTGGAGGGTCTGGGAGGGTTGTGTCCCCCCTCCCTCTTATTCCGAAATTTGGAGTATGGCCCAGAGCCCAAATTGTCGGCCGCTTCCGGGCGCTTTCGGGGCTCCTTGCGCGACTACCTGAGAGACCTCGGTAGCGTGCCGCGGGATCCCCAATCCAAATAGATCCAAGGGCCGTCATTGGGGTCTCCCAGGGGTGTCTTGAGCCGTCTTGGAGGCTCTGGGAGCCAGCCGAAGAGGCCAGAATCGTCAAAACAAATCATATGTGTTTGAACACATGCAGCATTATCGTCTCTTCGGCCCTTAGAGCGCCCAAGAGGCTCCTACGATCGCTCTGAGACGGCCCACGAGCCCCGAAGAAAGGCCCGAGAGTCCCAGAGGGCCCCAAGAGGGGAACACGAAATCCCACCAGCCCTTTGGGCGTGAGTGGTTTAGAGAGCCCGCTCTGTTCTCAACCCCCTTCTTCCCCTTCGGGGAGGGGTTTACCCCTCCCCCTACCCCCTCTGGAGAGGGCGTCTCGCGGGTCGTTGGAGGGGTCTTTTTTCGACTCCTGGGAGGGCTAAAATTCGACACCCCTCACGAGGATTCTGGCCCCGACGGGGGGGGGGAGAAAAGTGCTCGCCCCATCTGTGATCGATCGCCCGACAGATGGCCCCAAGATTCCTCCCAGACCCCTCCCAAAGAGTCCCAAGAGGCCCCAAGAGGCCTCCAAGAGGCCCCCAAGATGCCCCCAAGAGGCGCCCAAGAGGCCCCAAGAGGCTCCCCCGAGGCACCCAAGACGCTCCTGGAAGCCCCTGGAGCCGCCAAGAGGCCCCCAAGACGCCCCAAACGGCCTCCAAGAGGCTCCCAAGAGGCCCGAAGAGGCTCCCCCAAGGCACCCAAGACGCTCCTAGAAGCCCCTGGGGCCGCCAAGAGGCCCCGAAGACGCCCCAAAAGGCCTCCAAGAGGCTCCCAAAACGACTCACACCACGACGAGGGCCCCGAACGACTCACACCACGAGGAGCCCGAACGAGTCACACCAGGAGGAGGGGCCCGAACGACTCACACGACGACGAGGGGCCCGAACAACTCACACCACGAGAAGCCCGAACGACTCACACCAGGACGAAGAGCCCGAACGACTCACATCACGAAGAGCCCGAACGATTCACACCAGGAAGAAGGGCCCGAACGACTCACACCAGGACAAGAAACCCCAAACGACTCAAACCACGAGGAGCGCTTTCTCTCCCTCCTCCTCCGCCTCGTCCTTCTCCCGCTCCCACCA
The DNA here is from genome assembly GCA_963575745.1 of Prorocentrum cordatum. Classification (NCBI taxonomy): domain Eukaryota; class Dinophyceae; order Prorocentrales; family Prorocentraceae; genus Prorocentrum; species Prorocentrum cordatum. The sequence goes on along the minus strand of CAUYUJ010007447.1, from coordinate 144,656 downwards.
CAAGGAGGATGTACAAGGAGGCGGGAGGAAGGAGGAACAGGGGAGATATGCGGGGGCAGCTGGAAACACGCCTGAAAAACACGACTGTCGACATGCTTCGCAAGAGTTGCTGTTTTGAGATGGGCTGGTGGGGATACGCGAAGCGTAAAGAATTACATTTCGAGCCCTCCACCCCAAGCTGGCCTCCGAGACCGCCAAGATACGCCACGAGGCTTCCAAGAGGCCTCCATGAGGCCCCCACGTGGCCCCCACGAGGTCCCAAACAGGCCTCCAAGACACCCCGAGGAGGCCTCCCAAGAGACCCCGGAAGATATCCAGGAGGCCCCTGGTCCACAACCCACGCATGGTGGCGGGTTGGGCCGAAGGCCACTGGATCCGCCGCCCCCATGCGGCTTGCCTCAGGGGTGCACGTCGTACCAAACTTTGGGTAGTGCTTCTCCTTTTGGCATGTCCCAAGGGCCTTCGGCCTCGTGCGCCGGCCACCCAGAAAGCTCGGCCAGACCCGATCGGCAAGGATTTGTCCGCTCCATGTGGCTCGAAGATGACGTCCGAGGCTGCCAAGATCCACCAAGACTGACAAGATGGCTTCGAGAGAGGCCAAGGTGGCCACAGCATGTCTCCGAGACGGCCCAAGATGCCCCCAAGATGGCCCAAGATGGCCTCAAGATCGCTCAAGAGGGCCCAAGAGACCTCCAAGACTGCACAAGAGGCCTCCGAGCAGATCTCCAGGACGGCCCTACGAGGCCAAAAGCATTGATGCTCCTAAGGTGTTTGAAGGATATGGGCTTTTGCGAACTTTCGGCTCTCCCACGGTCCAAGACGGCCCCAGAGGTTACCAAGATGGCCCCAAGAGCGCCCAAGAGGCCTCTGAGATGGCCCCTGACGGCCCAAGAAGTCCCCAAGACGGCCCCAACAGAACCCCAAGACGGCTCAGGAGACCTCCAAGATACCCAAGATGGCCTCCCAGACGGCCCCAAGTCGGCCCTTTACGGCATCCGACGGCGTCAGACAGGCCAGGATCACCCTCAGACGGTCAACGAGCCTCCCAAAGAGCTTCCAAATGGTTCCAAGAGGCCAGAAGAAGCCCCCAAGGGGCCTGAAAGAAGCCCACAGGAAGTTACCAGGAGGCCCAAAGAGTGCCCCAAGAGGCACCCAAGAGGCCTCCTCCTCCTCCTCCTCCCCCTCTTCCACAATTACACAATATGAAAATACTATCCCACTTCCCCTGATGGCGTCCCGAAGATGGCCGACCCCCCCCCGCGTACTGTTTTTACACAGGATTCCCGGGAAACGGGTTTTCGCCTGCGTTTTTTTCAAAATGCTGCTCTCGCTGAAGCGCCGGCCTCATTTCTGCTCCCGAATCGTTCCGAATCGCGCTCCCGCTGCAGCGTGGGCCTCATTTTCGGATCGGTGTTTGGCCTCCGTCGCTCAGGATGGCGTTCTCGCCCCAGCGCGGGCCTCTTTCTCGCGCGCCCATCCGCCCGCCACCACCGCCACCACCGCCACCACCACCACCATCACCACCACCACCACCATCACAACCACCACCACCACCACCAGCACCACCACCACCACCACCACCACCACCACAACCACGCACACACGCACGCACGCACGCACGCACGCACGCACGCACGCGCACCACCGCCCACTACGCACGCGCGCGCGGAGCCACAGGTCCGCTACGACACGCGTCCGCGGATAGAGAAAATCAGCGCCATGGTAAGGGATGGGAGGGAGGGGTAGGACGTCAGATATGACGCGAGCGCACCTTGCTTGTCCCCCTCCCCCTCCCCCTCCCCTCTCCCCTCCCTCCCTCCTCCTCCTCCTCCTCCTCCTCCTCCTCCTCCTCCTCCTCCCTCCTCCTCCTCCTCCTCCTCCTCCTCCTCCTCCTCCTCCTCCTCCTCCTCCTCCTCCTCCTCCTCCTCCCTCCTCCTCCTCCTCCTCCTCCTCCTCCTCTCTCCTCCTCCTCCTCCTCCTCCTCCTCCTCCTCCTCCTCCTCCTCCTCCTCCTCCTCCTCCTCCTCTCCTCCTCTCCACTCCTCCTCCTCCTCCTCCTCCTCCCTCCTCCTCCTCCTCCTCCTCCTCCTCCTCCTCTCTCCTCCTCCTCCTCCTCCTCCTCCTCCTCTCCTCCTCCTCCTCCTCCTCCTCCTCTCCTCCTCCTCCTCCTCCTCCCCTCCTCCTCCTCCTCCTCCTCCTCCTCCTCCTCCTCCTCCTCCTCCTCCTCCTCCTCCTCCTCCTCCTCCTCCTACCACTACTACTCCTCCTACTCCTCCTCCATCCCTTGTCAATATAGAGATGTCAGCAGGGCGGGCCGGGCGATTCGCCAGAGACAGCTTCACTGATGGAGGACGGGCCGCTTCCAAACCGTGGCTCTCGCCTTAGCGCCGCGCACATCCGTCTTAAAGCTTGCAACAGCTTCACGGATGGAGGGCGGGCCGTTTTCCGATACGCGTGGTAACATCACGGGCGCCTCTGTGTGCTCGCGTAGCTGTATAGGAAGTTGCTGTGCTGAGCGCATTGGGGGAACCGAAAGCGGCGGCACGCCTGGCAAACGTGTGGACACACCCGACAGTCAGAGCACGAAGAAAGGGTGAAGCGGGAGGAGGACGACGACAACGAGGACGAGGAGGAGGATAGGGAATGGGAGTTGATGCGAAGGAGGAGCAGGCGCGCGGGCGAGCAGGGAAAGAGGGGAGCGGACAGAGGAAGGACAACGACGAGGAATGATAGCAGATGATTTCTCAGCTCGTCAGCCACGGAGGAGCGCCACCCGTCCGAGGAGCGCGCCAGCTTTGCTGCGCCGGCCTTGCACGAACGGTGCCAGGCGTTCCAGATAGACTTGTGGATGCCATGACAATGGACACTCTAACAATCCGATCATTGAATTGAAGATGTGTTCAAAATGTGTAAAATCTGTCATCAAAATGTTTCAACTATGGTTTAACTTATTTAAACCATGTTTGAAACTTTTTTTAGACATCTGGCAATTATTTGGCAGCATGCTTCCTCTCCGTTAAGCGACTTCCACACAGATAGGCTGGGGTGCCCGCTCAGAGGCGCAGGGAAACGGCGGTCGGCGAAAGTTGCACGCGTGGCAGCACCCAGGGAAGCGTGGAAAACGTCATCCACAGGGGCTATCCGGGCCGAGGTTGTCCGCGATGAGTCTCCCTTCCCTTCTTGCGGTGGCGATGAGGGCCGCGCAGGCTACCTCCGTCGCCTCAGCATCCGCGCCCTGCGTCCCGGGGGGGGTGTTCGTCGGTTGCTACGACGCCGAGCGCCTGATCAAGAAAATTTTCTCCTAGTTCATTTCGGAGCCAGTCGCCGTCTTCCGTGGGGATGCTGCTGAGGCTCAGTTGGAGTCTCATCCTTAGGCCTTCCGCGTTGATCCCTGCGCCTGCTGGGTGTCGGCACCGGGCCCCGAAGCGTGTGAGGGGGGTGCCGAATCGGGTGCGGGGCCGCCGTGCGGACCCTGCCGCTGGGGCCCTCGGTGGAGCTCCCTATGGAGCCACGAAACGTGTGAGAGGTGTGCCGAAATTGACATGCGGAGGGCAGATGCAGGGATGGGAGGAGGGAGGAGGCGGGAGGAAGGAGGAGGAGAACAGGAGGAGAACGCGGGGCGCTGTCTCTTCAAAACGAGGACCCAACACCACAGAATGGTTGGGAATTTGGATCTGCGTAAACCGCATCCCGCTGTCCCCCCCCCAGGGACCCCTAGGGCGCAGAAGTGGCGACATGTGCGCGCCTGGCTGTGAGAAGGACGAGAGGGACAGCTGAGTCCGCTGAACACACTATTCCACTGGACCCCCAGTGAACGGCGACAGTGGTGCGTAATGATAGCACCCACGGATGGCAAGGGGATAGCTGGATCTGCAGGAGGGACCACTCCGCTGACCCCCAAGGCACGCACGCCCGCAACGACAGCTGAGCAGCTGGTAGCACTCAAGCACCCACGGGATGGCGAGTGTAAAAGCTTCATCTGCGCAGGGTCTCACCCCGCGGACCCACGAGGGGAGCAAGGAACGTTGCGAAAGCCGTGCGCACGGCAGCGCCCAGTGGGGGGGGGGTGGGGGGCGAGAGAGGTGCTCTGATCTGCGTGGCAAGTCCGCGCGCCAGACCTCCCCCCCGCCCCAAAAGGTCCGCTGGGCGGCCCCAAGAGAGCCCAAAGACGGCCCAGGACGCGCCACGCACCCCGAGAGGGGCCCAGGAGGAGGAACAGAATTGATACTTCGAGCCTTTCCCCGAGATGGCCTCCGAGGAATGCCAGCAGGCCCCAAAGAGGCCCCCACAGGCGCCCAAGACGCCCCCGAGATGCCCCCAACATGTCCTAAGAGGCGCCCGCGAGAGGCTGCCCAGGAGACCCGAAAAGCCTCCGAGGGGCCTGTGATCCACGACCCAAGCAGGGCGGCGGGACGCGCCTGAGACCACTGATAAGGGGCAAGCCATTGCTGGACATTGGCCAACATGTGCTAAGCTCTGAGCCTACTCCCAGCATTGCCGCGAAATCTTAATGTTTTAGGGCTATAGGGCTACGAGGCTGTAGAGCTATTGGGCTATTGGGCTATAAGGCAATAGGGCTATAGGGCTATAGGGCTATAGGGCTATAGGGCTATAGGGCTATAGGGCGATTAGGGCTATAGGGCTATTGGGCTATTGGGCTATAGGGCTATAGGGCTATAGGGCTATAGGGCACCTGGGCGTGCCGCCGAAATCGGCGCCATACCTCACCTAACAGTACGAATCCGCTAGGACCTCTACAGAGGCAAGCTCTGATTGGGGAGTATGACTTTTCTATCAGGGCTCAGAGCATGTCCATACTGTACGGGCCACAAGGCTCTCATTGCTGCACGGCTCCCCAACCTGAGTCGGACCCCTCATCGCTCGCCGTCAAGCGTATGCCTCGGCCCGCAACTTGAGCCGCAATTTACGTCGGATCCACGTCAGATTCACGTCGGATCTGCAGCGAGTTCACGCCGAATCTACGTCGGACTTGCATCGAAATATCGCCGCGCGAACGTCGTCCCAGATCTGAGCCCATCCCCCCCTGACGTTCCCCCATAAGCCCATCCCTCCCCCGAGCTGACTACCTACCAGACCACCCCCACCCATCCCGAAGACCCGAATTTCGGGTTGGGGGGGGAGGGTACGGGCTTCACATGTGTTTTTTCCAGTGATCCCCGACCCCCCCCCCCGGAAATGGAGGGCAAGTCGGGGCCTTCGGGCTGGGCCGGGGTGGCGGCTTGGTGGGTGGTGACCTCACGGCTGCTCCCGAGGCAGGCGGGCGAAGAGGGGCGCGGAGGCGGGAGGCCGGGGCGCGCCCGCTGCAGGCGGTCGGGGCCGAGACCGAGGAGCCGCCCCCGTGCTGGACGCCCTGCCCGACGGCCCCAACCCAGCCCGAAGACCCGAACTTGGGGTTGGGAGGGGCACGGGTTCCACATGCGTTTTTCGAGGTTCCCCGACGCCCCCCCCCCCTCGCTGGGAAAAGGGGAAAAGGGGGGGCAAACTGGGGCCTTCGGGTTAGGTCAGGTCGGGCGTGTCCCTCCAAAGGGGGAAACACTCAAAAAATAGTCAGAAAACAGTCTGGGGACTAGTTTTGGGGGTACTTTTTGAACATTTGGGAGTATTTTGGGGGTGTGTCTTATTTCTCGTCGAAAATCCCCCTGCAGGGGGGCACGCCCGACTCAAGGGTTGGGTTGAGGTGGCTCGGTGGGCGATGACGTGCGGTGCCCGGGAGGGGAGCCCCGTGCGCCGACCCGCGGCGCCAGGGAGGCGGCAGAGCGGGAGGGTCCGTGCCGCGGTGCCTCTGCTTGTGCTGGTGCAGGAGCAGCTGGTTCATGCCGACGCAGCCTCCTCCTCCTCCTCCTCCTCCTCCTCCTCCTCCTCCTCCTCCTCCTCCTCCTCCTCTGGGGGGGAAGCGCCGCTGCGAGGCTCCAGCTCTCGGGTGAGTGCGCTGGCGCTCGGCGGCGTGCCCGCCTCGGGGTGCCTTCCAGCGGCTGCGCCTCGCCGAGCGCGCCGCCCGGGGATCCGGGATCGGGCCGGGCTCTGACCCCAAAACCACGGGGAGCGCTAGGGTCGGGTCGGGCGAGAGGGGGGGATAGCAAAGGGGGGGTTTGAGAATCTGCTCGCGTGGCTGATTTTCCTGGCGCCTCCTGGCGCCGGAGACGGCTATGTATCGAGGAATGGGCCCCTCGGTGAGGCCGAAACCAGCTGCATGCAGCAGATTTCGTAACCCCCCCTTTCCCAATCCCCCCCTTTCGTTCGGCCCGATAGGGGGGGGGGCAGCTCAGGAGGGCGAGGAGTGAGATGAAGTCGGCGGTACCACGCCGATGCATCGGTGATGGGCCCCCGATGGCAGAACCTGGCGCTTCTGGGAGCGGCGGGCCAGCGAGGACTGAGCGATGGGGGGACGATGCATCCCCCCCTGGGCCTATCTCCCCCTAACGTTGCCCCTGAATCTGCCCACCCTCCACGCCAGGCCCGAGAGAGAAGCTTCAGGAGCCTGGGCGCCTCATGGCAGCCCAGAATCAGGAACGCGCTTCGGAACACATGTGAAGCGCATTGCAGATTGCGTAGACTCACCTGGCCCTGGCTCTGCAGATTGACAGGCCTTCGAGGATCGGTGGCCCCCTCTGAGTGCGAGCGCGGCTAGCTTGCACTGGACCGATTCCAGAGCACTTGTCCACTGAACTTGTAGGCGGCGGGGGGGGGTCTGAGCTGGACAAGCCCCGACAAATTCGGCCAAGAGGGGGGCAGGAGGGCAAACTCGCTCAAAATGAACCCCCGGACCCCCCTCCCAGGGTCGAAACTGGCCAATGCTTCGAGCCGCGCCCGGCCGTGTGGCGATCGGGGGGGGCACCTCGCCCCCTCCCCTGCCGGCCAGAGCCAGCGCGGGGCCACCTCCCCAGGAGAGGGGCCCCGACGCTGCACGGCGCTCACGCTCCGGCACTCCGAGCGGGGGACGCTGCGGGCGGGGCCGGTGCGCGCTCCACCGCGCGGCACGGCGGAAGTCGTCGGGGGTCACCGCGGCTCCGGGCACCCCCCGGCCGATCACGAGGCGAGGCGAGCGGGCTCGTCGGAACGAGGTAATCAATGCTTTGGGGCTCCGCAGGCCTCACTGCCTGGCGTTGCGATGTCTTCGCAACAGGCAGTTCTGACTCGCTTCGGGCCCTGGCACCCTCACGTGTCGATCTGGCTCGAGACACGGCGCAGAAAATGATGGGCTCCAGGACTCCGCTCGTGATCTGTAACGATGTTGATCTGTGATCTGTAACGCTGTTGATTTGTTGTTCGCAGTGTCAGATCTCAGGGCTACGTGGTCACCGTGCTGCCATGAGGAACGCTGAACGAGGAACCAAGGGGGCCTTTCCAGGACACGAATGATGCCATGATCCGATTGGCTCAGGAAACGTTCCAGGCAGGCCGAAGTCTCTGGCGGCACTCTTTTCTGGAGCCCGTGCGGACCAGTAAGAGATCTTGGAAATCCAGCAATTCTGAAGCGCATCATTATCGTTAGGATGGGCATGTCCCCCTAGAGGCGGATTTTCGACGAAAAGCCAAAAATAGTCAAAAAGACTCCGGAAGTGTCAAGGATAGTCAAGAAATCGTCCCGCATCTTTTGTGTGACTATTTTTGAACTTTCCTCCTGTAAAGGGACGTACCCGATTTAACATTGTCACTACTTTTTGCTCCTCATATCTTCTAGCCACGACCAGCCCCGGCCGCGAATGGGCCCCAGACGCAGGCGTGCAGCCCACGTGGGACCGCCAACCGCACACCGCAGGCGTGGCACAAGCGAGCAGGCGACGCCAAGCATCGACATCGATCGCCCGCTGGCCGATTCGACGGATCCCGAACCCACACCCTGAAGCAAGCTTTTCGGCTCCACGTCAGGGGGACCTTCGCACAGGGTGGCCCTCGCCAAGGATGACTTCTGGTGCGCTGCTGTGTTGAAGGGAGGGGCGCCCCCCCCCCCAAAAAAAAACCCTTTGGGCGCCGTCGGGACGGATGGGCGGGGCGACCCGAAGCGACCGGTAGAGCCCAGCACCGCACAGGTCACCCCGGCGAACAGCCATCCTGCTGGCACAAATCAGGCGGGCCCGAGGGAAACGGGTCCTGCACCAAGGGGCATCCCCTGGGTTTTCCATCCAGGGTCGCGCTTCACTGCCTAGCGGCCCAGGGAGCGCCCCGGGGGCCCGAAGACGCCAGAAAACCTCCTGGAGCCCCTTCCCTCTGCGCCAGGTTACCTCCATGGCGGACCCTTCTACCCAGACATCCTTCGACTGACATGTTCATTGCGCGGACCGACATTCCGACCCTTCTCCCAGAGTTGGCGTTTCGCCCCCGATCCGTTTCTGATGGCCCTGGGGCTCGATAGCGAGACCAGGAGGCCGAAAGAGAATGCCCCGCTTGAGAAAAACGTATCGTGTGACATCCGAATATCTGCCATGGCGACTCCCTGTAATTACGCGCCGCCGCGTCGACCACTAACGGCGGATCCAGCGGACCCCGAGCCCACGCCGCGCAGGACGAGCGCCGCGCAGCGTGCAACCACGCGCGCGCCGGGCGCTGATTTCGCGGCGAGAGGTGGGCATCCGGCACTCGTCACTCCATCGGCGAACTGACCCGGAGCTAACACGACGCACGACGCACGGCGCCGAACAGGCGTGCCGGGAGGAAGGGAGCGAAGCGGTGGGAGAGAGAGGGAAGGAGGGAGGGAAACTGAAAATTGCGACGCGGAACATGAAAGATTGCTTCCCGCAACGGGAAGCAGTAGAGCGATGCATAGCGTGCAAAGCGGGGGGCGCAGTAAAGGATCCTGGAGACCCGGCACGGCAGCGGCAAAAGCAGGGTGAGAAGTAGGCAGGGCAAGTGAACCTACCGTTCGAGTCTGGTGCTCAAACGAGTCCGTCGTGCTTTGTTCACTCAAGCAGACAACTGCAGAAAGGGCTTTACTGCCCACTCTTCTTTAAAAGTTGCCTATCTGCAAGGGGGCAGGTTCACCTGCGTTCGACGCGTCCCTGGGCTGGCGGCCTTCGCTCCATCCAAAAGGCACACTGGCCCCCCACGGCGCCAACCGCAAGGAAACTTGACGGCGCCAGTGGAAGGGATAAACGCACTCCCGCAGCCCGTGGGACAAGCAGAAGCAGGCCAATCGACCCCCCCACCTCTCAGATGTGAGGCTATCAGGGAGCACTGCCAAAACAAGCGCGAGCTGCCTGGACACTGCCCGAGCAAGCCCGCCCACTTGAGCGCTCTACTCTTCAATCTCGCACGTGGGCGCCCGCATGCGTTGGAGCACGTTTCCAACCCACAGCGGGTCAATGCGACTCTTGGAAATGAAGCGAGCATCCCAAAACCCGCATTCTTGGAAATAAAAGCTCGCATCCCCCACCCCCAATGGACCATTGCAGCTCTTACATGCACATCCACTTTCCGACTCCATGACACCTCATAACACAGTCATGAGAGTCATCTCCTTATCTCTGCGCGAGTGAGCTATGCTATAGCCGCTGTACTCGACCACGGCGCGGCCATTGCTGACCTGGCCGTCCATCACGCGGAAGATTAACTCTCGGCCCACGCTGCCCTCGGCAATGAGGTCGGCTCGCGTGCCCCGAGCGTCGCGCCTGCGAAAAACGTCGATTTGCTCGGCGCACACCTGGTCGGCTAACAACCACAGGTGGCCAGCCACGGCGTCCTCGGACACCGGCTGGACCGGGTCCACGAGCAGGGCGCTGAAAAGGACATGACGTCTATGGTCAATGACGAGGTCTGCACTATCGCGCAACACCCCCCCCCTCAGCCCCCTGATCTCCTCGGCAGAGGCGGGGCCGCACACCGTCTCGTGCAACGCGAGGAGATACGCCCGCAGCCCGTCTGCCCCGCCGCATGCTGCAAGCAGCTCGGAGCCGAATGATGCTCTGCATCCAAGCTTGCGCGATCGGCCCACTGCGCCCAGCAGGTGGCACACCTGTCTGCCGTCGCGGCGGCACTTGCCGAGACGCACGCGCACGGCCCCTTTCATGCCGCACCCTGACTCCTGCTCCCTCTTGATGACCTATCACCGCGCACGCTGAGTTGCCTGGCACACTCCACCCATGGAAATACGACGCGCGCCTTGACCTTCTTCATGGTCAGAACAAAAGAGCAAGCTACATCACGCGTCGGATGAGCAGCATGTTCTCGGCTCGTTGCAGGGCGACAATGCACGCTGCGACGCAGTACTGAGTGGACCGGGCGAAGGCCGCTGCTCCCAGGAGAGAGACAAAGACGTCGTGAAACTGACCTCTGGTCGGCATGAGAGCGTCGACGCGCTCGCCCTTGTCGAGCGCCGCCCTCCGGCACTGAGGGGACGGCTTACTCCGCAGTGGGCGAAGTCGTCGCATTCACCCTTCACCATGCCGAAGACTTTCTCGACGCGACCGATCAGCCGCTCGACGCGATCCCTGCGCCCAGCGACCATCAGATCGCCAACGCGCCTGGACAGCGTGGGCACTTGCTCCGAGACGCCCGCAGCACAACTGCCCGACGTCCTGCGCTTGACCTCAAGCTCCGGGACCCACGTGCCAGTCTCGGCGCTGAACTCAAGTGAGCGAGCGACCCAGGCGCGCTCCATGGACAAGCCCCGGGGCGCATCCTTGCAGCCCGCGCCCGGCTTGAAGCGGCGCTGGCACTCGGCGCGCCCGACGAAGATCTCGCAGCCAGGCACCTGCCTGAGGATGGCTGCACTGCCGGGCGGCAGGCCGAAGCTCACGTCTCGAGCTCCTTCGCCTCGCCCCTGCATCTCTGCATAGGCCACGCCCCCTAGGAGCGCCTGCTCGACGTCGACGGCGACGCACACCGAGTCGAGGCGACGCGCTGCCTCTGCAGGCGCTGAGATGCCCGCTTCGCTGTCCGAACGCCCCCAGAGATCTGGCGCCCAAGTCGCCGAAGCCCCCCGGCGCCACACGGTGCCGGATGACCCTGACAGTCTCGCCCTCTGAGTCTGATTCCATCCGGCGCTTCCACTTGAAGACGCGACCGGAGACCGTTACGTCTCGGGCGCCTTTGAGCGGCCGCCCCTCGAAACCTCGGCACTCGACCTAGATGGCGGGCCCTGCGGGGATGGCCGCTGCGACCTCCTCCCTCGGCAGGCTCGACGCTTCCTCGTTGGACGGAGGGTCGGCGCCGCGCTTCGCGACCGCGGTCTCGACGGCGGCGCGCGCGTCAAGCGCGGCAATCCGAGGAGCGCCGGCGACTGTCGTCGGACGCAGCCTCGCCGAAGCCCAGGGGTGCCTCGCGCACCCCCTGATCAAGATCTCACCCCACGCGCCCACTTACATCGACCTCCCCCCCCCTCTAGCTCGGCGCAGTCGCACAAGGAGGCCCCGCGCCAGAAGTAGCGGCACTGCGCGCGGGCACTCCGTCGCCGGCGCTGCGCCTCGAAGCGCCGGGGCCATTCGCGCGGCGCGCGGCCCGCGGCCCAGGTCTGCCACTGCGCGCTCGGACTCCCCCAGCACAGCCGACAAGGCCGACGGCGGTCCACCTTCGGCGGTGCTCGCGGAGCCCTCGGAAAAGTCAGCGACACAGTCATCGAGCGGTTCCTCCGCCAAGATGCTGGGTGACGCGAGCCCCCCACCAATGCTCGCCGATGAGCGGGTAGGCCTTGAACGCGACACCGTCGAAGTAGATCTGCCGGACGCCAGCAGGGTTCCGAAGGAAACGCCAGATGGCCAGGCTGCCGGTGCACCCTGGCCAATGGCCCACTGATGTCTGTCCGCGCATGAGTCGCACAGCACGAACGTCAGGTAGTTGAAAGCATCTGCGGGACAAATGGCACAAGGCTTGGGGGGCGCCCGGGCGTTGTTGCGCCTGCTCGGCGAGCTGCGCGCCCTTGGTGTCCTCCAATTGGCCGAAGGTCCTGGCCCCGGAGCCTGGCGCCACGTGCCCCGGGCAATCCCCCACGCGGCCCCAAGCCAAGCCTGCTCGCGCCATGCCGGCGCCCGTCTCGTCGAAGACGGCACCGACGAAGGCCCAGACGTCTTGCAATCAGCAGACCGTCTCGGCCCGGCGGCACTTGACCACCATCTCGCCTCGAGCCGGGTCTACAGGCATGACTGCCCCAGGGCCCACCCAGCCTGACACATCCTTGGTGCTTGGCGGCTCGTGGATCGCCACCTGGTCGCCAACGTTGATGCGGCCGCCCCCAGACTCGGCCGCGCGGGCCTCGAGGGCATTATTAACGCGCACGATTGATTCGATGTGGCTTCGGTCACGCGACGCAGGGCCATCTCTCGCACGCGCCACTGCAGTCGGCCGAGCTGCACTTCCCCACCAGCAGGAGGCTCGGCGCTAGCGACAGAGCCGCTGGATGCCTCAACCTGTTCGTCTGCTTCGAGCGGTGGAAGCATGAACAGTTGCCGTTCGAAGACGACGTTGCACGGCGCAACGCCGCCCACGCGGGCGAGGCCGCTGCCGGCAATGATGGCGCGCGCGAGCATAGAGTTGAAGTTTTCCGCGATGCCTTCGCGACACAGCCGCTTCTCCGCGGCGCGAAGTGCCCGTCGCAGCGCGGGCCCGCGCCGCTCGGCGAAACGAGCGTGCTGGCGCGGAGCACGCATGTCAACCCGCGCTACCCCCCTTGTCATCTCCTCCACGAAGTGCGCCGAGGGCGCCCCGCCCTCGCCGCCCGCGATCAAAGTCTCCACCGAGCCGAACAGCTGGATCCATGAGCGGCCCACGGCGGCAAGCAGCGTCGGGTTGCGCTTGGACGCGACCTCCTGACCGCTATACCACCGCGAGGCGCAACATATCAGGTGGACGTTCATGCGATCGTTGTAGGACAAGATGTCACACTCGACGCGCTGGTTGAAACGCGTCGACAGGCGGAGCGCAAGGATAGCGCGGCGCGCTGGCTGTCGCCGCCTGCGACGCCCCTTGCAGTTGATAGCCACCTTGGGGATGAAATTGAGGATGTCCTGTGATCTGTCGGCTGCTCGCAGTGCTCGCGCAATCTCCACCTTGGCGGCGCGCCACTGCCGGAGGCGTAGCTTGCGAAGCTCCCGCATGCGTGTTTCATGCGAGTCACTGCGAAGTGCCAGCATGGAGAAAGTAACGTCGAAGCGAGTCCAGCATGGGGACGTTGGGTTGCCTACATCTGCGTCGGCAACTCGCCGCGCTGCTCGACGAGGCTCTGCGTCCGGCGCTGGATTCGCTCGGATCCCTGGTCGAGCGACACAGTCGCCCGAACCAGTACCCTGAGCTCCAGCGCTGGGTGATGAGCTGACTCCTGACCCTCCTGCTAGCGCAGGTGGAAGGGCAGCCTCGCTTGCTGCTCCAAGGTCTGGGCCGCTGGGCAGCTGAGATTGCTGATCGCTGGAGCGACGTGGTCCCCCAGGTCGCGCCAGTGCTCGCGGGTGCTGGCTGGCGCGCGGGCGCGGTCGGACGTAGGGGTCCGGGAACCTGCACTTGCCAAACTCGTGAAAGCACGCGGGGAGTGCATCGGTGAGTCCGCCCGCACGTTGCGCTTGCACGCCTTGCATGTGTAGCGCGCGCGCTCGGCTGCAGTTTCGCGTCCGATCTCTCCCTCAGCGCCGGTAGCCACAGCTGGGAAGGCTGCTGATCGGACGCCGCATTCGCGAACACAGTTCGCGAGATGCGGACGCGGCAGACGCCGACGTAAGTTCACTACGCGTGGACGTGCGCGCTCTTGCCTGGGCAGCAGGGGTCGGAGAACTGCTCGAACATCTCCAGGGCTTTGGAAACCAGCCCGGCGGTCTTCTTCAAGATGTCTCTGCGGCGATCCCGAAGCCCAAGCTGACACTGGTCGAAAATGACCTTGTCCACGCTCGGTACTGCCGGTACCTCTGACCAGGGCGGCTCGGCGCACAGCCATGATGGTTCGGGCTGCTCGTTGACGAAATAGCCGCCCATCTCGATCTGCAACTGTGCTAGAAAGCCGCAAAATCGGCCATAAGGGACCGCGTCCTCGTAGGAACGCTGCTAGATGTGGCGGTTTCGCTTGTAGTTGACGGTCGCCCATAGACCGACAGGCCACCGGGAGCCATGATGGCAACTAGTGGCCAACGTTGACGAACGTATCGTTACACGGCTCGCTGCTGGCTCTCGTCGTTGAGGCCACAGCCAGTGAACAAATCGAAGTTCTCGCCAGCACTGAGGTGGCATCGGATAGCCAGTCTGCTGGCCCGCGCCTCCCCACCGCATGCCTCCACGATGTCGAGTGAGGTAAGGTAGGTGAGGAGCTGGTGGATGGTGTCGAACTCGGTGGACAGCGATGTTTGAGCACTCTCCAGATGTCGATATGATGCTCGGGCCAACGAGCCCTGGAGCCACCAGGCGGGCAAGCCTGGGGTGAGGCTGCCCTGTACGACGTCGTCGTCGTCGTCGTACTCGTCCGTTCGAACTGGCTCTCCACTGGCTGGAGAAACCGGAAGATATGGGGCCAGACCTGTAAGGCCAGTGCCGCAGTCTCACCACCACCATCATCATCATCATCATCATCATCATCATCATCATCATCATCATCATCATCATCACCATCATCACCATCATCATTGTCATTATCATCATCACCATCATCATCATCATCATCATCATCACCATCACCATCACCATCATCATCATCGACCTCGTCATCATCATCAGCAGCAACATCACCATCATCCTCAGCCGCAGCATCATCAGCATAAGCATAAGCATCAGCAGAATCATCATCATCAGCATCATCATAACCAGCATCATCATAATCATCGTAATCAGCATCATCAGCATCGTCGTCTTCATCATCCTGATCATCGTCCTCGTCCTCGTCCCCATTATAATCATCATCAGCAGCAGCATGATCATCACCATCACCATCATCATCATCATCATCATCATCATCATCATCATCATCATCATGATAATCATCATCATCAGCATCATCACATCATCATCATCATTACCATCACCATCAAAATCAACAGCAGCAACATCATCATCAACATAAGCATCATCATGAGCATCATCATCAGCATCATCATCATCATCAACAACATCACAACATCATCACCATCGCCATCATCATCATCATCATCATCATCATCATCATCATCATCATGATCGTCAGCATCATCAAAAACATCATCATCATCAGCAGCATCAGAACCACCATCAGCATCATCATCCTCGTCGCCATCAAAATCGCAATCGCCATCATCATCAACATCATCATCATCATCATCATCATCATCATCATCATCATCATCATCATCATTACTACCACACCATCACCATCACCATCACCTTCATCATCATCATTATCATCATCATCAGCATCATCATCACCATCTCCCCAACAACATCACAATCGACAGCAAATCATCGTCACCACCACCACCACCGAAATCATCATCATCCTCATCATCACCAGCATCATTATCATCGTAACCATCACCACCATCATGACCATCATCACCACCAGCACCATCACCAGCATGATCATCATCATCATCATCATCATCATCATCATCATCATCATCATCCTGACCACCACCATCACCATCATCAGCATCATCACCATCACCATCATACCATCAACATCACCATCACCATATGAATCAGAATCGCCATCATCATCACCATCACCATCATCATCAGCATCACAACCAGCACCACCATCGTCATCATCATCATCAGCAGCAGCATCACCATCCCCATCGCCATCATCATCATCACCACCATCACGCCATCGCCATCACCATCCTCATCTTCATACTCATACTCGTCTTCATCATCACTAGCAGCATCATCAGCCGCATCATCACCATCACCAACATCAGTATCAGCAGAATCATATTCATCATCAGCGGCATCATAATCATCATCAACATGACCATCACCATCATCCTCATCACCATCATCAGCAGCATCATCATCAGCATGGCCATCACCATCAATGCCACCGTCACCATCATCATCATCATCATCATCATCATCATCATCAAAATCATCAGAGCATCATCATCAGCATCACCATCACAAGCACCATCATAAAAACCATTTCAATCAGCATCGTCATCACCATCATCATCCTCGTCCTCGTCCTCGTCCTTATCAGCAGTAGAATCATCATTATCAGCCGCAGCATCATCATCAGCATCAGCATCAGCATCAGCGTCAGCATCAGCAGGATTATCATCACTAGCATCACCGTCAGCAGCAGCATCATCATCACCATAACCATCCCCATTATCATCGTCATCGCCATCATCATCATCACCCATATCATCAGCATCATCCTCACTATCACCAAGACCACCAACAGTATCATCATCATCATCATCATCATCATCATCATCATCGTCATCATCATCATCATCATCATCATCATAATCATCATCATCATCCTCGTCGTCATCATCATCATCATCATCGTCATCATCGTCATCATCATTCTCTTCATCAGCATCATCATCATCATCATCATCATCATCATCACCATCATCCTGGTCCTCGTCCTCATCATCATTAGCATCATCGTCAGCAGCAGCATCGTCAACAGCAGCATCATCAGCAGCAGCATCATCTTCACCATCATTACCATCATCGTCACCACCGCCACCATCGTCATCATCAGCATCATCATCAGTAGCAGCATCATCATCAGCAGCATCATCACCATCGCCACGACCCTAAAAAACTTCATCAGCGTCACCATGACAGTCATCATCATCAGCAACATCATCACCATCACCATCACCAGCATCATCATCCTCATCGTTCTCGTCTTCATCATCATCAGCAGCAGCATCATCAGCAGGATCATCATCAGCATCAGCATCAGCATCAGCAGCAATATCACCATCACTAGCAGCGTCAGCAGCAGCAGCATCATCACCATGACCATCACCAGCAGCATCATCCTCATCACCATCAGCATCGTCATCACCATCATCATCATCTTTATCATCATCATCAGCATCATCAGCATTATCGGAATCATCATCATTGCCAGCATCATCAACAGCAGCATCATCATCGCCATCATCACTCAGCATCAGTATCATCATCATCAGCAGCATCATCATCATCGTCATCGGCATCATCAGAATCATCGTAATCAGCGGCATTAGGATCATCGTCAGCAGCATCATCATCTTCCTCCTCGTCCTCATCATC
>CAUYUJ010007447.1:102500-122500 GCA_963575745.1 Prorocentrum cordatum | reverse complement strand
ACGGGTTTTTCTAATGCGTCCCAGTGAATGCGGAGCATTTTGCTCAATGCACGTGCATTGCACGCCTCGCGTGGAATTTGCCTGTTCCGCCGTCCCGGACACGCCTGTTACCGCCTGACCTGTGTCGCAGGGCCGCCGACCAAAAAAGTGCACTACAAACGGGCACCCGGGCAAACCACGGGAGCGCCGAAAGCAAAACCTGAGGGGAGCACGGCAGAACCGGTGCCCGCCCCTGCGAGATAGCAACGAGGAGTGGCATATATATGTATATATATATATATATAAACAAAAAAAAAAAAAAAAAAAAAAAAAAGTGGCAAATGCTACAGCCTTCTGGGCGGTCCTCGACGCCTCGCCGCACCGAGCGCTGCGCTGAAACGGCGGCGGGGCCTGACACGGGCCGCTGGACGGGTGAGACCAGAAGCTACGAGGCACGCGCGACGGTCCTGGGCCCAACAAGTACAGTCGGGGCCTTGACCTAAGGAACCCTAAATAAGGAACGGGGCCCCTTTTCTCCATAAGTTCACCTTCGATTTCCCACCGAAAACCTAAGGAAAGTCCAAGGCGAACTGCAAAACAACTAAGGAACACGGAGCTCCTCCCCAACGAAAAGGGTTCCTTGTTCAGGGCCCCGACTGTAGACCCCCTTCCCCATGCCGGCCCTCTAGAATCGATCGGTGCCCCAGCAGAGGCAAAACAAAAATTGGACCGCCCATCCGAGGCCAAGAGCAGGCGCAAAAGAAGCAATGGATCCGCACTCCCGAGGCCACGATCCTCCTCGAGAAGAATTACGAGCCCGCGCTCAGGCCACGATCCTTCGTGAAATGTTTCCGAACTAAAGAGGCAGCAACCCTACAACAAAAAACGGACCCGCACCCCCGCGGCCGCCTTCCCTTGTAAAAAGCGAAGGCTCCGCGCTGTCAGGGCAGCGAACCCTCGTAGAAAGACGGCCTGCCCGCGCTACCGAGGCCACGGACCCCACTTGGAATGGAGTCGGGTGCGGACAGTGTTTAGGAGGATGGGATAAACGAAGAGACGACGAGGAAGGATCGTCCGGGGGAACAGGAGGAAGAAGACAATGGATGGCGAGGAGGCGGAAGGGGGACTGAGGAGTGCGAAGTGGGTGAGGACACGTCCAAACTCCGCCGATCCCCCTTTGGGGTCGCCTTATCCGCCGCTGGCTCTCGTGAGACAAATCTGCGACAGGCGACAGTTGCACGTCTGGAAGCACCCTAGCAGGGCCAGGTCTCATTCGACATGCGTGTGCCACCACGCGCTGACCCCCAGTTGCTGTTGGAAACGGAGCTGCAAGGAGAAAGGAAAGGAAGAGCGACGAGGAGAGAGTCAAAATGATAAGGAAGAGAAATAAGGCTCATCAGCAGTAACAGTATGATTTACTCCACTTCCTCCTGCTCATTCTTCTTTTCGTGACATACTCTTCCTCCTAGCCCTCCCCCTACACCCCTCCTCCACTCCTCATCTTTATGAATAACTCCTCCCTGTCGCGCCCCAGACCACTCGAAAAGGCGGGCCAGGCATTTCGCCTGAGACATCCCTACCATGTATGAGCCTGAAGCATAAAAACTAATATCAGCTTCACACATGGAAGGCGGGTCGCTTCCAAGATGTGGCTCTCGCCTTAGCGCCGCGCACACTCGTCGGATTGAGGGCGGGTCGTTTCAAAGATATGGCTATGGCCTGAGAGCCGCGCACATTGGTATCAAAATGTATGAGCATGACGGATTGTAAACAAGCCGTTTTCAAAATGTGGCTCTCGCCTTCGCGCCGCGCACACTCGTCTTAAACAGTCGCAAGAGCTCCATGGCTTCAGGACAGGTCGCTTTCAAAATGTGGCTCTCGCCTCAGCGCCGCGCACACTCGTCTAGAAAAATGCAAGAAATGCACGACTTGAAGACAGTTCCTTATCAAAATGTGCCTCTCGCGTTAGCGCCGCGCACTTTCGTCTTAAGAATTTGCAAGAGTTCCACTGACTCTGATGACAAACATTCCAGGAATGGCGTGCTGGAACGATTCAAGATTGCCAAGGCGCAACAATTACGCCGATTCGCGGTGTTGAAGTCCCAAGAATGGTGTATGACACGATGCGAGATCGACAAAACGAAGCACTCAGGTTGACTCGTGGCGTTGTAGTCCTTCGAATAGTGTTCTGGCACGCGTCAAGATTTTCACACGGTTGTCCCCCAACAGCGCACTCCCCTCAGTGGAAATGAACCCTTGTAGCGGCCTATGAGGAGTGAGCTTGGAGGGAAGGTGGATTCCAACGTCGTAGATGAGCATTGGGTTTACACTGGTCTTCCTCCTCCTCCTCCTCCTCCTCCTCCTCCTCCTCCTCCTCCTCCCCATCATCATCATCATCATCATCATCATCATCACCACCACCACCACCACCACCACCATCATCATCATCATCATCATCATCATCATCATCAGCATCATCATCATCATCATCATCATCATCATCATCATCATCATCATCATCATCATCAGCATCATCATTATCATCAGCATCATCATCACCATCAGTATCGTCATCATCATCATCACCATCACCATCACCATCATCATCATCACCATCATCATAATCATCGTCGTCATCGTCATCATCATCGTCATCTACATCGTCATCATTATCATCATCATCATAATAATAATACTCAGCATCATCATCATCATCATCATCATCATCATCATCATCATCATCATCAGCATCGTCATCGTCACCATCATTATCATCGTCATCAACATCATCATCATCATCAGCAGCAGCAGCAGCAGCATCAGCATCAGCATCAGCATCAGCATCATCATCATCATCAGCAGCAGCAGCAGCATCATCATCCGCCTCCTCTCCTCGTCTTCTCCTCCTCCTCCGATTCCTCCTCCTCCTCCCCCTCCTCCTCTTCCTCCTCCTCCTCCTCCTCCTCCTCCCCCTGTTCCTCCTCCTCCCCATCCATTATCCTGATCCGCCACCGTGCCTCTGGGCACGGATTGGGCGTGTCCTCAAGTCCTTTCCCTAACCCTCCAAGCCTCAGACATCAACCCCGCGGAGTCTTCCAGGGGGCCCCGACCCCAAATTGCCAGATCTCTCGGGGCTTGGCGCCGCCCCCCGCCGCTTCCCGAATGATTGTTCGGGCCCAACAGGAAGCCAGGTCGGGCCAGGAGGGCCTCCAGCGGCCCTCCAGACGGCCCAAAGAGGCACCGAGTCGCCGCACGACCACCCCAAGCCGCCCACGAGGACGCCAAGACGGCCCGAAGGGCGTCCAGGCCGCCCCGGAAAGCATCCGAACAGGGCCCCGAGAGACAAGAGGTGTGGTTATCATTCCCCCGACGTTCCAAGACGACCCAAGAGGCCCCCAGGATCGCCAAAAGACGGCCCGAGCCCAAGGGGGGCCCAAGAGGCGCCCAAGACGGTCCAGGAGAGCCCAAAGTCGGCTCCAAGAAAGGTCCCAAATGGGGGAACATGTCAAGCCTTCGGCCCTGAGGTGCCCCCAGGAGGCCCCAAGAAGCCAAGAAGCCCCCAAAGAGTCCTCCAAGACCTAAGAGGCCCCTTAACGGCCCCAGGAGGCCCCCAACAGGCCCCAAGACGCTCCCACAGAGGCGACTCGCATAATTGGACTCCCGGGAATGGTGTTCTGGTAAGACTTAGGAGCGTCAGGACGCAATTAGCCTGGAGATTCGCGGTCCTGAAGTCCCAAGAATTGTGATTGTCAACACGCAACAGTCACGTTTATTCGTGGAGCTGGCGTCCCGGGAATGGCGGTCTGGCGCGATTGAGGACTATCACACGGCTGCTTTCAAATGGGGCAATTCCCGACATGAAACAAACCATAGGCTGGACTCGACTACGAGCTGGGATAGCGATCTGCAAGGGCGCGATGTGAACGGCACGGCGTGGTCGTACGGTGAGGCCAGCGCCTCCCAGAAGCATCGGGGACCTCGATTGGCGGAACGGCGATGTCGAGGGTCGAGCATTGCCAATGTCTTCCCCGTACCCCATCCCCATACTCCCTCCTCATTTCTCATCCTTCTCGCCCACTTTCCTCTTCAGCCCCTCATCACTCTTCCTCCCTCTCCCCCTCCTCACTCCTCCTCCCCCTCCCCCTCCTCCTCCACTTCCTCTTCCTCCTCATCCTCCTCCTCCTCCTCCTCCTCCGCCTTCTCCTCCTCCTCCTCCTCTTCCTTCTCCTCCTCCTCCTCCTCCTCCTCCTCCTCCTCCTCTTCTTCCTCCTCCTCCTCCTCGCACCCAGCAACTCCTCCACGTCCCCCGTCATTCATAGTCCTCATACTTGTTTCCCTATTCCTGCTCCTATTCCTCCCCCTCTCCTCCGCCTCCCCCCTCCCAGTCCTACAAACAACGTGTTTGGTCTCCCTCGGTACTCCTCCTCGCGGTGGTGCGACGAGTACACGGGCTGGGTCTGCGACGGGTGACGAGCGTATGGAAGCAAAGGGTGGCCGAGCAACGTGGAAGAATCATGTCAGGTACGAGAACGGCGCTTATGCACCGTACCATGTTTGAATTCCCTTCAGGCCTCGCTCCAACACGGTACAGTGCACAGCTTTTTGGCCTCGAAGCCCGATAAGCTATGCACCGTACCATTCCTGGGTCGAAGATCGACCAAGCCTCGGGAGACGCCAAAGCGGTACGGTGCATGCATACCGTCCGCGGAGTCAGGACATGGCGGACACGAGGCCACGTTAATCTGCTTGGACAACAGCCATCAGCAACTGAGAACACCCGCCGACCCCCTGGCAACGACCCTTTGCATGCCTCAAATAATACGTTCTGCTTTCACCCTCATCTGTGGGGGCCAGAGGGCACCTCCCGTCGCTGAACACCAGGAAGCGCAAAGAGCGAAGGGGCCGCGCGAGCTAAGAGATCAACTCCCGAGATCAAGCAAAAGCTCGAGTCGACAACAGCTGCGACGACAGCCCTCGGCCTTCGCAGCTGCAAACGCCAGGCTGCCATGCCACAGGGGCCGCGGCGGTCGTGCGAGAACGGCGGCCAGAGGGATCAAGGAACGAGTGGGGCCCGAGCCTGCACAGGCTGCCCGGCGAACAGCCCCCTGCTACCAGGAGCACGCACGAAGACGAAGGCCGCACGACGCATCGATCTCACGATGTTCTTGGAGACCGTGGTGTGCTCTCGCGTGCCCTTCGCTCGCGCCTTGCAGACTCAGCCAGGGCGTGGCGCGCAGGGAAGCATCACCACATCCCTTCTACGGCCAATTGCAAACTGCATGTTCCGCGGGTGGAGCTGCACCGAGCTAGAGGCAAGATCGACATCGGCCGATTGATGGGTGCCGAGCTGCAGGAGGAAGAGCAGGAGCAAGCGCAAGGAGAGGAGGAAGTGGAGGATGCGAAAGACGACATCGAGGTATCTTGGCCTGTCCCCGAGACGCGGTTGCCAGATGCAGCCCCGCTCAACCCGGGGCCCGCGGAGCCCTCTGAAGCCGTGATCTAAGTTAAGCGCTCCACGTTCTCACTGGCTCCTCCGCCTCTGGTCCAACCCCTCCCCCCCCCTCGTCCACCTCCCCCTCCCCATCAAACTCTTCTCGTCATGGACAAGTCGGCCCCCGCGCACCCCAAGACGAGCCCGTGGGGCGGGCGGGGCGGTTTGCCTGAGAGGTCCTCGCCACTTATGACCCTGAGTCTTGAATGTTGCAACAGCCGCGAGGCTGGAGGGGCGGTCGAAATGGAGCTCTCGCCTTCGCGCCGCGCACATTCGTCTGAGAAGCTCGCGGCAGCTATGAAGATGGAGGGGGGGGCCTGTCGAAATCGAGCTCTCGCCTTGATGCCGCGCACTATCGTCTCGAAAGTTCGCAAAAGCTACCAGGATGGAGGGGGCGGTAACTAGTATTCAAAATGGCGCTTCCGCCTCAGCGCCGCACATCGTCGTCCTGAAAGTGAACAATAGCTGCACGGATGGAGGGCGGTTCCTTCTTAAAATGGGGCTCTCCCCTCAGCGCCGCGCGAAATCGTCTTGAAAGCGCGTAACAGTTACAAGAATGGAGGGCTGCCCCTTTTTAAGGAGGGGGGGCTCCCGTCGTAGCGCCGCGCGCATTGTAACACCCTCAAAGGTTTAGGGCGACTCCTGCTCAAAAGGTGGCTCTCGCAGGAGACTTTCCTAAACTCAACGACCAAAGAGTTGAACATGTGAAACACCTGTACGGATGGAGGGCTGTTTTCGAGCTGGAACTCTCGTCTTAGACATCCCCAAACTGAAATAACAACATGTGCCGCAGTTGCACGGATTAGGGGGGCGGTTCAATCTCGAAATGGGTCTCTCACTGGACACACTGGTAAAATGTATGATCCTGGATCTTCCTTGCAGCTCGCTGGGAAGATGCAAAGCCAATCCTTTTCAAAACGGAGCTCTCGCCTGAACGGCAGGCGCGTAGCGTGCTCGTCTTTCAAGGGGACGCTTCTTGAGGTGAAAATGCAAGATTCTAGGGGCTCGTGAGGAGAAGAGTTGGGACGGGTGTCCTTAGTGGCTCCAGGGTTCGCTCTGGTATACCTCCTCGCTTCTCCTCCTCCTCCTCGTGCTCCTCGTGCTGCTCCTCCTGAAGAGTGGTCTTGGCGCCATTGAGGATTCTCAGACTGGTGTTTTCTAATGGACCACTTCCCGCAGTGAAAGTACACTGTTGTAAGGACCTCTGAGGAGGGAACGTGGAGGGAGGGTTTACTGCAACATCGTTGATGCGTCTTGGGTTTACACTTGTACTCCTCCTCCTCCCCCTCCTCATCCTCCTCATTCTCCTCTGCACCCCTCCTCATCGTCCTTCTCTTTCTCCTCTTCAATTCCTCGTTATGGATATCTCCTCCGTGTCGCACCACCAGACGTGTCCGTAGGCTAAGCCGGGCGTTTCGCCTCAGACTCCCTCGCCAATAATGACCCTGAAATTTGTCATGTGCAACCGCTTCACAAATGGAGCTCGGGTAGTTTTCATTCAAAATGTGGCGCTCGCCTGAGCGCCACGCACGTTCGTCTTAGAAACTTGCAATAACTTCAAGGATGGAGGCCGGCTCGTTTTCAAAATGTGGCCCTCGCATTAGCGCCGCGCACATTCGCCACAGAAACTGGCAATCACTTCAAGGATGGAGACCCTTTCCCTTTCCACTTACCACCATCCGATTCAAAAACGATTCCGTTCACACCCGTCCGACCCAACCGTCTACACCCTCTTCCAGACGTCAAGTCTGCTCACACCCATACGACCCAACACTCACCACCCGATGAAAGAACACCCATACGACCCAACCCTGACCATTCAATACAAATCCGCCAGCCCCCTTGTGGGGCCACCAGGCTGCAGGGCGAAGATTCGCAGTTGGGGAAGGCCCAAACGGGCAGGTTTAGCACGCCCTGAGCGTGTGCTCTGAAGTGCTGGGGTGGGTAAAAATTGACACCCCTCACGCAGATCGGCGGGGTCAGGGACCAAAAACACAAGGGATTTGCCACATTTCTGAAAGTTGCTAGCACCCCTCACGCAGATCGGCAGGGTCAGGGTCCAAGCACACATGGGATTTGCTACATTTCTGACATTCGGTGGCACCCCTCACGCAGATCGGCGGGGTCAGGGTGCAAAAACACAAAGGATTTGCTAATTTCTGAAATTCGCTAGCACCCCTCACGCAGATCGGCGGGGTCAGGGTCCGAAAACATAAGGGATTTGCCACATGTCTGAAATTTGCTGGCACCCCTCACGCAGATCGGCGGGGTCAGGGTCCAAAAACACATGGGATTTACCAAATGTCTGAAATTCGATGGCACCCCCTACGCAGGTCGGCGGGGTCAGGGTCCGAAAACCCAAGGGATTCTCAACATTTCTCAAATTCGGTGGCACCCCTCACGCGGATCGACAGGGTCAGGGTCCGAAAGCACAAGGGATTTGCCACATTTCTGAAATACGGCGGCACCACTCACGCAGATCCGTAGGGTCAGGGTCCAAAAACACAGGGGATTTGCCACATTTCTGAAATTCGGTGGCACCCCTCATGCAGATCCGTAGGGTCAGGGTCGAAAAACAAACAGGTCCCGACACTGCTTCACGGCGGCGCCCAGACCTCATGATTTAGCTTTTGCATCTCCCATTATCCGAGACAGGGGGCCGGCGGCATGGGGCGAAGCCCTTACGGATAATATTCGGTGCACATCGATCCGACACGACCCTCACAATTTCTGCGAGAGATTCGGTGCACGCCCAAACGACCCAACCTTCATCATTTTACGTCCAAGAATGAATACGGTGCACACCCATCCGACCCCACCCCCACCTCCCTGAGCCACAAAATACAATTCGGTGAACATCCATCCGACCCATCCCGCACCACCCTATGTAAAGATCGGATTCGGTGCGCTTATGTTTTTGGGAGAGAGGGGAGATCGGACACAGCGACGACAACAACCTCCGCAAGCGAGCGCATCAGAAAGTGTGAGACAGGCGGGCTGGGGGCGGCAATGCGGGCAGCTATCAAATTGGGAGAAAAGGACGAGGAGCCTCCCATGTGTTCGAGATCGGAACTAGGGATCAGGTGCGCATCTGCTGATCTTCAGCATCAACCCACCCCCTGGCCAAAAGAACCCGGCACAAAAAAAAAAAAACGATTGCAAAACATTGGAAATCGATATGCTTCGGGCAGCCGTCGCCGACTACGACTTGGGACCCAAGCGCTCCCCGGACTGCCCCAGGCGCTCCCAGACGCTCCAAGTTGCTCCCAGGCGTTCCCAGACGCTACAATCCTCCCCAAGCGTTCCCAGGCTCGCCGTCGCAAACAGGAGCAAATGAATTCAGATCGCGTTGACGCGTGGACCACAAACGGTTTTCACAATGGGGCTCTCGCTTTGCTGGCGCCGCATACCTCGTTTTACACAACCAAAGAACAGGTAGAGGGCGGGTCATTTTCAAAAAAGGGATTTCGCCTGGGCGCCGTGCATACTCGGCTTCAGAATCGTCCTCGGCTGCGCGAGAGGATGGCGAGTCCTTTCCAAGACGATGGGGACAGATGAACCCTTAGATAAGAAATCCAGGGTCTCGAAGCCAGTGGAACTCCAATCGCGGATCGGCCATAAATATCACCACCACGGCCCTCGTCAGATAAGGAATCCTCCAGGGTCTGCAGCCTCATGGGCGCATTCCTGAACGAACGCCCCCACCTTATTGGGATCTCCCCTTGGCCTCGCGCACATTCGAATACAAAGTCGACCGTCTACACTCACGTGACCCTTCCTCGACCTCTACGACCCAGTGTTCCATATTGCGCAACAGCTAACGCGGATGGAGGGTGGTTCCTCTTTCAAAAAAAAGCTCTCGCGTGGGACTTCCGCGGAGCATGCGTCCCCGACTTTGATATCCTGCAACACTTGAACGGATAAAGGGCATGTGCATCTCAACATGGGTCTACCCTGGGAGTTATTCAAGTGGAGAAAATATCCTTTACAACAGGCGCCCTCGTCTGACTGGCGGACCGACCGGCCGCTCGTAATACAAACAAGGGCACCTACAATTGAACGGAAGACTTGCATGGACTGGTGAAAAAGGGGCTTGGGACCAGAGGGTGGTGTTTTGCAGCATCGGTTGAAACATGTTGGGTTTATTCTGGTCCTCATCCACCTCCTCCTCCTCCTCCTCCTCCTCCTCCTCCTCCTCCTCCTCCTCCTCCCTCCTCCTCCTCCTCCTCCTCCTCCTCCTCCTCCCACTACTACACCTATCCTCCTCCTCCTCCTCCTCCTCCTCCTCCTCCTCCTCCTCCTCCTCCTCCTCCTCCTCCTCCTCCTCGTCTTCCTTCATACTGACTCTCATCCAATATCCTCCAATATCCTCGCTCCCAGTCCTCCCGACCCCTCCGCATCATCCTCCGTCTCCCACCCCATCCCCTCGCTGCCAGGGCGCAATCCCCCCCTGTCGCGGGCTGCCAAGCACTGCCGCGCTCACGTCGCGATGACGTCGGCGTTGGTGTTTCTGCCACCGCGTGGATCGAGCAGCCCCGAACGATCGCGGCTTCCCGAAAGCGCTCGGGTGTTGCTAGAAGTGTGCCTGGCCATAGGTGCCCCCAGGAGTTCCAAGGCGGCCTCCACGGCCTCCAGAGCACCCCTCACGAGGCCCAGAATGCCCCAGGGGATCCCAAATTGGCGAAAAGCTGAGGGCACCCTGGGCCAGGGGCACCCTTAGCGACCCCCGAAGCGCAGAGCGTCCGATACTCCCGCTGCAGCGTGGGCCCTATGTTTGGATCGGCGCTGTACTCCCGTCGTTCAGGATGGTGCTCTCGCCCCAGCGCGGGCAATTTTTCTATATCCGAATCATTTGTCATTGTTGTCGTCCCCCTCCTTTTCCACTCCTCTGCCTTTCTCTGGTCCTCCTTCTCCTTCCACTCCTTCCACTCCAGTTCCTACTGCTGCTGTTCGTCCTCGTCCTCCTCCTTGCTCATCCTCTTTCTCCTCCGGCTCATCTCCCTGCTCACCCGCCACCTCCTCTCTCCTCCTCCTCCATTCCTTCTCCTTTATTGCTAACTTCTCCCTGTCGCGCCTCGAGGCCAGTGCTTAGTGCGGGCGGGGCGTTTCGTCTGAGATTCCCTCACCACTTGACCCTGAAGCTTAATTATTGACAACAGTTTAACAGACGGAGGGGGGGCCGCTTTCAGAATGTGGCTCTCGCCCTCACGCCGCGCACATTTGTTTGAAATCTGTGCAAGAGTTTCACGGATTGAGAGCGGGTCGTTTTCGAAATGTGGCTCTCGCCTTAGCGCCGCGCACATTCGCATGCAAAATTGCTAGACCTTCACGCATTGAGGGCGGGTCGTCTTCCAAACGTGGCTCTCGCGTTAGCGCCGCGCACGTTCTTTTCAAAAAATGCAAAACTTTCACGGATTGAGGGCGGGTCGTTTTCAAAATGTGGCTCCCGCCTTGGCGCCGCGCGCAATCGTTTTAAAGTTTGAACGAGATTCACGGATTGAGGGCGGGTCGTTTTTTGAATGTGGCTCTCGCCTTAGCGCCGCGCACGCTAATTTTTTAGAAATTGCAAGAGCTTCACTGATTGAGGGCGGGCCGTTTTCCAAATGTGGCTCCCGCCTTAGCGCCGCGCACATTCACCTGCAAAATTGCAAGAGATTCACGGATTGAGGGCGGGTCGTTTTCAAAACGTGGCTCCCGCCTTGGCGCCGCGCGCAATCGTTGTAAAGTTTGAACGAGATTCACGAATTGAGGGCGGGTTGTCTTTTGAATGTGGCTCTCGCCTTAGCGCCGCGCACGCTAGTTTTTTGAAATTACAAGAGCTTCACGGATTGAGGGCGGGCCGTTTTCAAAATGTGGTTCCCGCCTTAGCGCCGCGCACATTCACCTGCAAAATTGCAAGAGATTCACGGATTGAGGGCGGGTCGTTTTCGAAATGTGGCTCTCGCCTTAGCGCCGCGTACATTCGTCTTCAAAAATTGAAAAGGGCTTCACGAAGTCCCATGATCAAAAAAACAGAAATGGGTTTGGGGAAAGAATCACGATTACGAGGGTGCAACAGTTACGCTGATTCGCGGTGTTGAAGTCCCAGGAATGATGTTCTGGCACGATTCAAAATCGTCAATACGCAACAGTCAGGCTGATCCGTGGCGTTGGAATCCCGAGAACGATGTGTTGGCATGCTTCCGGGTCTTCAAACCGTTGTCTTCCAACGAGGCAGTTCCCCTAATGGAAATGAACCGTTGTAGGGGCCTGCGAAGAGGGAGCTTGGAGGGAGGGAGGGTTTATTCCAACATCGTTGATGACTCTTGGGTTTCCACTGGTCCTCCTCCTCCTCCATCTCCTCCTCCTCCAATGGACGACGCAGCTCCCCTTTTCTCATTTCGCATAACACGATAGGGGTCTCTTTTGGAGCTCCATGTCGGCTATGACCCGCGTCCGCGGGTAGAGACACAAATCAGCGCAGTGGGAAGGAGAAGGCGCGATCGCGCCGGGCTTGCCCCTCCTCCCCTCCCGCCTTCCTTCGGGGCCCGCGCAGCTGGGGTCGGCGCTGACGGGGGTCAGTCGACTACACGTAAGAGTGACCCTAGGCAAGAGTGACCTTTGGTGCGCGGGCTTGGGGGACCTCGAGGGGCCCAAATCCAAGCGCGCGCGCCAGTGCTGGGGCCACCCCTGTGAGCCCGCACCCGAAGGTCACTCTGGCGAAAGGTCGCTCTTGCGCGTAGTCGAGCCAGGGGGGCGGGAGTGGCGGGCTCCGGCCCCCGGCGTGGGCACGTCTGCGGCCGGCGGGTCGGGCGGCATCGGGCAGCGCAGCACGCGCCTCAGTGGGAAGGGATGACTGGGAGGGGCAGGATGCCAGATGTGGCGCGGTCGCACCCAGCTTGCCTCTCACCCCTCTCCTCCCCTCTTACCTCCGTTGTCGCTGATCCCCGTTGGCGCCGACCCCCGCTTGAGGGGCAACGATAGGGGGGGGGACAGGCTCAGGGGGAGAGACATCAGCCTAAAATCGGCGACACATCGCCGAAAGATCCGCGATGGGCCCCCGAAGGCAAATCCGCACGACCCTGGGCGGAGCGGGTCACTGGGCACCCATCGGCGAAGAGTGGCCCGAGAACCCACGAGAGCGCGCGACAACCCCAACACCTTCGAGCCCCTCATCGCTGCCCCGATCGGCTCCTAAGTTCGCGCTTCGCGCTGCGCGAAGCGCGAAGCGCGAATAACTTCGCGCTCTCGCGCCGCCCTCCCAAAGGGAGAATAGGAGGACGAGGAGGAGGAGGAGAAGGCACGAGGACCGCGAAGCGCGAAGCGCGAATAACTTCGCGCCCTCGAGGGAGCCCTCACCCCCCATCCTTGCCCCGGATGAGCGCCCCTTCTCCCCCCCCTGCCGAATCTCCCCCCCTCACGTTGCCCCACGACCGCCGCGCGAGCCCCGACGACGTCGGCGGGGCCCACCGCCGGCACGTGGCCGCCGGGCTGCGCCCCGTAGTACGTCGTCGCCGCGGTGCCTCCGCGGCGGGGGGCGCGCGGACCGCGCGAGGCAGGGCGCGGCAGGGCGCGGAGGGGAGGGGGCTCGGCGGATCCAGCGCTGGGCCGCCGGCCGGCGGCGGCGCCGGGGGGGGGGGAAGTTCGAGGGGGAAGCTCGGCACGTCCAGCGCTGTCGTCGCTTCCCGGAGCTCTTCCGAGCTCCGAGCTCCGAGGCTCGGGGTCCGAGGTCCTCGGCGTGTTCGTTGCTTCTCGGAGCTTTTCCAGCCTCGAGGTGTCTTTTGGCGGCGAGCGAGGGGGGGAAGTGAGAAGGAAAAGGCCTCCTCGGAAGGCTCGGAAGTCCCCGGGGCTTCTGAGAAGCTTCCTGAGCCTTCCCCGAGGACCGAACAAAAACGTCTCGCAAGGCGCGAGGGCTCCTGAGAAGGCCCGCCGCCTTCCGAGAAGGCCTCCTCCTTCTCACTTCCCCCCCCTCGCTCGCCGCCGTGTCTTCCAGCAGCTGTGCCTCGCCGAAGGCGGCCGAGGGCGCTCTGGGGGGATGCCCGGAGCGTGCCGGATGGCCGCCGGGCAGGCGGCAGGCACGACACGAAAGAAGGACCAGGCGACCAGGGGGGGGGCGTGGGCCTATAAAAGATGCCGCCCAGAGAGGGGGCGGAGGACGGGGATGGGGGAGGGGGAGGGGGAGGGGGAGGGGGAGGAGGAGGAGGAGGGGGAGGAGGGGGAGGACTGGGAGGAGGAGGGAGGAGGAGGAGGAGGAGGAGGAGGAGGAGGAGGAGGAGGAGGAGGAGGAGGAGGAGGAGGAGGGGGAGGGGGAGGGGGAGGAGGTGGAGGAGGAGGAGGAGGAGAGTACAGAGGAAGACAGAAACGGCCCCCCTGGGCCTATCGCCCCCAACGTTGCCCATGAAGGCGGGGGCGAGAAGGGAGGGCCCAGACCCCCTCGCGTCGTGAGAGGATCACGTCGGAGAGGTGTTGGCCACTCTCGGCCAACGGGGGCCCTCATCTGGGTTCCTGGGGCCATCAACACTCGGCCCGACTGCACAAACGGAGCGGTAGGGCGGAATGGAGGAGAGAGAAGCAAGCGAGATGAACAATGAACACCTGGTCGCCGCAAAGATCTGATGCCGACTCCATGGTCTGCCTCGGTGGCCACGTTCCTCAAGGAAACGCCACCACGGCCGGGAAGATGGAGGCAGAGCAGACCGAGGAGCTGGGCTGCACTCAGACGCAGTTCGTCCCGGGCGCCGCTGCATTCGAACATACATCACGACCCCAAGGTGCTCGGTCCACAGCGGGTTGCAGAGGAAGCAACCACGCGCCCGCACTGGCGGCCACCTCCACACCATCATATGTCCCCTTTCTCTGCGACTCGGGCATCTGGACGCACTTGGCACTACCGAACAGTCTAGATGCCAACTCAACGTTGTGCTCCGCTGGACACGGTCCTGAAGGGAGGATGGCCACCACGGCAAGGAATATTGAGGCAGAACATCCTGATCAGCTGGGCTGCACTCAGCCGTTGTTCGTCTCGGACGCCACTGCATTCGAACATACACCACGACCCCAGAATGCTCGGTCCACCGCGGGTTGCAGAGGAAGCAACCGCGCGCCCGCATTGGCTGCCCCCTCAAACCCAGCATCTCTCCTCTGGACTCTAAGGAAACAGGCATTTCTTTGACATTGCAGAACACTCTAGATGCCTACTCCATGGTCTGCCTCGGTGGCCATGTTCCTCAAGGAATCGCCACCACGGCCGGGAATGGAGGCAGAGCAGACTGAGGAACTGGGCTGCACTCAGCCGCGGTTCGTCTCGAGCGCCACTGCTTTCGAACATGCACCGCGACCCCAAGGTGTTCGGTCCACATCGGGCTGCAGAGGAAGCAACCGCGCGCCCGCCTTGGCCACCACCTCCACCCCAACATCTCTCCTCCTTCTCTGCGACTCGGGCATCTGGACTCAGAAAGCCGGCAATCCGCCTCTGTGCCTCTTTTAACGGGCGAAAAACGGTATAACATAAACTGTTTCGCTGTCGGGGGCGCCTGTCCCAAGGCGGCTGGAAAGTTTATACCCTTACGGTGGCACCGTAGGGGTATAAACTTCCCAGCCGCCCAGGGACAGGCGCCCCCGACAGCGAAAAAGTGTATTTTATACCGTTCTTCGCTCGCTGACTCTTAGCACGTTGAGGCGTGGTAGGATGCCAAGTGCTGTCTGGTACGTAGGACCGACGTAAATCTTCCAACGTAATCGTTTCATGCATCTTTCAGGAGGGGAAAAAACACACAGGCACAATTATCGACGCTTTCCAAGGCGGCCCAGTCTGAAGGGGCCCAAGGACACACAGATAATACACACAAATAGAATAATCCCTCATGTTTTCGCATATTTTCTGGGTTTCTGTCTTCCCGCCCACCTCCCATAGTTTCCCATGTTTTCTGGGAAATCGAGGATTAACTGTGTCTGTGTGTTTCTTTTCCTCCTGAACATATCGCTTCATGCAGCTTCCTCGCTTCCCGATGCTCCGTGGGCGCCCCGACACTCTCCTGGCGCTCTCCAGTGCGTCCAAGATGCCCAAGATAACTTCCGAGACGGCCCAGCCAGGCCACCAAAGCTGCCAAGATGGCCCAAGATGGCCCAAGATCGCCTCACGGCGCCTGAGACTATCACCTCCTAACGCTGCCCCTGACGAGCCATGATTTACACACGACGCGAGGGGGTATAGTTTTCTGGGCATCACTGGGGCCCCCAGCGGCCGTTCGGGACGACTCGGGTACCCCCGAACGCCCTCGACGAGGCGCAGCTGCAGGGGGGAATCCCCGGGCGAGAAAACCTCCATGAATCGACGAGACCGCCCGAAAGCCCAATGGATCCTCCGTCGATCATGATATTTTCAAGACGCGCCCGACCCACCCCGGCCGATCACGCGCGTCATGCCTTGGGACGCATTGAGACGTACTAGTATTGCGCGTCCCCCTACAAGGGGATTTTCGACGAAGAATTAGAAATACTCCAGAAAAACTCCAATAATGTTTTCTGTACAAAAGAAAAACAAAACAACAAAAAAAAAAAAAAAAAAAAGTCCCCACACTACTATTTTTGAATATTCCCCCTGTAGAGGGACAGACCCGACATAATGCTAGCACTGTGCGCCTCTGTTGGAGGCGCACGTCCGACCCGAGCATGTCGCTCCCCGAGCGGTATGGCAGGACAGCGCCCGCCACGGAGCGCATGCAATGAGATGTCTGGGCGCGCGCGTCGCGCCTGGCGGGGCAGCGCACCCTTCCTTCAAGTCCGCGGACGCAAGCACGCAGGCGTCGGTCGAGCAGCAGGAGGGGCGCTCCAGAGACAAATTGTGGCACGAGTGGGGAGGACAGAGGAGGAGGAGGAGGGCGCGCGGGGAGCGGAGGCCGCCCTCAGAACGTGAAGCCCAGAACTGAAGTCCAGAAGGGGGGGGGCGACGCACACACAGTATGAGTACGGCAGCTTCGCGTCGTGTCGACCCTGGCGTTGGTTCCTGACACCGCGGAGGTCGGTCAAGCTTGAACGACCGGCCGCTCCATTAGCGCCGGATCGTTCAACTACGGGCCGACTCTCGGCCACGAGCGGCGCTCAACCTGAAAAGCACGCGCAGGGGTCGCCGCCGGTCGACACGACGCGAACCTGCCGTATGTTTTGGGCGGTGCCGACGCCTGGCATCCCCGTCTGCATCCCCGTCTGCATCGGGTTGTAGCCCATCGGGTAGCCTGGCGCGCGCCCCGCGGCCCCGCCGGCGCGGGCTCGGGCCGAGGCACGAGGTGCCTCGGAGAAAGGCGCGCCGGCCCCCCTGGGTGCTGGCGTGGGAGAGGCCCCCGCATCAAGACCCTCCCCACGGGCGGAGGGGAAGAAAACGGTGACCATGTCGTAGGTCAAGCGCGGAAACGTCGGTGTCGAGGTTGGTCGTCGTCCATCGTGGTCCCCGTCCATTCGTGGGCCACCCTCGCGAATCGGCGAGGACCGGCATGGACTCGGACAAAGATAGGCGTCGACGAGATCCCGCGACATCTTGGTCATGGTCATCGTGCTTCATGCCTCGAATTGCGTCGACTATCGTACTGAAGGGGTTAAGTAGGAGGCAACTCCTGGGAGGCCTTCGCAAGAACGATTGAAGGCTGTCGGGCTCGATTGAGGGGACACTGAGCCGGACTAGTCCAGATTCAGCCCAGGATGATGCCAGGTTGAGCCAAATCGAACCAGATCAAGCTGGATCAACTTGGATCAAGCGTGACTAAGCCAGTTTTCGACAACGGATATACCAGCGCCGATGCTGAATCGAACGTCCCAGCAGTTGCATCCTGAAGGGGGCGCCTTCGTGGAGCCCTTGGGAAGGCCAGGTCAAAGCTTGGGAGCCCAGGGCCCTGCAGGCAGGGCCCCTTGGCACGGGCCGAGGGTGGCCAGAGGAGGAGCGAAATCATCGAAATGCATTCTGGAATTCATAATAAATGAGGATTCACAGCCCTCCCAGACGAGCAATTGCAGACCCCCACCAGCCATGAGAACGAGGCCTTTTGCGCAGACCCCCCGAATCCTCCCAGACAGCTCAAATCAGACCCCCCCCCCAAATCAGACCACCACCCCTTTATTGTGAAAGCCGGAGTAATCCGCTGGCCCCCTTTCGGGGGCCAACGGGCTGCGTGGTGCACGCTGTCCATTTCCCTGCACCAGTTCTGGCCCCCACGTTATGGTTAAAGATCTTCTGTTTTCGGGTTCCACGGTTGTACTGGTTCAAGTCCGCCGCAGAGGGCGGGGGAGGAGGGGGGAGGGACGGCGAAAAGCAGTCAGTCCCCACCTCTAAAATCGCGTGCCCTGAACTTCTGGGGCAGGGACACATAAAAGATACAAACAAGCTTGCGCCCCCGAGGCCACGATCCTGTCTGAACTACGACAAGCTAGCGATCCCGAAATCCTCCGCAATTTACAAGAGATCGCGCTACCGAGGCCACAATCCCTTATCGATTACACCACATTCGCAGTCCCTGGGGCATTTTCGCGCTCTCCAAACCACAGTCCCTCATAAGCAACGCCAGATTCGCACTCCCAAAGCTACGATCCCTCAGAAGATCACGCAAGGCTCGCGATTCCCGAGCCAGATTCCATCGCAAATTACAAGAGCGCCGCTCCCGAAGCCATATTCCCTTGTGAATTACAAAAAACTTGCGTCTCCGAAGCCACCATCCCTTGTAAATTACACAAGGCCCAATTATCCAGCAACAACCCCCATCTAAAATCCGCCGAGCCGGCGTGCGAACTACAAGGAGCCTCAGCAAGAGCTTCAGCTCTGAGCCTAAGCAAGAGCTTCAGCTCTAGTTGGGAGGGATCGCCGGGGTGGCTCTGCTGGGGAAGGGGGGGAGGGGGCGGGGGGGCAGTCCCCCATATGGCGTTTTCTTTATGATTTGCGCACCCCAAAAATGTTTCGGGGGGTACCAGGGACACCCCCCACAGGACTCTCCCCTCAGAACCCTCCCCAGACCCCCCGGGGAAGGGAGGGGGGGGGACGTTCCCCCATCTGGCGTTTTCTTGATGATTTGCGCATCCCCAAGATGTTTCGGGGGGTCCCAGGGACCCCCTCAGATCTAGCCGCTACCGCCCCCAGGACCCTCCCCTTGGAACCCTCCCCGCCCCCCCCCTGGGACCGCTCCAGGCACCCCCCCAGAGGGCACGTCAGCTCCAAAAAGCGTCCCGCAACTCCAAGAGCGCCCTCCCTCCCAAACAGCGTCCCCGGCGACTCCAAGATCACCGAATCCGGAGCCCCCCGGATTGGCGGCACTGGCCGGAAGCATTACTATACGCCAGCTTCGCGCTCCCGAGGCTACAACCCATGGTAAAGTACACAGGATGTGCGCCCCCGATGCCACCATCCCTTGTAAGTTATGACATGTTCACGCATTCCCTTGTAAATTCTGCCCAGAAGCGCCACCCACTCCCTCCAGAGCAACAAACAAAAAAACTGCATGCACACCGACCCTCAATAATTAATACAGACGCGCGCAAGCAACCAGCTAGCTAACAGCCAAGATCATTTGCGCCTTAGCAGTTCAAACACTAAGCCAAAAGGCCAAGTTGCCAACCAGCCAACCGACAAGAAAACCAACCAACCTACCAACCAAGCGTGGC
Organism: Prorocentrum cordatum; assembly: GCA_963575745.1. Classification (NCBI taxonomy): domain Eukaryota; class Dinophyceae; order Prorocentrales; family Prorocentraceae; genus Prorocentrum; species Prorocentrum cordatum. The sequence goes on along the minus strand of CAUYUJ010007447.1, from coordinate 103,410 downwards.
CATCTAGCAATCTGAAGTAAGGACCAGCGGAAGAGAGCGAAGCCCTTCAGATAAAAAAACGACCAAAGGGGGAAGGAGGAGGACGATGAGAAGGAGGAGGCGGAGAAGGAGCAGGAGGAGCAGCAGGAGGAGGAGCAGCAGCAAAAGGAGGAGGAGGAGGAGGAACGACAGGATGATCGGCAGCAGCAGGAGGAGGTTGACGAGGAGGGGGGGGAGGCACGCAAGTGAGGCGCGAAGAAGGAAATTGGAGAGAACAGGGCGCAGAGGAGCAATATCCGCCAGCCCCCTTGCGTGGCCATCAGGCTGTGACGATTAGGCTATCATGTTCCCTTCACCAGTTCCAGTTTCAAGATGTCACAGTCCTGCTTTCTGCTTCCTAGTGTAAACTGTCACTGAACGCGCGCGGGGGGGGGGAGCCCCAAACCAGCCATTTTACCACGCCCAGATCGCGTTGTCTGAATTCCTGGGGGGCGCGTGGGACACGTAAACATATATGATATTCGCGTCCCCGAGGCCATAATCCCTAGTAGATTACGCCATAATCACGTCCCCGAGGCCATAAACGCTCGTAAATTACCCCATGTTTGCGCCCCCGAAACTATAATTCTAAGTCAATTGCGCGACATGTGCGTCCCCGAAGCCATAAACCCTCGTAAATTACGCAGTGTTTGCGTCCCGACGCCATAAACTTCCCTCTATTACTCCAATAATCGCGTCCCCGTTCGAAATTACACCAGACTTGCGCCCCTGAGGCCGCAAACCCTCGCAAATTACGCAATATTCGCGTCCCCTGGTCCATAAACCCTCGAGCAAAGTCCCGACATTGCTTCACGTCAGCGCCCTGACATCCCGAGTCAGCTCCGGCAAGTCCCATTCTAAGAGAAGGGGGCTGGCGGCAGGGGGCGAAGCA
>CAUYUJ010007447.1:90000-97500 GCA_963575745.1 Prorocentrum cordatum | reverse complement strand
TCCTGCATCTCGCTTCGCCTCTCCTCTGCGGGCGCCTCCATGCGAAGGGCCCCCTGCCGCCGCCGCTTGGACCGCGCAGCTGGTCCACCTGGCACAGCGGCTGGCCCTCCTGGCCCAGCCCCGCCCGCAGCCACGGCCAGCGCGCCTTGCGCGGCCCCGCCGGGCCCTCCCCGCCTCGCCCCCTCCGCCAGCAACCCCCCAACCACCCGCGCCTCCTTTCCTCGCCGCTCTGGCGCTCCAATCCCTCGAACTTCGCGTCGAACCGCGCGTCGTCAAACGTGCGCCCTGGTCGGGGGTCAGAAACTCCCCTCAGTGCAGATGGTCACAGGCTGCCACCAACTGTCTGACCCACCTGGCTCATTCCCGCCTTCGGCCTCTGCGGATCGCCGCATCTCCCAGCGAAAATGTCCTGGAGTTCGGCCGGTCTGATCCTGCAATTCCCCCCTCGGCCCCCTCCTTCCTCAGGGGGGGGCGGCGCCGCACTGGCGGCATGTCCCCCATGTCCCCCCCCCCCCCCCCCCGCCGTCGCGGCGGCCCAGACCCGCCAACTTCGAGCCGAAACGCGCGTCGTCGAAGAAACGAATCCACCATAAAATTCCGGGCAGCCATTAACCCGCGCTGCTGTAACGTGATCGACCGTCGAGAAATCCGATAAATGAATCCGATTCACCCACGGCGCGGCGTGCACGAATACGTAGTCTTAGACCGCGTCTGTGAAGCCAACAGGTGAGACACACCTTGCCGTTAACCCCCGGACTTTTCACGGGCGGGTTATCGTCGTTCACGTTCATAACTGACGTGGTTTGGAAGTCATTCAGATCAGCTTTGACAACCCAGTGGCCCTGCCTACAATCTTCGCTGTAGACAAGCGGGTGTGCATTAGCGAAGTTGTGCGCTACGTATGCGTAGCCGCCAGTCGCGAAGCCTCCCGACCAGCCTCGCAAGAACTGGTACTCTTGGCCCTCCGCGTGGGCGTCTGCGATGTGATATCTAACGCCTGGACGCCAGATGCACTCCAATCGGTCTTGTCCACCCTGGCGAGTAAATGGCAATTCGCATAGGCGCCCCATCCTTCTGATGAGAAACCAGTGTAATCTTGCCCACTTGCGCCCCCGCTATGGCATGCGATGTAAAGGTGCGTGTCCGTCTGGAAGATTTGCGACCCCATGCTCTGGAACCTGGCATCTACCGCCGATATGTCAACAGACTCAACCGATGCAACACCGCCCCAGCCAGACACAGGAAACTTGATAGCGCGCGTGTGCATGTTCCGGGGGGAAGTCTGGCCATGCGAACTTCGTGACGAAATATACATTGCTACCGTCTGAGAAGCCTGCATTCAGGCGGCAGACGTGGTCACCTTGGCTGGCGATGGGGGCAAGGTCAAAAACTTGTGGATTCGTCAAATCTGGTAATTCATACCGCCAGATCTTCGAGTTGGCACATGACCGCCATTATCCACCTCTCTCCGAAATACACATACCCACCAAGCGCAAATCCTCCGGACTCATCGACATTTTAGTCAATGCTCGTAGTGGATGTCGTAGCAAAATCGCTCACCGAAAGCGGGAATTTAATCATCTGAACTTCACCGTAGACCTTCATGTAGCCAGTCTGTCCAGACGGATCGGCGAAATGACGCATGCCGAATTCGGGATCGGGCGTGCTTACTGGGCCCTCAATCGAAAATGCCACAGGCGAGCTCTCAGCCTAGTGGGAACTGCCGTTGAAGACATGGACACTGCTCAACTGCATCATCACCGTGTCGTAAACGGTGCTCGCAGCCTGCACGTCGGACGGATCCCGCTTTTTCTCCAGCTTCACATGTCCCACTTGCACCACTCCTGCGTCATAGGCCATCAAGCTCGTAGCCTGGGTCGCAATCAGGAGTCTGGTCCATGGCGCCGCCAAAACCGTTGCCATCGCAGCAGACTGAGCGCCCGTAGGTGTGGAAGTGCGAATTGGCGGTTGGCGGATGCACAGTGCTGAGCCACACTGGGACAAAGAAACAAACTGGGATGAACAATCGCCCATACCAGAAAAGGTTCCAAAGTCGGGGGACCCTGAACTGAGAAATAGAGCCACGGCGTCGGAGCTCCTGTCATCGTGCTGCCATAAGGAATGCCAAGCAAGATATGAAAGTGGCCAGTGAGGCCACGGTGGCCAGTGAGGCCAGGGGGAGGAGAAGGAGGAGGAGCAGGAGGAGGAAGGGGGAGGAGGAGGAGGAGGGGGAGGAGGAGGATCAGGAGGGGGAGGAGGGGGAGGAGGAGGATGAGGGGGAGGAGGAGGAGGAGGAGGAGGAGGAGGAGGAGGAGGAGGAGGAGGCGGAGGAGGCCGCCGCGCCCCCTGAGGGGCCTGGAAATCAGGACGGTTTAGCTTCCTTGGGTTTTCGGATCCGCATGACTCGAAGGAGGCTTCAGAAGGTCTCGAAACGACTCAAGAGGGCCCTAACAATGGGCCAAGATAAACCAAGATGACCCCAAGAGGCCCCGAAGACAGCCCAGGAGGGCCTCCAGCGAGGTCCCAGACGGCGTCCAGAGGCGTCCGAAGTCCCGTGCGAAGACGTGCTCGACTTGGGGGCAATACGGCGGGCATCGGACGCCCAGTACGCAGCCAGGGCCCTAGGGCCAGCCGAATGAGCAGGCCGCGTGGAGGACCCTAGGAGGGGTTCCTAAGGCCCTGAGACGCAGTAAGAACGAGAAGTGCATAGATCAAAGGATTGGGTGCGCAAATTCACTCCTTGCAGACCATGGTGCGAGGATCTCACACGCTCGCTTCATTCACTCCACCAGCCCATGATGTCTGATCGCTGACGTTTCGCCGCGGGCTCGTTGCCAATGCGGCGACGCTGGGCGGCGGTGGTTTGCCTCAGAGGCCGCTTGGGTGCATACTAGGGTCTCTTGGGATGACTCTGGGGGGCCTGTTGAAGGGTCCTTGGGGGCCAATGTTGGGGTCTTTTCGGGAGCCTTAAGGGAGGCATCTTCGGAGCCTCTTGGGGCCTATCTGGGGCTCCGTTGGGGTCTCTGGACCCCCTGAGGGCATATTGGGGGGCCTCTTGACGGTCTCTTGGGAACCTGCTAGCGGTCTCGCGGGTCGTATCGGGGCAGTAGGCTCGGAATGTCTTGTTGTCGTTTTCCCACTACAGGGCCCATCTTGGACCCCTCTTGAAACCCTCTTGAGACCCTTTTGGACTGTCTTGGGGGCATATGGGGCCCCCTTGGGGCGCTCCCAGGCCGTCTCGGGGTCCATTAGGAGTCCCATAGGGCGTCTTGAGGCGATCTTGAGGGCCTGTTTGGCCGTCTTGAAGCGTCGGACATCAGAGATTTATCAGAAAGAAAACAATAAGTTTGAGCTTTCGGGACCCTCTTGGGAGCCCCTCGGGAACGCTCTGATGGTGTGTTCGAGGCCTCTGAACCATGAGGAAACCATCTTGAACGTCTTGGAGCGCTCTTGGGCCGTGTCGGACCCTCTTGGGTTCTCACGCAGGCCCCGTCGTGCGCTCCTGAAGCGCTCTTGGGGGCCTCCTCCTCCTCTTCCTCCTCCACATCCTCCTATCCCTCCTCGTTCTCCTCCTCCGCCTCTCCCTCCTCCTCCCCCCCGCAAATCTTCCCCCTGCCACTCCCCCGTCTTCAATTCCCACTGCTTCCTCCTGCCCCGTCATGGGCCTCCTCCATCCTCCCAGCACCTCGTCCTCCCCGTCCTCCTCCGCCTGCCTCCCCTCTGGGCTTTCCTCCGTATCCTCCTCCGCTTCCAGTCGTGCACGGTCCGTACATTCCCTGATAGCAACGACCAGACCTAAGAACAGTGGGGCGGCAATGCCTGCCCTCTCGGGGGCACCCAACTGAATAGTAAAAACTTCCGTGCGTGCTGCTTCCAGAGTTCTTCTGCGCAAGGTGGCCTCAGGAATGCTTTCCTAGGGCACCAAGGCGGTCCACGAGCGGGCCGAGAGCTCAGGGAGACGGCCCGGGAGCCCGCCAGAGCCCCGAGACTGCCCAAGCGGGCTATACCGCACGTCGGAAATCAAGGACCCGAGGGCCACTTGCCTCGAGGCGCGCTCGGCCAAGCGGCGGCGGCCCGAGCCCCACTTCGGGAGGACCCGGTGCTCTCCCCTCGCCTGCAGCGTCGCAGCTGTCCCGTGACGTGGTCCACGGGGACCTCGACCCTCTCGCCCCGCGGCCAGCTCTTCATCCTGCGCCGTATCTGACGGCCGGAGGGGCTGGGAGCCAATCTCCAGAGGCCGGACGTGCAACCGCCAAACGGCCGCCGCGATGCTTGCGCGACGCCCGCATCTGGCGATGCTCCCCTGCCTCCCGCCTCCTCTGAGCGGAGACATCCGAGCCCCACCCCAACCAACCATCGATTCTCCTGAATCGATGGGAGGCGGGTATAGGGCCCGGATTTCGCCGCGTGTTCGACGAACTCCGAGCCCGACCCCCGCCGCCCCTCGAGTGGCCCGAATCGCTGATCGGCCAGGGTAGGGGGCGGACTTCGCCGCCGATCCCAGAGAACAGAAAAAATCCACCCCCACACGAAGCACCCCGACAAGTAAAGCCGTTTAGCAGACGCACCCACCCAAGGAAGGGATCGAACAGGGCAGGGCTGTTCATGAAACGCCCAGGTCCGCTTCGTTTTCTAATTGTACACACTTTTCGATCTGCGCGTGTCATCCTTGCGCAGGTGCCATGCGAATCTTCTCTGTATCGTTCCAACTTTAACGGATGATCTCCGAAGGGGAACCATGCCCAGGGCCGCTTCGCAAACGCGAATCTGCAGGGTCGGGGTGGTGTTTCCTCCCTTGGGATCCTCCCCGCCCCCCCCCGCGGGCGGGCCTGCCGTCGAGAACCCGGCACAGGGGAGGTGGGCAGGATCATGGCCTCGCGCGCACAGGGGACGCACGAAGACACGCTAGCACGACGTGTCCTCTCGGGGGGAACGAAAAGGGGGGATAGCAAAGGGCAGGGCAGAGAATCAGCTCACGTAGCTGATTTTCCCAGCGCCCCCTGGCGCCAGGAGGCGCCCATGTATCGAGAAATGAGCCCGGCGGCGAAACCAGCTGCATGCAGCAAATTTCGTACCCCCCCCCCCCTTCCCTATCCCCCCCTTTCGTTCAGCCCAGTCCTCCTCGGAAGATCCCGTCCTACCCAAACAGCTCTTTCTTGCGTCTGCGGCTCGGCAGGGAACGTCTGCACTGGCGATGGGATGCCTAAACGGGGATGCCATTAGAGAGAGCTGTGCCACCATGCAAAGAGGAGGAGCGTCCTACCCAAACAGATGATATCACCATCGTATAGCACATGATTTCCAGAGCGGTGTGGCCAGAGGAAGCGCCTGCTACGGAGCTGAAACTACAAGATGTCTCGGCGCGCGCGTCGCCCTAGGGAGGACGACGTGCACACAGGATTAGCATATTGGGGCGACGCCGAGCACACCCCAGGGGCAAGGGATGCCGCCGCAGCAGAGGTCCGAAGTCTCCCCGTGAGGCAGGATCAACGGCAGGTTCGTGCCGTGACGACTTCCGCGTGGGCTTCTGATCTGACACCGCGTCGATCACTCAACTCTAAGCGATCGGCAGCCTTTCCGATCGCCCGCTTCCGGGCCCCCGGAGGTGCTCAAACTTGCACGCCCGCGCCTTTGGGTCGTCGCCGCGCCGACACAGTCACTAACCTGCCGCAGGACCCAGGCCCGCTCACGCCGTGGCCAAGCAATCTTCCTCGGTCGGCGCTGACAAAGGGGGGGGTAGGATTAAGTCGGGCGTGTCCCCCTACAGGGGGATTTGGGAGGAAAAATTAAAAACACTCCAAAAGTTGTCAAATGATTGCCAAAAATAGTCAAAAAATGGTCCCCAGGCTATTTGTTCATTCTTACTATTCCTCCTGTAGAGGGACAGGCCCGACTGTAAGGGTAGGAAAGGGGGTGGTTGGGAAGCAGCCCACGTAGCCGATGTTCTGGGCGCCTCCCGGCACTCGAGACGCCAGTGCATCGAGGGGGGGAGCCTGGCGGCGGGCCGAAACCGGCTGCATGCGGCTAATGTCGTACCCCATGCTTTCCCGATCCCACCCCTTTCGTCCGTCCCGACTCTGGGGGCCCCTCCCAGGCCAAGGTGACGTCAAGAGAACGGCTCAGGATGGAAAAACGATCCCGGGGCCCACGCGGCGAAAGAAACAGCACGACGCTGGAGGGTTTGGGAACGCGGGCTGCGCACCAGCAGCGAAGACCTTGTCGGGCCCCTTCCAGGTTCGAAATCGGCGTACAGCGCCCCTCGATCTCGAGCTCGGGCGCGGGCTCGGGCTGAGGCTGGAGCTCGGGCTCGGGCTCGGGCTCGGGCGCGGGCTTGGGCGCGGGCGCGGGCGCAGGCGCGGCTCGTGCTCGGGCTCCAGCTGGGGCTCGCTTACCACCACTGGCCAGACCTAACGACAACACTGATGTCGGTGTCAGTCCTGGCGAACCCTCGCATGCCGAGAAAGCGTCCCACGGCGCCCGCACTCGCAGCACACGCGCAGCCACCGAAGGGGTTCTGGAGGGCGACGCGGGCAGCAGGCAGCAGCGGGGGCCAGCCACGCCGCCACGTGCGGGCCGGCACCTCGCAGTGCCGCGTGCGCTGCTCGACGTGAAACCCACGGAGGTGATGCCTTGAAAATCCGGGTGCGCTCCTGGAATGGGCTGCGAAGGCAAAGAACGGCATCCAGCACCCGCTGCAAGCTTCTGCCTCCAGCAGGAGGTCCGAAGCCGTGCGGGCGTCGCCTGCCAGCAGATCCAGGGGAGACGTGGGGTCGAGGAGTGACGGTCTGGGAGAGAGTGACAAGCTGTGGCACACCGCACAGACGGGGAGGCCTCCTCCCCTGCAGCCGCCTCCGAAGTATTTTTTCGGCCTCGCGCGGATAGCGCCGTCGAGCGAACGCAACCTGCAAGCGCAGGCCATCGAGGGCGCTGCAGGCTGGGCGCCGTGGCGCCAGGAGCTGAAACAATGTGTCACGCAATGGAAGATAAACTGAGTCGTGTTCTACTCACGAATACGCACTCGGGTGACCCCCACACCTCTCTCCGTTAGCCACAGATCTGTTCAGACAGACCGCTCGCAATGGGTTGCCGTGCCGCGTGTTCTGCAAAGACTCTGGACGATTGCTTGCGTAGCCCTGCGGTTCACGGCCTTGGCATTCTCAGTGCTGACCTTGAGAACTCCCTGACAGAAATCCCAAGCCTCACCAAAGCGCTGCACCTTGAAGTAGAAAGGGGCGGGACTTGTAGAGGTCCAAGTTGAGGTCCGATCACAAAAGAAGGCGCTCGCCCCTGGCCCTGGGGGATGAGCACTCGAAGCGATCTTTCTTGCGCGCAGACACCGACGCGCATGCTCGAAGCAACCGAACTGTGAAAACTCCCGAGAGCGATCGAAACCTGTGGGAGAAGCAGCAGAGGCAGGAGCTTGCACGCGGAGGTGCTGGAAACTCGGCTGCACGCCCCCCCCCACCTGGGGAAAAGGCCGAGGGGATGTGCCTTCTCAAA
>CAUYUJ010007447.1:0-85000 GCA_963575745.1 Prorocentrum cordatum | reverse complement strand
GCCGCGCTAAGGCGAGAGCCACATTTTGAAGACGACCCGCCCTCAATCCATGAAATTCTTGCAAATGTGTAAGAAGAGTGCGCGCCGCGCTAAGGCGAGAGTCACAGTTTGAAAACGACCCGCCCTCAATCCGTGAAGCTCTTACAAATGTTTAAGGTGAATGTACACCGCGCCAAGGCGAGAGCCACGTGTTTGAAAACCACCCGCCCTCCATATGTGAAACTGTTGCCAATTTTACGCTTCAGAGGCATAAACTGTGAGGCAATCTCAGGCGAAACGCCCAGACCGCCCTAAAAACTGGCCTCGGGGTGCAGCAGGGACAGGAGGGTGGAGGGAGGAGGGAGGAGGGAGGAGGGAGGAGGGAGGAGGGAGGGAGGAGGGAGGAAGAGGAGGAGGAGGAGGAGGAGGAGGAGGAGGAGGACGGAGGAGGGGGGGGAGGAGGAGTAGGAGGAGTCCAAGCCCGAGCCCGAGCCAGAGCCCGAGCCCGGGCCCGAGCCTGCGCTGAGGCAGGGCAGAGGCAGTGGCGGCGGCGGCGGCGGCGGCGGGGCCCTGCGGGGCGAACATGCGGCGGCGCTCCCGGGCGCCGCGCCGCCCGCCGGGCGCGGGGGGGGAGGGGGAGGCGGCGGCCCTCGGGAGGCCAGCATAGCGGCTCGCGGACGCCGGGCGGCCATCGCGCCTCCATGTGGGGTGTCGCAGAGGGATCGGCAGGAATCGTAGGGGTCCAAGTTTGAGGTCCGATCACAAACGCAGGCGCTCGCCCCCGGCCCTGGGGGATGAGCACGCGAAGTGATCCTTCTTGCGCGCAGACACCGACGCGCATGCTCGAAGCGATCGGACTGTGAAAACTCCCGAGAGCGATCGAAACCTGTGGGAGAAGCAGCAGAGGCAGGAGCTTGCCCGCGGAGGTGCTGGAAACTCGGCTGCACCCCCCCCCCCTTGGGGGAAGGCCGAGGGGACGGGCCTTCTCAAAGGCGCAGACGGCATCCGGTCCTCATCAGAAGTTTCCCCATCCTTCTCCGAAGCCCCAGCGCCTTCTGAGAAGGCCTGCCCCCCCTCTCACTGCACCCCTCGGCGCGCCGCCGAGAAACTGGGGTGCCAGAGTACTTCGGCTGCGACTTCGCATCTGCTGCGCAGCTACTGCGACACTGCATCAAGAGCTAGCAAACCCCCGCCGCCCGCGCGTTGCGTGCCCTCCCCCTCAACCCTCGTCGGGCCACCACTCGACGGGCGACTCGCGCCTGCCTTCAGCAGGCATCCCCTCCACTGCGCTGCGCAGCAGCTCCCGGCGAAGCCGGAAGCATCGATGGCCCTCAGAACGTGTGTTAGCATCAACGTGTGCTTGTCCGTCGGAGCCCTTCGGTACGGCGCAGGCGGTGCAGTGATCTGTTGGTGGAACTGAGCGGGGCAAGAACGCATTGGGCCAACACGCTTCCTCAGGATCATCGAAGCTAGGCCCCCCCGCACGACCCCTCGACCCTCGTCGGGCGGGAGATTGCATGAGGAGGCGCTGGGAACTCGGCGCCCCCCCCCCCCCGCCCCCTGGGGTTCATTCAGAGGGCATGGGCCTTCTCAGAGGGCTCGGGGGGCCTCCCAGTGCTCCGAGAAGTCCCCCGGGCCCTCCCCGCAGGCACGGGACACTTCCCCGAGGGCCGAAGGGCCTGCCAGGAGCCACCTTTGCCTGCTGGGGGGCCCTCGGGGGCGCCTTTTGGGCGCCCAAGGGCCCCGCGCGGGGGGGAGGGGGGGGAACGTGCACCTCTCGTGCCCCTTTGGGGCACCAGGGGGCCCCTTACAGTCGGGGTGCTGAAGAAGGAACCCTTTTCGTTGGGGAGGGGCTCCGTGTTCCTTGATTGTTCCACAGCTTGCCTTAGAGCTTTTCCTTTGGTTTTCGATGGGAAATCGAACTCTTTAACTGATGGGAAAAAGGGGCCTCGTTCCTTATGTGGGGTTCCTTAGGTCAACGTCCCGACTGTACGGGGGCCCGATACAGTCGGGACGTTGACCTCAGGAACCCTGAATAAGAAACGAGGCTCTTTTTCCCATCAGTTAAAGAGTTCGATTTCCCATCGAAAGCCTGAGGAAAACCTGAGGCAGGCTGTGAAACGATCAAGGAACACGGAGCCCCACCCCAACGAAAAGGGTTCCTCCTTCGGCACCCCGACTGTAACCTCGCGCATCGCGGACCGCGATGCGCGAAGCGCGGCTCTCCTTCGCGCGCTCACGCCGCCGCCCTGGAGACGGGCGCCTCTCTGGCACTCTACAACCCAGGCCGCGGTGCGTGCAGCGCGCAAGCTTCACTCACATTCGGTGGTTGCTGATTGATTTCAACGACGACGACGACGACGACGACGACGACGACGACGACGACAACGACGACTGACACGACGACGAGAACGTCCGACATCGTTCGGAGGTCTCCACAGGGGGCCCCTGCTGCTGAAGGTCTCTCTGGAGGCCTGTCTCTGAGGCCTGCATTCATTCGGAGGCCCCCAGAGGCCTTTCCGGAGGCCTGCGAGCGCCACCAGATTTTGGTCCGCAGCGAGAGCGGTGCGTTCGAATAGCCGGCGGGGCGCGCCGTGCCGTGGGCAAAAAAAGGCACGTGGAGAAGAGGACAGCCGCAGGAGGGAGGGAGGAGGAAGAGGAGGAAGAGTAACAGGGAGTGTGGTGTCGACATTCGGACGAGCCCACCCTCAGCTTCGAGTAGGCGGAGGAGGAGGAGGAGGAGGAGGAGGAGGAGGAGGAGGAGGAGGAGGAGGAGGAGGAGGAGGAGGAGGAGGAGGAGGAGGGGGGGGCCTAAGACGCAGAGCCTGCGCCTTGAAAAGCGCGCAGGCGGCCTCGGGCACCAGACAAACCGGAGCACGCGAGCGCCACCAGGTGCATGAGCACGGCAGGGGGGGCGGATGTCACCGCGCACTCGGCACCGCCACGGGGGGAGGGTGGATGCCCACAGCGGATGTAACAGTTCCAAGGGAAACGAGGTTCTGATCGCAGGCGGCGTCTTGCGAGGCGGCCACGGCGAAGAGGGCCAGGAGAAACGACGCTCGCATAGCCGTCTCACCGACCTCCTCTGCAACAAGCGGGTGTTCCCAAACGGCTGCGGAGGGCCTTGTTGCGGCAGTCCTGGGCCAGCTTGAGACTCTCTTGGGGCCCGCTTGGGTTAGGTTTGGACGCTTCTGGGCTCCTCCCAGGCCCTCTTGGAATAACATTCAATCGACAAGTGCGGGATCTCAAACACACGGCCAAGCACCTAAGGAAGCCCTTACACGGTCGACATATCTGGGCGGCTCTCTCGGAATCGTTGGGGGATCCTCCTGGAACGTCGTAGAGAGAGCACTGGGGCTCTGGTAGCCTCTTTCGGGGGCCCGAGGGGGGCGCAGTTCATGCTCCAGTGGAGGAGGGATGAATTACCATGCCACGGGCACACGCGATAAGAAAGCTTGCTACATAAGAAATCTAGGGACACTGTTGTCGTCCCATCTCTTCACCCTCCTGAGGTGACCAACGAGATCTGTGGGCCCGTGGGGCCTGCAGGAACTGTCCGGGGGGTACCTGCCGACAGGCCGGTTTCTTATCTGACGATGCCACTGCACACTGGGCCCCCGGCAGGGGGGGCACCGACATGGGGCACTGCTCCGCAACTGCAGACCTCTGATCGTCTGGAAGCGCACGATGTTCTACCATGGACACGCGATAAGAAAGCTTGCTACATAAGAAATCTAGGGACACCGTTGTCGTCCATCTCTTCACCCTCCTGAGGTGACCAACGAAGTCTGTGGGCCCGTGGGGCCTGCAAGAACTGTCCGTGGGGCACCTGCCGGCAGGCTGGTTTCTCATCTGACGATGCCACTGTACACGGGGCCCCTGGTAGGGGGGGACCGACATGGGACATTGCTCCGCAACTGCAGACATCCGATCGTCCGGAAGCGCACGATGTTCTACCATGGACTACAGTCAGTCATCGGCCTGACCTGAGGAACGATAAATAAGGAACGAAACCCCTTTTTTTATCCCAAGGAAAAACGCATAAGGAACGATAAATAACAAATACCGCATAAGGAACTGTAAATAACGCATGCAAACCTAAGGAACGACCGAGCCCCTTTTGAAAAGTAGGTGTTCCTTATTCAAGCCGCTCACTGTAGTGCGCAGCCAGATGTGGCGCGAAGATGCTCGCACAGGGTCGCGCATTCGAAGCCCAACTCCTCCTGAGTAACCTTCTGCCCTCTTCTGGTGCTGGAAACTTGCTGCATGGACTTCCTCTTCGTCCTCCCTCCTTCGGCTTACCCTGGCCTCTTGCACACCGTGCCCCCACCTGGCAGCCGCACCGTCCACAACATCCAGCGCAGTGACTCCGACTGGCCCTCCGCCCGAGGGCGCAGTGACAGCCGTGGAGTGAAGCAATAGAGGGAGAGCGGATTCCCAGGCAGGCCAAGGAGCGTCCTGGAACGAAGGCAATATTTCAGTCGCCGACGGGGCGCGCTCGAAGCTCTCGGCCGAAGTTCTAAAAAACGTTACAAGCCCTACGCGCACACGGCGGCTCGCGGAATTCCCATACCCTCCCCGACCAGGTCCTTGTGAGGAGAACAATACGGTGAGGAACCATTGGAGAAGGAATCCAGGGCCTGGAAGCCAGTGGAAGTTCAATCGAGGAATGGCCATGGATGTCACCACCGCCCTCAACAGGTAAGGAATCATCTAGGGTCTGAAGCCGCCTGAGCACATTCCTTCACGAACGCCAGGGGGGAACATCGACCTCGAATCGGCGATACACCGCCGATAGATCGGCGATAGTGCCCCGAGAACGAAGCCGCGCGCTCCGTGGCGGGGTGGGCAATAAGGCCCCTGTCGGCGATGAATGGTCGATCTGGGGTCGATGAATCCCCCCCATGGGCCTATTCCCCCCCCTGCCGCAGCCCCTGATTCTTCCGCTCCCTGGCCTTCGGGCAACATCTCGGGCCTCCAACGGCAGCTCGGGACGATTCCGGCACCCCTGGGACGCTCTCGGTGAGGCGCAGCTGATGGAAAAACCGCCCCAGCCTCGAAAACGCTCGAACACTCCTGAAAATGTTCGAGACATTCGAAAACTGCCTTGCGCTGCCCATGACCCAAACCCCCGACGTCATGACTTTTTTCACAACGTCAGCCGCAAGAGTTCTCGACCTCTTACCGCGGCCGATTTCATCCAGGGTAAATTGTTTGACGACCTCGACAGCTGGCGAGGGCCCACAGAGGCCGAAAATAGGGAAAACCTCCCGAAGGGCCCAGAGAGGTAAAAATCACAGATGTCCCTGTGTCTTTGGAAATTGTATTCTCGCCGTCTCGGCTTCCCGACGCTCCAAGAAGGCCCAGGAGGCCTCCACGATCGCCCCAAGATAGCCCAAGAAGTCTCCAAGAGGGCCCCGAATCGACCCAAGAGGGCCACCAGACAGCCCAGGAGGCCTCCAAGACGATCCAAGGCCCCCAAGACGGCTCCCAGTGCGTGCCCACAGGGTCGAAAGGATATTCTACTAGAGCCATCGCGCGTGCTTCGCGCGCGCTCAAGTTCTAGCCCAGGCCGGGAGGGCGCTGGAAGATCTTGGACAGCGCTATCAAGCCCAGGCGCGTGACATAGTCGTGCCTTCTGAGGGCCTCTTGGGGACCTCTTGGGTCTTCGTGGGGGCATCTGAAGGCCTTCTGGGGGGGTTCTCTGTGCTTCCTCAATTTGCTGTTGGATGCACCTCTTGGGTCCTTCTTGGGGGGGGTCTTGGGGCTTCTTGAGGTCCCTTGGGAGCATCGTCGGGATTCTCCGGGCAGTCAGAAGGTGATGCTCTGCAATCTGAAGCCGTCATTGGCCGTCTTGGCTGCGTGGAGGCCCGACTTGACGGCGCCTGGAGCCACACTGAGGCAATCTGGAAGCCTCCCGGGGGCCTCCTGCAGACAGTTTTGATGCATCGAGGGCACTAGTGGGTTATCTCTTGGGGCCCCTTGCACGTCTCCTTGAAGCCTATTGGGGCCACTTGGGAGGCTTGTGGGGGCCTCGTCGGACCACTTGGGGACTATTGGGGCCTTCTCTAGGTCCCTTAGGGCGGAAGACTCTGTTGTTGGGTTCGCGTTCCCATTCTTGGGCCTCTCTTGGGACCGTCTTGGGGCCCTCTCGGGCCGTCTTGGGCGCCTCTGGCTCCGTCTTGGGGCCTTTAGGGCCGTCTTGGAGGCCTCTTCGGCTATCGTGGAGTGGTCTTGGGGTCTCTTGGGCCGTCTTGGAGCGTCGGGATGCCGAAAGACTGGAACGCGAAAATGCACCAAAAACCGAAAATGAAGATCCGTGATGTTTGCTTCTTGGGATCCTTTTGGGAGTGCGGGCCATCCGGAGGCCATCTTAGGCGTGTGAGAACGATAACTCCGCGATAGTAGGCCTCCTGGAGGCCTCCCGCATAGTAGGCCTCCTGGAGGCCTCTCGCGGCCCTTTTCATATGTGTTGGGGCTGTCTTGGGCGGTCTGGAAGCGTCCCTGGCGCCCCGACGCCCCCATGGCGCGTCGGAGGCATCCCCGCCTCGGTCCAGGGATATATAGATATAGATGTGCATATAAATGTATACCTGATATTACATGTAAATACACGTGCATATATGCCTATGTCTGTACATATATATATATATACATACATACATACATACATACATACATACAGACAGACAGACAGACAGACAGACAGACAGACAGACAGACAGACAGACGGACGGACAGACAGACAGACAGACAGACATGTATACAGACATACATACATACATACATACATACATACATACATACATACATACATACATACATACATACATACATACATACATACATACATGTATTCGGGGGCCTCTTAGCAGGAGTTTTGAAGCCGTTGTGGGGCCTCTTGGGGCCTCTTGGGGGTCTCTCGGGCCTCTTGGGGGCTTCCTGGGGGCCTCTTGGGGCCTCTTGGGGGCATCTTGGGGCGGAGAGCTTGGTTTTTTGGTTCGCGATCCCTCTCTTGGGCCCGTCTTGGGGCCTTCTTGGGGCCCTCTTGCGCCGTCTTGGGCGGCTCAGGCACCGTCTTGGGGCCCTCTTGGGGGCATCTTGGGCCGTCTTGGAGCGGTTTTGGGCGCCTCTTGGGCGGGGCTTCAGCGCCGGAAACACGAAACAGCGAGAATGCAAAAAAAAACAACAACAAAAAACATCTTTAAAAAAAAACACTCGGGGCGCTCTCGGGCGGCATCTTAAAGGCCTCTTGGGGCGTCTTGGGGGCCTCCGGGACAATTTAAAACGCATCATGCGTCGCCAGAGACCCCTGGACGACGTCTCGGGGGTATCTCGAGACCGTCTGGGGCCGCCGGGATTGCTGTCTGAGGGCTCCCCGGGGCGATTTTAAGCCTCCCAGAGGCGGGCCCGGGCCCCGGAACCCACATTTGTGGTCGAGGTTCCAATCCTCGGCCTCCTGGCCTGGTGTGCCGTTATATGTACATATTTGGAGCCTGCGGCCCCAGAGCCTCCCAGGAGGCCCCAGGAGGTCCCAAAGGAACCCCAGAGAGGCCCCTAGAGGCCCCCAAGAGGCGCCCTGGAAGACACAAGAGGCCCTTAGGAGGCTCCCAAGGGACCTCCAAGAGGCTCCGGAAGACCCCCCTCATCCTCGTCCACCTGTTCCATCTCCCTGTCCTCTGGCCGTAAGGCCTTCACGATAGGAAAACCTCCCGTCGTGATTTGTCGCGACGTGAGAGGATATGGTTCTCGGGCCATAACTCGAACCTCCGGGGGCCGATCAGGACGATCTGGGCAAGTCCAGAAAGCCCTTGACGAAGCGCAACTGCTGGAGAGCACCCCGGAGAGGGAAAACCAGAAAGAATCGGACCGCGGAGGCCCTGACACTCGGTGGCGCGCAAACATGGATTAGCGATCCATGGATTTGGCACGCGGTCGCCAAATCCATGTCGGGAGCGGCCAAGAGGGGGGTGTCCAAGAGGGGGGGGTGCAAATCATGACCGGCGGCATGTGCGCGGCCCAGGGGGCGGCCCAGGGACGCAATGAAATAAGAAGGGGCGCCATGAAATCTGGGGAAATATCATGGCCCCCGCCATGATATCCACCCCCCCTAATCATCACCCCCCTCTTTTCCGCTCCCGACCATGGATCGGCGGAGGTGCCCTCCACAAAATGCGGCCGGTGCCGCCTCGCTCGGCGGCGGGAGTCCGCGATGTCCCATGGAAAAACGGGACCCGGCGCCAAATCCACGCCCCCCTTGATCCATGTCTGCGATCGCCCGAGGCAGGCGCCACCCCCGAGGCGATCCTCCCGCGCGCGGCCCCGCCCCGCCGCGCCGCGCCGCGCCGACGGCAACCACCGGCCAGCGGCGCGCGCCTCAGCGCTGGATGAACTGCATGGAGCTGACGGCGCGACTCCAGGGCTTCTCCCCCGGAGGGCACTCCCGCAGAGCATACTCCAGATTTCGTAATAAAAGGGAGGGGGGTCTCATTTCGGGGGGGGGTCTCTTCCAGGCTATCTTGGAGGGCCTGGGGGGTCTGGGGACGATGTTTTGGAGGGTTATCCCACGGGGGAGGTCTGAAATGGCTTGTCTTGGAGGGTCCAGACCCCCTCCCTTTTACTACGAAATCTGGAGTAGCGATGCTTGCCCCATGTCTGCGGCATCTTCGGCCTGGGTTCCACCCCCAGGGGCCCTCCCGCCCCCAGCTTGAGCGACAGAAGCTGAGGGGTCTCAGACGCGAGATGGCACGCAACGACCTGACGCGGTGCAGGCGCGATTCCAGGGCTTCTCCGGCGGTGGCTCCCCCACCCCCAGCTTGAGCGACGAAGGCAAAGGGGTCTTGTACGAGAGCTGACACAGCGACCTGCCTAACGTTGGTGCGATTCCAGGGTTCCTCCCCTGGGGTCCTTCTCGCCCCCAGCCTGAGCGGCGAAATCAAAGAGGTCTTATACGCGAGAAGGCACAGCGATCTCACGCGGTGGCTTACGCCGGCGAGATTCCATGGCTTCTCCCAGCGGGGACCCTCCCGCTCCCAGCCTGAGCGACGAAAACTGAAAGGTCTTATACATTTTGTTCTAGCGGGCGCAAGCGGAAGCGCAAGCGCCGAGTTGAAAGGTCCGGGCCACGGGCGAAAGGAGGAGGAGGAGGAGGAGGAGGAGGGGGAGGAGGAGGAGGGGGAGCAGGAGGAGGAGGAGGAGGTGGAGGAGGAGGAGGAGGAGGAGGAGGAGGGGGTGGAGGAGGAGGTGGAGGAGGAGGTGGAGGAGGAGGAGGAGGAGGAGGAGTAGGAGGTGGAGGAGGAGGAGGAGGATGGAGGAGGAGGAGGAGGAGGCTCGGGAGGCAGCTGTCTTGTACACGAGACGGCGCAGACATCTCACGCGGTGACTCACGCAGGCGCGACTCCAGGGCTTCTCCCGCCGAGGCGGTTTTCCGCCCCCCACACGCACACAGCCCCGGCAGTTCCGCCCCACTCGCTGGAATTTCGCCACGAGGTTCTCATACCATGGGACGCACAGAGACATACTAATACTATAAATCCTCCTTGGAGGCGCGCGTCCGACCCAAACATATAGTATACCCATCTTGTAGTATATCGTTTCCCGAGCGGTGTGGCCAGAAAGCGCACGCCACGACGCATATACTATAAGATTTCTCGGTGCGCGCGTCGCCCCTGGGGTGGCGACGCACATACAGTATAAGTATGTTGGGGTGATGCCGATACCAGATCGTTTCAAGAGTTCGTTGCGCTCGTTACTTCCGCGCGACCGAGCGGGCGAAGGCGGATCCCTGTTCCGACCGCACCGAGCTGGCCCCCCTTCCCTCGCAGAAGCCCAGCGGGCCGAATCAAGAGCAGCCGACTCAAGGAGCCGAGGTTTGGGATTCCAGGGCCTCATCCCATTATCATTATATTACTTAGTGCACTTTTCTGCAAGGCGGTGCCCTGTGACATGACATTCCAGCGTGAGTACGCACGGGTTGAGAAGTCCCGCCAGACAAGATGCTGCTGCCGCCAGTGCAAGATGGACGATCGCACTTCACCACGAAACTTCTGGAACGACGACGTAGAGGTAGCATTACAGACACGGACGAGCCCCACGCCGGGGGGGGGCAAGGAAGGGGAGCCTTACGCCGCCCGGTCCGAGACGGTCCGGCGGCGGGTCTGCCTGAGCCCTCCTGGCTCCTCACAGTGTATGCAGGAATCGGGCTCTCCCCTGAATGCTGGCTGCACTGTTGGCGCCCAGACGGCCACGAGCCGTTCCAAAAGCGCACCGAGGTGCACTCGGGAGCCCTTCTGCGCACACTCTGTCGCGGACCTGGCGAGCGCGCAGCTCGGTCGAGCGGCACAAGGCGGCTGCGCAGCGATCTGCGTGACTGCAAGAAATGGATTAAGAACTCGGCGGCGGCCGCGGGGGGAAGGGCGTGGAGGGCCGCCCCCTCAGACCATGTCTTTCGCAGCAGGCGATATTGCATTGCTTCGGGCCCCAGGACCCTCACAGATCGATCCGGCCAGGAAGACGCTGCAGGAAGAGAGGGGGCCCAGGGCTCCTGGGTGCGGGGCCCTTCCGCCCCCACACAGCCCCAGCAGCTGGCGGCGGCGCCCACGGGGAGGGCCCAGAGACCAGGCCTCGCGTCGTGAAAAACCCACGATGGGATTTTCGGACTCCCAGGGCCCTCACCGGGCCCTGGACCGTCAAAGAACAACTCGGGATGGAAAGCTGGTCCCAAGGAAGGCTTCAGACCTCTGGGGGTCCACGTCGTGAAACAATCGTGAGGTCGGGGGTCTGCGGAGGGTGCAGGCCTCCTCGGAAGGCTCAGGAGGCCCCACTGGCCTCCTGAGGAGCCTTCCGTGGCTTCCGGTTTGGCTCTGCCAGAGAGGTCCTGCTTGTTTCGACACGGGTTTTCCAAAGGTCCCGACCCTTTCCATGGGCCGGGCTTTTCATCCTGAGTCGTTGTTCGATTGCCTTGGGGCCTAGCGAGCCCCCAGGCGCCCAAAACGGCCAAGAACCTCCCGTGCTCATTTTGTTCACCACGCGAGCATGTCTGAGAAGGCTGGACCCCCCATTCCTGCCCCCGCCCCCGGGCGCGCCGCCGACGCACTTCCCCCTGGGCCCTTCCTGGGCAGGGCTCCTCGCCCAGGGGCCGGATTCTGGCGGCACCATGAGGGCCGTAGGCGGGGCCCCCTGTGGCGGAGAGCAACCAGAGAAGGCCTCCCCGAACCTCGGAAGAGGATGCGTCGCCGATTCCAGGTCGACGCATCGTGGGGCCATCTGAGCATCGTTTAACAGATTCCTATCCGACTGGCGTAGCCTGGACCCCACTGGCCGATTTACACCCCTAGCTGGGGATTTAAACTGTTCCCTCCAGGTTTCGAGGGGCGTATCCCCAACTTGGGCGGTGGGATGGTGGAGCTGTGGCCTCTTTGGGATGGGGCTAATATGTTTAAAGAATCTAAAAAAAATCCACACACACACACACACACACAAAAAAAAACACAAGAACAACAAATACTAACAACAACAAGTAAATGGACAACCTCCCAGACAACCCGGACAACGCCGACAACCCCTCTACTGTTGACACCGTTACGACAAGACGACATACCCCCGACAACCCTTGGACAACCCCCCTTGAACAAGCCTCCCCAGGATTTCCTTCTTAACATGTCGTAGATTGAACGATACTGAGCATCGGGCGTTTCGTGGTGTGGGGCTACAAACGAAGGGGGGATCGGCAGGAGCAGGGGAGGGGCCCTAAAAGGAGCCCCCATCAGGGCCCCGAGGCTGCACGAAAGGTGCCACAGGCGAGAGCGAGGAGGGCACCTTTTGGAGGCGGCCGGAGGATCTGAGCTGGACAAGCCGAAAGAAAAATCTGTCCCCCGAGAGGCTCATCCTCCTACGACTGCGCCGAGGGGACCCCAGGACGGCCCCACAAACCTCCAAGCGAGCCCGAGCCCCATGGGGAGCGCCCCAGATCAGCGGCACTGGCAAGAGGCCCCTGCAATCTGTCAAGAGGGGAGGACGAAGGCACATTCGCTCGGAATCGCTCCCCGAATTCCGAGGTCGAAACTCACCACTTCTTCGAGCGGCGTCCAGCCGTGGCCACGAGGAGCTCCTATCTTCTCCCTGGCTGCTGGCCGGCACCAGTGCTGGACCACCTCGGCACACCAGCCAGCCCCGAGAGGAGGGCGCCTTCCCCCCCACACGCCCCTGCTTAAAGCCGCACAGCTGGGACCCGAGTAGATGGAGGGGGAGGATCGCGCCGCATCGCCGATGCACCGGTGACCTCGGAAATGTATCGGATGCCGACGGCGTGGAGAAAATCGGGCTCCACACCGAGCCGCATCGGCGATGCATCGCCGATGCGGCACGACCATCCGACCCCAGCTGCTCCGACCCCATCTGGGAGGCCTAACAACACGAAGCTTGGACGAGGAGAAATTCGGGTGAAGGTAAATCGAGTATCTCCGAGATCCGGCGGCTCTGGAGGATGCCTCGGGCGCCGCGGCCTTCCCACAGCGTTCCGGAGCGCTCTGAGAATGTTGTGGAACGCCCTGGAACGGATTCAACCCCGCCCCAGCCCCTTCCGAACAGCCCCAGCAGGGCACCACCCCTGGCGGCGCAGGGCCCGCGCCTCCTCAGAAGCAGCCTCCCTCTAAGGAGCCCTCTCCTGGCGTGGCAGACCCCCGCACCTCCTCTGGGCGCCTGCCCCGCCGGTGGCAGGCCCGCGCGGCCTGAGGCGCCCGCCCCTCGGCCAATCCCCCCCGCGCGGCCCGCGCGGCCCCGAGCGAGGCCGCGGCCGCGCGACGGCGCTCGGCCTGGAGCGCCCCCGCGGGGGCCGCCGAGGCCCGGGGAGCTCCTCGGCCGGCCGGCTGCCTCCCGGGCCCTCCGAGGAGGGCCCGCCCTCGGCGGCCGCCTCCCGGGGGGCGCGGCCGCCGGAGCCCCGTCGAGGCGGCCCCCGCGCGGGCGCTCCCGGCGGAGCGCCGCGGGTCGGCGCCGTCGGGCGGCCGCGGCCCCGCTCGGGGCCGCGCGGGCCGCGCGGGGGATCTGCCGAGGGGCGGGCCCTCCTCGGAGGGCTCGGGAGGCATCCGGCCGTCCGAGAAGCCCTCTGGGCCTGCTGCGAGGCCACGGAGGCCTTCTGCGTTCGCTGTGCGGCCCTCTGCGTTGGTGAGGTGGACGCGAGGTCTGTCTCTGGTTCCAGGTGCCGAATGCCTCAGGGTGAGGTTGCCCAAACTGCTGGCTGTCCCAGGAGGCCCAGGAGGGGCTTCTGGGAAGCCCCGCTCGCCCTCTGAGAAGGCCTGCCCCGACCAGGTCGGGAAAGGGAGGGGGGGGGCCCTTGCAGTCGCGAGGTGCCAGGCGCCTCGGGAGTTTCGACAGGTGGTCGCTTGGACTTACGGGGCACGGAAGTGCCAGGGAAGAGCTCTGGAGTCGCCGATGGCGCCGAGGAAGAAGACCGTCGGCACCGCGAGCATGTGCACTGCACGGGCGCCCTCCCCCCCCTCTCTCCCGCCTCCCCCTTCCGCCGCCCATGCCGATGTTTAGTCCATCTCCTCCCTCGCGCGGTTCCTCCCTGCCTGACTTGCCCACTCTCTCACTTCACGTCCGGTCCACTGACATATCTCGACGTGGTTTGACCAGGACAGGAGGGGCACGGCACAGTCGGAGGGCAAGATTCCACGTCAACTGAAGAGATGCTCGGACGCAACAGAGTCGGAAAGGACAGGAAGGGAACGCGCGTCGGAGAGAAAGACACGCACGCACGCACATGCACGCTTGGCACGATCCGCATAATAAGGAGCCGAACTCTATACACCGACGCTTTTTCGGGCCCCGCACTTAAGCTCGCACAGGAAAGCGGATCCTGGTGTATACGAGGTTTGGGTGTATACGTTTTTCGTTGTTTCCCCCGGAAAACGGGGAAAAAATATACACCACACCATCCCGACGTCGTCCCCGACCCTCAAAGAGTCCTGGGACTGAAAAACCGCCCGCCACTGGTAATGTATATGCTCCAGTTTCCGACTTGGCACGATCCGCAGAAAGTGCACATACACACACACACACACACACACCCACCCACCCACCCACGCACACACACACACAGACACACAAACAACCAGTGGATCACGCCGGGCCCAAATCCGCTCAACCTCGGTCCCTGAACGTCTCCCGGCGTCCGAGGAGGAGGAGGAGGCGGAGGAGGAGGAGGAGGAGAAAAGGAGGAGGAGGAGGAGGAGGAGGAGCAGGAGGGGGAGGAGGAGGAGGAGGCGGAGGAGGAGGAGGAGGAGGAGGAGGAGACCATGAATCGTTTTTCGAAGCGGAGTCCAGCCGTGGCGACTGGAGGCCTCTGGGAGGCTCCCAAAAGGGCAACCAAGAACCAGGGCAGGGCCGCACCTGTCTCGACTGTCCTCCCCCACGAAGAGAAAACTACAGGAACTAAAGCTGTCAGAGGTCTGTGCGGATTTCTTGGATCGGCGCTGGCCCCCCCCATCCCCGCAACACGAGATGCGCGCCGACGGCGGCGCCCGAGGCAGATCAGCGCGGGCCCGAAAGGCATGTGCATGCGAGCCACCCGCGGATGAGAAGCGAGGTCCCCAATGCCACAGGTGTCTTGTGAAACACGGAGAGGACCCACAGAGAGAAAACACAGTGAAAGAGAGAGAGAGAGAGAGAGCATTTCCCAGAAACGCAAGATCCGCCACCGTGCCTTGGCACGTAGTTGAGTGGCCTCTGGTCTCTTCCACTGTACTGGATATTATAGATTGCAGCTATTGTATAATGCCCCGAGCTCTTGGCGCTCTCGCTACCGCCGCTAGATCCGCAGCCCCCTTCTCCCTGCAAGAGGTTCCCAGTGGGGTATATAAAGTTCGATCCACTTGCGAAAGCGCTTCTAACGGCTCTCATCTCCTTTCCCGCTCCAACAGGGCCTCCAAGACAGCGAGTTGGCCCAAGATGACCTCAAAGTCCCAGGACGCCTTCAAGATGACCAAGATGGCCGCAAGAGGGCCCAAGATGCCACCAAGACGGCCCAAGGTGATTCCAAGACGGCCCAAGATGCCCTCCAGACGGCCCACGAAGCCCCCAAGACGCCCCAAAAGGGTCCCAAGAGGACCTCCATGAGGCCAAATTCACGTATGCTCCCCAAGTGCGTCTATAGTTTTTGCGTTCTCGCTGTATCGGGCTTCCGACAGCCGAAGACGGCCCCAGAGGCATCCAAGATAGCCCCAAGACGGCTCCGAGAAGCCCCTCAGAGGGCCTCAAGACGGGCCAAGAAGGCCCCAAGAGACCCACAAGACAACCCTATCAGGGCTCATGGATGGCCCCACGACGGCGCCACGGACATCCAAGACGAGCATGAAGCACTCAAAGATGGCCCCACGACGGCCCACAGAGGCCCCCAAGACAGCCTCCGAAGGCCAACGGGACACCCAGAGGCCCCCAGAGGCCCCCAAGAGGCCTCCAAGAGGCCTCCAAGAGGCCTCCAAGAAGGCCCAGGGGGGAGCTCCTCCTCCTCCTCCTCCTCCTCCTCCTCCTCCTCCTCCTCCTCCTCCTCCTCCTCATCATCATCATCATCATCATCATCATCATCATCATCATCATCATCATCATCATCATCATCATCATCATCATCATCATCATCATCATCATCATCATCATCATTCTCCTCCTCATCCTCCCCTCCCCCTCCCCCTCCCCTCCTCCCCCTCCCCTCCCCCTCTCCCCCTCCCCCTCCCTCCCTCCCTCCTCCCTCCCTCCTCCCCCCTCCTCCTCCCGCCTCCTCATCCATCCCTCCCTCCTCCCTCCTCCTCCTCCCTCCTCCTCCCTCCATCCTTCCCTCCCAGTCCTTGCTGACTGGCTGGGCTGGGCTGGGCGGGCCGGGCTCCTCCTTCCCTTCCTCCCTCCCTCCCCCCCGCCCTCCCATTCCTCGCTGGGCTGGGCTTGGGTGGGCTGGGCTGGGCTGGGCAGGGTTGGGATTTCCTCCCAGTTGGAACATCCAGCTGTCCCCGCGATCTGCTTCCACCCCCGCCCCCAGAATGCCTCCGGCGTACCCTTGCTCTGGAGACTTCTGTCGGGCGGGATTGACGAGACGACCGTAGGGGAACGCTTGGGCATTCCTCCCCCCGCCCTCCCCCCCGTCCCCACAGCCACCAGGCTCAAGGTAATTAAGCGCTGCACTTCGAACCTCCCCACCTTTCCAGACCGCACCTGCACCAGCGCAATGCAGCCAGTGGGGGAGCCAGCAGCCAGCGCACTTTCCTCACCAGCGAGTTCACGCGCGGCTGCCACCGCAGAAAAGAAGCAGAACCCGAAAGGGTCCTGCCCCAAGACGCTGTTCAACCACGCGGTCAAGGAGCAATGGAAGCGCATGAGTCCGGACCACCAGCAGCAGTGTATCGCTGCCAAGGCCTCGAGGGGACCGCCTCCGGGTCAAATCGCAGTCCATACTGCCATTTGGGCAGCTGCGAAGGGAGGCCCTGCGAAGGCGCCGGAGCAGCTTTGCCCTTCAGCAGGCGCGATGCCGAGGAGGGCAGTGCATCCACCGTGAATCAGCTCTACCCTCCCTCCCGCTCCTCCTCCTCCTCCTCCTCCTCCTCCTCGTCCTCCTTCCTCCTCCTCCTCCTCCTCCTCCTCCTCCTCCTCCTCTCCTCCGCCTCCTACCTCCTCCTCCCTCCTCCTCTCCTCCTCCTCCTCCTCCTCCTCCTCCTTCCTCCTCCTCCTCCTCCTCCTCCTCCTCCTCCTCCTCCTCCTCCTCCTCCTCCTCCTCCTCCTCTCTCCTCCTCCTCCTCCTCCTCCTCCTCCTCCTCCTCCTCCTCCTCCTCCTCCTCCTCCTCCTCCTTCCTCCCGCATCCCTTCCTCAGCTCGGTACGTCCTCCTTGCCTGCGCCCCTCCTCCTCTCCCTCCCTCCAGAGCCGGAGGGTCGGGCTGAGCCAGGCTGGGCGCGCTGAGGCATGTGGAGGGGTTCCTCCTCCCCCCCTGGGAATGGCTCTCCCCCCTTCCTTCAACGCTGCGCCACGCATCTGTGCCATGCACTGGCAGGGCCTCGATTGGAAGGTCATGCAAGAGCTCCAATCGCAGAGGCCCTCCGGCTCTCCTCCGAATGGCCCATTCCCTCTGCAACGGCTGGGCCTATCTCCGACCCCCCTCTTCTGTAGTCGGGTCGGTGCTGGGGAGAGCGGGTTCTGAAGACCAGCTCCACCGACTCCCCCCCCCTTCAGAAAGCGGAGGCGGACTCAAGCTCGGTCGTCGTGGGGTCGCGCACGACGGCCCTCCTGGGCCTCTGGCGCCCCCCACGGACAGGCGGCCACGCATGAGGCCTCCACCGTCCTCCTCCTCCTCCTCCTCCTCCTCCTCCTCCTTATCCTCCTGCTCCTGTGGCTTCCTCGCCCAGGTGTTCCCGCGAGACTTTCCACAACGGCTGGGGGAACACGCCCTTGGCCGAGCTCTGGCCCGACGTTTGGCCACATCTCCACTTCCAGAAATGTAGGGGGCGGCGATGACTCACCGTGAGCGTCTTCGGACAAGTTGCAGCCAGCACATCGCCGACCACTGCAGGACCTGAGGGGAAACGTTAGGGGGGACGGGCTCAGGGAGCGGAAACTTCGAGCGGGAATCGGCGATACATCGCTGATAGATGAGCAATACGCTCCCGATAGCGCATCCGCACACTCGCGGGCGGGGTAGGCTATCGGGTGCACATCGGCGATCAGTGGGCGATTGGGGGTCGATGTAACAATCCCTCTCTGAGCCTACCCCTCCTAACGTTGCCCCTGAGTGGAGCTTGGCCAAGCCTTGGCCCAGCGGTTGGCCACGTCGGCATTTCCGCAAAGGCCCGTCGGAGCTCGCAAGACGGGTTGTTCGCGTGCCGAGCGACAACTGTTTGAACCCTTCCCAGTGGAGTCTCGGCCGACCTCGCCAGCCACCTGCACAAGGTGGGGGGCCAGGGCGTTCCCGTCCAAGATGGCTCCAGGACATCAACCCTCAACATTGCCTCCAACCTTTCGGGACGATCCGGGCACCCCCAGAACACTCCTGGCGTGGAGCAGCCGCTAGAGAGCATCGGGCGGCTGGAAAACCGCCGAGAACCGACGCCGAGAGTCGATCCCCCCTCAGCCGAACCGCCTCTAACGCTGCCCCTGAGATCGCTCCGAGGCACTCTGCTCCGACGCGCCCGCGCCTGCGAGCCACCGGAAGGTGAAGATCGGATAGGCCACCGGCGTGCGCGCGGCCGCGATCTGCTGCTTCGGCTCGGCGGCGCGGGCCTGGCGCGGCGGCTGGCGCCGTCGGGAGGGCAGCGCTTCTCCGGGCCGCACCTCGACGGCTTTCGAGGGGCCCGGGCGCCCATCGCGGCGGGACCAAAATCACGACGGGAGGGCTTGTCGCCGTTTTTGAGCCCCTGGGGCCCTCGCCAGGTTCCAGGAGCATCAAAGAGAACGGCTCGAAGCGAAGAGCCAGTGCAGGGTCCAGGGTAAGGGGTCTGGGCCTCCGAGAGTCCACGCTGTGAAGAGTCATGGGGTTGGAGTGCTGGGTCCATCTCACGGGACTTCGAGGAAGACCCCCCAGATCGCCCCAGTCTCGCCATCACGAGTTGCGTCGACTGGTGGCGGCGGCAGCGAACCCCCCCCCCCCCCACGTTCCATCCTCAAACCCTGCTGCTGGTAGGACCGTCGAGGGTGGATCCTGGCACGGTCCTGCTGGCGTCCTGCCTGGTGGGAGCAGGGCCCCTACAGATCTCGGCCAGCGCGCAAGGCCGCGAGCACCGGGGCGAGGTAAGCATGCGGCAGGCGCTACCGCGAGAGCACCACTCCCAGCTGGGAGCGCGGCCGACGCCGAGGCAAGAGCACCCTTCTGGACTCGGAGAAGGACAATCCTGTGGACCTGCCACGCTTGGGGGGGCTGCATGAAACGCCTCGCCGGCGCGACGGGAAAGGCACAACGGTTCCAAGACGGGCCGAGGTGATATGCCATGCAGAGGATGACTTGGCGGCTCACTGTGTGTGACATTTCGAGCCATGTGCCAGAATTCCAAGGCGGATCCAAGAGTAGCGACGAAGGCCCCCCAGGAGGCCCAAAAAAGCGAACACGACAAGGGTAGCGGTACCAGTTGGTGTGAGGGCGCCTGAACGGTCTTGCGTTCTGGAGGGCCGCGCCCCTGGTAGCCCCACATGGGGCCGACCGTTAGGGGCAACACTCGGGGGGTGACACTTGGGGGGTGACACTTTGGGGAGGGGGGGGGGGCCACACACAGGGGCGACACACGGGGGCCACACACAGGGACAACGCTTGGGAGGGGAGGGGGGGGGGGGGGGCGACACACGGGGGTGACACACGGGGGCAACACGCGGGGGCCACGCATGCGGGCGCAACACGTGCGGCGGCCCTCGCTCTGATCCGCGACCGCGGTGCGCTGCACACCTTTTGAATTGACCCAAAAGGGGGTCCAGCTGAAAGGGGGTGGTGCCATAGATTTGGGGCAATGGTACTGCAAATGTATTGCGCCAGAGAGTTGTGCTGCATTGTGTTGCAACTACAGCAGTGCACACGAAAATCCAATAATGCATATGCGCCCCGGAATAGTAATACATATGCGCCCCGGAATGTATTGCACACCCCAATTCTACTGCAACCCCGCAGATCTATTGCACCAGATATTTGCACCACCCCCTTTTCGCTGGACCCCTTCTTGGGCCGACCAGAACATCCTTCTCTGAGGGGGAATGCCTGGGGGGGACCGCCTCTGGGGGGGGGGGGGGGAACATCGAAATGGCCTCGGCGACATCGCCGGTAGATCGGCGATGGGCTCCCGAGAAGTAGCGAATCCGCACGCTACTGAGTGGGGGTGGGCAAGCGTCGGCTGCACGCAAGAGTGACCCTGGGCAAGAGTGACCTTTGGTGCGCGGCTTTCTGGGTGCCGCGGGGGGGCCCGAGCACGAGCGCACGAGCCGATGCTGTCGCATCGCGCTCGGTGGTCGGGGGACCCCAATGGGCCCGCACCAAGGGTCACTCCGGCGGAAGGTCACTCTGACGTGTAGGCGAAAGCGGGCACCAACCGGCGACGAATGGGCGCTTGGGAGGCGATGCACCCCCAGCCGAGCCCATGCCCGCCTGAAGCTGCTCCCCGGCTCCGGGCCATAACCCGGCTCTCCTGCGGCCGTGCGGGACGATCTATGGGACGCACAGAGTCTACAATATACATATATATATATATGTATATATAAACATATATATATATATATATATATATATATATATATATATATATATATCCTCCTCGGAGGCGCGCGTCCGACCCGAACATATATCGTATGCCCCGTCTTGTAGTACATCGAGCGGTGTGGCCAGAAAGCGCCCGCCACGACGCATGTACCACAAGACTTCTCGGTGCGCGCCGCGCCACTGGGGGGGCGACGAACAGATAGTATAAGTATGTTGGGGTGACGCCGACTCCAGGCACCCCCAGTGCGCTCCCAACGAGGCGCGGCTGCCGGAGAGCATCCCACGGCTGGAAGGCCGCCGAGAACCAAACGCCCGAAACCCTCAAGACTATGCCCCTCATTCCGTTCCCTGGCTTGCGGGCCATAGCTCTGGCCTCCATCGCGCCGCCGCCCCCGGAGGAAGGGCGGCTCTCCAACAGTCTCCTGCCCGAGCCGCGATGCGCGAAGCGCGGTCATCTCCGCGCCCCCCTCGGGTGGCCTAGACGACGCGTCCTGCTCAGAAGGGGCAGGAACTGCTGGTGGTCTTCGCCCCCACCCTCTCCGTACCTTCTGCGGCAGCGCACGGGAGCCTTCCGTGCCGTCCTGCTGACTCTCGCGAACCGACGCCAGCCGACGCTGCCTCGGCGCTGCATCGACGCCAAGTCGGCGCTCTCTCCTCGGCTACCAGACGCTAGAACACGCCAGTGCACTCTGAAGACGGGATGTCGAGGACACAAATCGGGGATGGACAGAACCCCATCTGGTAAAGCGTGGTTTAGTGAAAACGACCTCGGCTCCAAACCTGCCGGGCGCAAGCCTGGAAAACAACGGCCGCGGCGCCCTCTCGAGAACCGAAAACGGCCAATTCCCTAATCGACGTGTCAGGGTGGGAGGTCTGCCCCCCCCCCCGACACCAGGCTCCCACGAGTTGCCGCCGAACCACGAGTCCCGTTCAAGCTGGCCGAGGGCTGCTGTGTGCCTGCGTCCCCGCTCCCTCCGCACCCTCGGGAGCGTCCAAGCGAGGGGGGCTCGCAGACCGTGGCCCCAGGCACGTACACGGGCAGGGGAAAACCAGGGGACGTCTTGAGGGCAAGGGAAATTCAGCGTCCAAGATGGGGGTTCGCAACTCAAGGGAAAACCAGGGGACGTCTTGAGAGAAGACCAGGGGCCAGGAGATCTGGAGAGACATCGTGGCCCCCGCCGTGATATCCCCCCCTCCCTGGTCATCGTCATCCTGGGGCCACTATCTTCGCGCTGCGCGAAGCGCGAAGCGCGATCATCCTCGCGCTTTCCCGCCGCCCCCCCCGCCGGAACAGGACGAGGGACCCGCGCCTCGCTCTGAGATCGCCCAGACCGCGACGCGCGAAGCGAAGCGCGCCTGACTGCCTTCGCGCCCTCGCGGTGGCCCTGGTCAGCACCCCCATCTTGATCGCTCCCGATTGACTACCTACCAGACCACCCCAACCCAACCCGAAGACCCGAACTTCGGGTTGGGGGGGTGAGGGTTCCACATGTGTTTTTTCGACGTTTCCCGACCCCCCCCCAAACTGGAAATCGAGGGTAAATTTGAGCCCTCGGGTTGGGTCGGGGTGGTTTGGTGGGTGGTGACCGATGCCCGCTGCGGCCGCACCGAGCCCCCCCCGGGGCGGCGGCGCGCCGTGGCTGCCCGGGAGCGCGCCCCCGCCGCCGCGGCGGCGTACCCGAGGCCGAGTCCGGCGAGCAGGCACGAGGACCACGGCGTCGACTCGGCCTCGGGCGCGGCGGCGCCTGCGGCGGGGGCCGAGCCGCATCGGGGGGGGGAGGAGCCGAGAAGGGAGCCCAGGCGTGCTCGCGACGTGAGGAAACACACAGCATAATATAAAAAACAAAACAAAAAACAAACAAAAACAACAAAAAAACGATAACAACAAAAAAACAAACAACAAACAAACAGACAATAAATGGAAACAAAACAAAAAAAAAAAAAAAAAAAAAAAAAAAAACGCCGACCCCGTGGGCGTGTGAGAGGGGCTTCTCCGTTCGAGTCGTCGTCGCCGTCATTCGTTAAAGCGTCGTCTGTCGTCCTCTTTCCTTGCAGCTCTCCCCTCCCTGTGCCCGTCGCCGCCACCCCCTTCTTGCCTGGGCCCTCCTCCGCAAGCGCGCCAGCCAAAGCGAAATTGAACAACGTAGTCATAGACTCGAAGGGGAATCTTTTCCTTTTGACCCCTTCCCGCCAGGAGGGGGGGGGCCCTGGTCTGGTCTGGGGGGGGGGTCACTGGGGGAGTCGCCAGGGGGGTCCCATGGGGAGTCCCGGGGGGTCCCGGGTCAGACAGATACGACGCCCCCCCGGGCGTCCTGGAGCCCAAAAAGCCCAAGACGAGCCAAGATCCCTCAGACCCAAGAAGCTCTCCCGAGGCCACAAAGTGTCCTCCTGCTCCTCCTCTCCTCCTCGTCCTCGTCGTCGTCTTCAGGGTCGGCGGCACTGGCCGCAAGGCCTTCTCAACAGGTTTTGGCGGTATTTGGTGATGGTCGTTGGTTCTTCTGTCCTTTTTCTCGCTCCGGGGCGTCCAGCGTCTAGCAGCTGCGCCTCGTCGAGGGCATTCCGGGGGTGTCTAGATCGTCCTGATCGGCCGCCTGAGGCTTGAACCACGGCCCGAAAACCAAGCCCCCCCGCATTGTGAGGAAATCACGGCGGGCCTGTATGGGGTTGTCGTCGGCATCCTGCGACCTTCGCCGGGCCCCAGGACCGTCGAAAAAGACTCGGGATGAGAAACTGGTCCTGGGAAAAGGGTCGGGGCTTCCAGGACTTCCGAGAAGGGATTGGCCCACCCTACCCTGAGATCCAGGCGTCGCACGTTTTTCACTCTAGGCGTTTTCGCCCAGTTTCGGGCCCCTGGGCCATCACAGATCGATCCGGCTCGAAGAATGCTGCGGCAAGAGGAGCTCCCACGATCCTGCAGCTGTTTCGCAACGTCGGATGTCAGGGCACCCCACGCAGAAGGTAACTAGACACCACCACCACCACCACCACCACCACCACCACCTCCACCACCGTGCCAGGCCTGGGCCATCCTGGGCCCTGCCGTGGCGCGCAGGCCCGCCTGGCCGAGGACGGAGGAAAGAGCCTCCTGGCCGGGGCCAGGAGGCCCGCGCCCCGTCCCTGGGGGGCCCAGGCTGGCCCGGGCCTGCCGCGGTGTTGCTGCACGGAGGCACTCCGCAGACGCCCTGCGTCGGACCTCCGAGTGGGCCTGCCCTGCGCAGGAGGCATCTGTACGCCGCCACCGTGCCAGGCCGAGGCTCCTGCCACGGAGTTGGGGTCTGGATGCCTTCTGCAGGTACCCCCCTGCGACGAGGGGCGGGCGCGGCGGAGGCCGCGGCGGCTGCGGCGGTTGCGGAGGCCGCGGCGGCGGCGGCAGCGGCGGCTGCGGGATCGGATCGGATGGTTGCGTAATAGTCGACCCCTAACCAACAAGACATGACTGCCCATGTTGAACATAAGCTGACAACTCCCTGTCGATATATTACTAATGAAGAGCCAAGTCTACATCGCAGAGCGGGGGGGGGCTGGGAAGGGGCATGCCACCCCTTGACAAAAACCTTGCCCCGATTTGTGGCCGCGGAGATCCCCAAAACCGACCCGGAGGCTTCGTTCGGGGTCGAATATCACGCAACGATCGGATGGGGGCTCCGCAGGGAAAGGCTCAAGCCTGGAGCCATTTCTGGGGACGTGACGCACTCGATGCGCTTTGGCTGCAGGCCAGAGGCCGGCAGGAGGAGGAGGAGGAGGAGGAGGAGGAGGAGGAGAATGAGACAGAGAAAGCGAAGGAGGAAGAGGAGGAGAAGGAGGAGGCTGACGATATGAACGATAAGGAGGAGACCGAGGCTGAAGAGGAAGGAGGACAAAGAGCAGCGCGCCAATGAGGAGGAGGCTATGCCCTCCACGCCCCTCTGGGTCGACGTCTGGTTGTGGAACACCGAGGGGAGGGCACGGCATCGGCGCCGGGCAAAGAGAAGGGGCCTGAATTATGCACGACGACGCAATGAGCTGACGCAGCGGCTCACCGAGGCCGCCAGCGCAGCACGCCGCGTGGCATTGGGGGCGCTCACGCGCGACCCCGCGCGGACCGTGCCAACGAGATTACACGACGACAGCCAGGCTGATCGATCTTGGCCCGCGCGTGAGCGACAGGTTGTCCCCAGGTGCCCCGAGGCGGCACCTTGGGTGGTCCGGGAGGAGAGGGGGGGAGAAAGGTGGGAGGGGGGGAGGGGGGGAGGCCTCGAAGGTGCGAAAAGGGACGAATTGCCAACCCGCCCGAAGACACGCGGATAGCTGTTGCCCCTGGAGGCCCTCCTGGGTGGCAATACACGCGACGGACGGCGACGTCGACATCGCAGCAGGCGGACGCTGGCGGCGAGCTCGTCGAGGAGGCGGCGGCCGAGCTGGACTCCGCCGCAGCCGACGAGGCCCCCCGCGCGTTGGGCCGATGGAGGCCAGGGAGATCTCGAGAGGGCTCCTGACAATAGAAAAGAAAAAATACCATAAACCTAAACTTGTGGCGCGCCGCGCGGTATCCTTACATCTGCGCCAGGGGCGGCGCTGGAGGCGCCGCCGAGGGGCCCAGCGCGGATCCAAGAAATCCGCACGGAGCGTCAAAAAAGTTTACGTTCATGGTGTTTCTTCTTCTTCGAGACAAGGCCCACAAAGGTGCTGGACTGATGTCTGTCTGACACCACGTGCGCACCGAGAATACTGCAGGGGGCCCTGTGTCCACCCTGGCCAGCATTTCATCCCAGACCGAGTCCTGGCGGTTCTGCGGTCTGGCAGGGTGAACAGAAATCGATGCCAAAATCTTGCGTGAACCAAGAGATACCGATACCGATGCTGCATGGACCTCTCCCAGGATGCGCTCTGACCAAGATGTCGAAGCGAATCCAGCAGTGGCGACGAGGGCCTCCCAGGAGGCCCAAAAAGACGAAAACAAAGCAAGGGTAGCTGTATCGGTACCCTTTCCTCCTTTAAGTGACCTCTTTTCCATGCCCCGCTGCCCAAGCCGATCCCAACGACGAGACTCCACGACGAAGGGCGCCTGGCTCTGAGCCTATCCTCTCCTAACGTTGCCCCCCTGTTGTCGGGTCATAACTAAACTTTCCGGCGGCCGTTCCGGAGGACTCGGAACGCCCTCGACGAGACGCAGCTGATGGAAACCACCCTGGGTTCCAGCATCTTCCGAAACCCATGGAAAACCACCCCTGAGCCCATCTCTCCACAGCGTTCCCCTTCACTCCAGCGCCCCCGACAGTCCGCTCGCTGGCTTTCGGGCCACAACTCGGGCCGCGTGCGGCCGATCTGGGCACCCCCGGAACGCTTTCCGCGAGGCACAGCTGCTGGACAGCATCCCGAGGCTGGAAAGCCGCCGAATACCAGCGAAACCGTCCGAAGACCTCGAACCTCGAACCTCGCGCCTCGAGACTTCTCTCCTCGCCTCGAGATCCGACATTGCAAAACATGCTCCAAATCGGGAAGAATCACGACCCGTGCCCTAGACCCTATCTTTCTGCGGTGTTTTCCCAAGCTGATCGATCCGTGAGTGCCTTCGGTGCCCAAAACGGAGCACAATCGCCGGCTCTGGCAAACATGAAAGGGGCCCAGGGGCACAGGGGCACACAAATAAATAGCCACAACTAACAGGACTCCCCATATTTTTTTGTATTTTCTGCTTTCTTGTCTTCCCCCCCCCCCACTTCCCATACTTCCCCAGATCTTCTGGGGAATCGACGACCAATTGTGTCTGTGTGTTTTTTCCCCTCCTGGAGGAATACCAGAAGGCAGGCCCTCGGGGCCAGGGCCGACCGCAGCGACGAGGCCCGACGACGCGGCGCGCCCGGCTGCGCAGCGCCCGCCACGGCCGCCCGCTGCCGCAGGGCGCCGGCCGGCTGCGGCCCGCCGAGCGGCACGAACGCCGCCGCAGTGCCGAGGCAGGCCAGGAGGGCGAGCGCGCGGGCCGGCGACATCGGCTCGGGACCTGCGCCGGGGGGGCCGTAAAACGACACGGAGAAATCGGATCGGGATCAGTCGAAATCTCTGAGAATCGCCGGGTTTGGAGGATGTATTGGGCGCCGCGGCCGCTCCAGAGCGTTCCAGAACGCTCTGAGAGCGCTCCGGAACGCTCTGGAGCGATTTATCCCGATCCTAGCCCGGGCCTCTCACGAGGAGCGAGCACGTCTGGGGCCGGCAAAGGGAGGCCTGGGGGCCCGGGGCGCGATGCCGCGGATGTGCGCGGCGGGCGCGGGCGCCTGCCGCGCGGGGCGTCCGCGAGGAGAGGCGCCCCGCATTCGCGAAGTCGCGGCCCGGGGGCCCGGCCACGGACACGTCTGCCGCCCACGAGCCTCCTCGCGCTGCGAGCAAAAAACACGACGGAGAGTGCTCCCCAACTTTCGGCCTCCCGAAGCCATCGCCGTGCCCCAGGACCGTCAAAAAAGGGCTTGGGATGGAAAGCCGTCCAAAGACATCGGCTCTGGACCTGCACTGGGAGAGGCACACATATCCAGATCCGCGCCCTCGCGGTCTGGATTCTGGGGCGCGACCCTGCGGATCCGCGGGACATCCGCGGACAAAAACGCCCCGTGTTCGCGGGGTCGCGGCCTAGGGGCCCGGCCCGCGAATAAATGATTGCGAGCTGGGTGTCGAAGCACATGGGCAGTAGTGTCGCACAGCGGACACGCGAGCTGACGAAAATCATACGCATTGCTCTCGCAGATTCTCTTGGCGTGCTTATACAACTCGTTCTACCATGATTGTTTCGGCCTGCCCCGGGGGCGTCTGCTGGCCAGCAGACGCAGTTCTGGCGGACGCATTTCTGGCCCGCCAGGCCGCGGATTCGGATGCGATTTTCAACCACAAACCTCCTCTCGCTGCCAAAACACACAACGGAACGTGCTCCTCAACTTCTGGCCTCCAGAGGCCCTCGCCAGGCCCCGGGACCGTCAAAAAACGACCGGGGATGACAAACCCCTCCTAGGTTTTCGGACATGTCCGTCGGCGGCCGGGAGTGGAGAATCCTGCTTGAGGGGCAGGAGTCCCCGCGAGCTCCCCGAAGAAGCTGGCGGGCTGTGAGAGGCCCCCGAGTTGGCCCTGCGAGCACCAGAGGGCCCCGAAACGGCCCAGGATGGCTCCGTCGTGGCCCAGGATGGCCCACAGCGGCCTCAAAGACTGCCCAAGATGGCCCAGGATGGCCTCCGCGATGGCCCCAGTTGGCTCCAAGACGAAGCCACGACAGACACGGAGCCTTATTCATCGAAGACTCGCAGAGCTAAAAGTCCTTTGATTGGGGAAAGCATATGAGCTTCCGGAGAGTTGGGTGTTGTCGTCGGTGCTCCTTCCGATGGGCCTCCGAAACTCTCACATGATCCAAACACGGGCCAACTGGGCATCCAGAAGCCCATCAACAGCAAGATAAATTCAGAGGAGCCCAACACGGTCTAGACCGTCCCCAAGAGAGACCCAAGAAGGCCTGGACAAGCCTCCAAATGGCTCCCGCGCAGCCCCAAGGGACCTCTAGAGGGCACCGTAAAAAAATAGAGTACCAGCAAGGCCTGGAAAGCACCACAGCAAAGGCCCTGATGGGGTCCAGGGCCAAGAGAAGCCTCAAGGTGGTCCCAAGAGGACCCCCAAAATGCCAAGGAGACCGACTGAGGGCTGCAAAATACTCCCTAAGCGTTTGGGCACACGCGCGTCATGACCACACGCCAGCCGAGCGCTCACACGGTCTGGGGCCCGCCATGTTGGGAAAATTCGCGTACGCATCTCTGAAGAGCGTGGTCGGTAGTTCGGGGCGCATGCCTTCCCTACCCTGGACCTCCTTCAATCGTACTCCTCCCTCTCCTCCTCCTCCGCCTTTTCCTCCTCCTATTCTTCCTCCCCCTCCTCCTCCTCGCCCTCCTCCGCATTATCTCGCTCTTCCCCTTCTCCTCCACTTTACCCACCGCTGGGCCATCCGAGCAGGCCACGACATCTTCGCGCTGTGCCTATTCTGAAGTTCGGCGGAACGGCGCAGACTTCCAGAACAGGGAAAAGAAAACCGAGATTGGAGGAAAGCGTAGGAATGCAGATCTTCCAGAGAAGAGAAGGGACGACTTCGAAAGAAAAGGAGAAGGGGGACTCAATAATTGGGGCAGGGGGGCTCGAAGCAAAGATCGAAAACCCTCAGAAAGTCAGAACTGCTCCAGGCAGACTTAGAACGAGAAGCAACCTTGAACCAGGTATATTGACTTCGCGCATCGCGCCCCGCGATGCGCGACGCGAGATTCGATTCGCGCCATCACGCCACTTCCTAGCAGACAGCACCCATTCTGATCCAAACAGCGACGCGCGACACACGAGGATGTTCGCCCCCCCAGCGGGTGACCTAGATCGAAGGACGAACTTCTGGACATGCCGAGTTGGACTATGCCCACGAGGCCGGTTCCGATGCTGCTCACGCGAGGCCTCGCGCTAGAAACCAGGCGCCCCACTGGGCTGGAGCCATCCGCGGGTCGGCGGAGCGCCGAGAAAAGCGAGGGGTGGCAAACCCTCTCGGAAGGCGGCGAGGCTTCTCGGAAGCCCTCCTCAGAAGGTAGCCTGGGAGAAGACCGAGAGAGCCTCTCGGAGGGCCAAAGAGGCCTTCTGGGAGGGCCCGCAGCCTCTGAACTTCGCACGGGGCGCGCCACCGACCAACCGTGCTGGTCCCGAGTCGGGGACTCGCTGACCCGGCTCAATGCAGACCCGGGTCCGTCGGGCCCTGCAAGATCCTGCAAGATCCTGCAACATCCTGCACCCAAACCCGGGCCAATGCGAAGGATCCTGCAAAAGCCTGCAGGATCCTCCACCCAGACCGTGCTCAGTGCGACCCTGGCCCTGCAGGATCCTGCAAGATCCGGCACTCTGGCCGGCCCCCGTTTGCCTTGACCCCCGGTTCAAGGCTCCCGACCGAGGCCCAAGCATTCCTTTCCGGGCATCCCGACCCAGTCGGCACCCGGGGGGGCCTGCTCGCCTTCCGCGGCAACTCCTGGGAGCCTCCCGCGTCATCTTGCTAGTGGCTCTTGCGAATCGACGCGAACCGACGCGTGTCGACCCCAGTCGGCGCTGATCGTCCCTAAACCGACGCTAACCGACGCTGTATCGGCAGTTGACTCATCGACTACCCGATGCCAGCGCACGCGAATGCACTCCCCAGACGGAACTTCGAGGACACGCAAATCTCAGTTGAGCTGTTACCGAACCCTCCCAGGCCGTCGGAGACGCAGCGTGGAGCGGGGGGAATCAAAAGCGGCAAGGCGCGGCAGAGCAGCGGCGGCAGCGGCGGTGCAGTCGGGGCGGCGCCTCGCAGAATGCGGGGGGGAGGTGTACAGGCACTGCCGAATGCCAGAGCAACGCGAGGGCTGGAGGCCGAAAATGGGCCGCGGGCGCGCAGCAACACGCCATGGGACAAGGGTATGCTGGTCAAAGGTGGTGCTCCCAACTGCTTGCGCCGCGACTCGAAACCTCTCGGCAATCAGAACCCGCATGTCGGAAGAGGTAGGTGGAAAGATGAAGTGGGAAGACGGATAAGGTAGACTGGGTTCGGGCCCGCCCACGGAGTAACAAAATATAGCAAACATAGATCGATTGTCGAAGCAGGAACGCGCTTCAAGCAGATTCGGATCTGGATGTCCACAAGTACGTACTTCCAAAGACCGGCGTGCGCTGATGCTCACAGTCGGCGTTCACCACACATGCGAAACAACGCCGCGGCGCCACGAGGCAAAGCACTGCATGAGCCCTCCGTCTGCACAGCGAGAGACAAGAAAGCGGGAAGCAGTCTGACTATAGGCCACACGGACGTCGGGAATCTTCTGACCCGGGTCAATCCAGACCAGCGTCAGTCAGGCCTTGCAGAATCCTGCAGGAACCTGCAAGATCCTGCACCCAGACCCGGGTCAATGCGAAGGATCCTGCAGGATCCTGCAGGATCCTGCAAGATCCTGCACCCAGACCTGGCTCAGTGCGACCCTGGCCCTGCAGGATCCTGCAAGATCTGGCACTCTGGCCGACCACCGTTCGCCTTGACCCCCGTCTAAAGGCTCCCGAGGACGGGGATTGCGAAGTTGCCTGGGCATCACCCGTTCACATGCTGTGCGAGAGCAGAATCGACGCTCCCACTGCGTCGGACGCCACTAGCATCTGGATGCATCTGTTTTACAGCCTCAGCTCTTCCAGAGCAACCCCTTCTTTTCCCTGCGGGGAGGGGGCAGCCCTCCCATACCATGCGTGCTTCTGGGCCCTCCTGGCGCGTTTGAGGTTTCTTGAGGCCGCGTAGGGCATGTACGGAAATATGTGTCCGTGGCAGGCGGGCATCGGAATCAAAGGCGGTTTTTTGCGACTGCATTGGAAGGTTCCCTTGTTTGAGGTATTTGCAAGGGGCTTGTGAGCCCAGTTGCAGGCCCCGTGGGCCCCGCTTCAAGCCATCTTGAAGCACCTTTGGGCCGCCGAGGGGCCGCAGGCTCCAGAGGACCATCGGGAACCGAAAAGTGGGCCGACCCATTGGAACAAGAGAAGGGGGTCGCCAGGGGTTAAGGATCGTCCAAGAAAAATCCGAGGTGGCCTCAGATGGGATAGATGGCATCTACGAATCCAAGGTGGGTTCCAGCATGGGCGCAAGAGGTATCAGGACTGCCCCTATGATGGTTCCCGCCGAGCATTCGTTTCTCCAATTCAGGCGGGACCAGCGGCCAAATCATCGGGGACAACCATCGGGCCAACCATCGGGACGACCATCGGGGCAAACATCGGGACAACCCTCAAGCCAGCCGTCGGGACAACCATCGGGCCAACCATCGGGACAATCATGAAAAAACCATCAAGACAACCATCGCGCCAACCCTCGGGCAACCCATCGGGACAATCATGGGACAACCATCGCAAGACACATCAGGACAAACATCGGGAGAACCATCGGGACAACCATCGGGACAGCCACAGGGACAACCTTCGGGCCAGCAATCGGAAAAACCCTCGGGAAAACCATACGGAGAACCACCGGGACAAACACCCGGGCAACCATCGGGCAAACCATCGGGCAAGTCATCGGGACGATCATGGGAACAACCATCGAAACACACATGGGGACAACCATCGGGACAACCATCGGGAGAACCATCGGGACAACCACAGGGACAACATCAGGGACAAGCCTCGGGCAGGACATCGGGATAACCCTCGGGCAGGCCATAGGGACGACCCGAAACAACCATCGGGGCAACCATCGGGACAACCACCGGGACACACCTCGGGCCACCCGTCGGGACAACCATCGGGGCAACCATCGGGACAAGCATCGGGACAACTCTCGGGCCAGCCGTCGGGATAATCATCGGGACAACCATCGGGCTAACCATCGGGACAACCATCGGGGCAACCATGGGGACAACCATCGGGACAACCCTCGGGCCATCCGTCGGCACAACCATCGGGGCAATCATCGGGACAATCATCGGGTGAACCACCCCGACAACCATGGGGACGACCATCGGGACAGCCCTCGGGCCAAGCATCGGGACAACCACCGGGGCAACAATCGGAACAACCATTGGGACAACCCTCAGGCCAGCCGTCGAGACAACCATCGAGACAACAACCATCGGGACAACCATCGGGTGAACCACTGGGACAACCCTGGGGACGACCATCGGAACAATCATCGGGACAGCCATCGGGCCAGCCATCGGGACCACCTTTGGGGCAACCATCGGGACAACCGTCGGGACAACCATCGGGATTACCATCGGACCACCCATCCGGACAACCATTGGGACAGCCCCCCGGACCAGCCATCGGGGCGAACGTCGGGCCAACCATCGGGACAACGATCGGGCCAACCATCGGGCCAGGTATCAAGCCAATCAATGGGGCAACGATTGCAAAACCCATCGGGGCAACCGTTTGGGCAACCATGCAGAGAACCATCGACATTACCGTCTGACCAGCCATCGGGGCGACTATCGGGACAACCCTCGGGACAACCATCGCGACAACTATCGGAAAAGCCATCCGGGAACCATCGGGGCAACCATCGGAACAGCCGTCGAGACAACAATCGGGACAACCATCCGGAAACGATCGGGACAACTATCGGGACAACCGTCGGGGAAACCACTGAGGGCAAAATTCAGAAAAAAAACATCGGAACAACCATCGGGGCTGGGCCACCATCAGGAGAAGCATCCCCCTAACCATCGGACCAAACATCGGGGCAACCATCGGGGCAACCCTCGGGCCAAACATCGGGACAACCGTGGAGACGACCATCGGAAAAATCGTCGGGCCAGCCATCGGGCTAGCTATCGGGACTACCGTCGGAGCCACCATCGGGACGACCATCTGAACAACCAGCGGGACAGCCATCGGGGCAAGCATCGGGGCAAACATCCGGAAACCCATCGGGGCAATCATCGAAGCAACCATCTGCACGACCATAAGGACAACCATCAGGAAAAGCATCGGGATAACACGGGTACCGCGGTGTACTTGTCGGGCGACTCATTTTTGTCTGACGTGGCACTAGCCAGGGGAGGAGCTCGCGCCGCTGCGCCACCCGCGCACGTCACGCACGAGACAAGCCGATATATACCAGCTGCGGCACCTCACGTTTGACTTCGGCGTCATCCCCCAAACCTCCCCCCATGAGTTCGCGACGCGAAGTGAGGCACGCGAGCATTCACGAAAGAGAAGGAGGAGGAGGAAGAGGAAAAGGAGGGAGGCAGCAGGGAGGGGGGAAGAGGAGGAGCGCACTTTTTGGCAAAGCGGCGAGGCGTGCCGAGTCGCTTTCAGTCCGCGCACGCGCGCTCGCCCTCGCGCGCACGCGCGCGCGTTCCGGCGCGCTCGCGGCCGCCCAGCTGAAAGGCAAACACCGCGAGCGCCGAGGGAGCGGCAGCGGGGTGG
Organism: Prorocentrum cordatum; assembly: GCA_963575745.1. Taxonomy (NCBI): domain Eukaryota; class Dinophyceae; order Prorocentrales; family Prorocentraceae; genus Prorocentrum; species Prorocentrum cordatum. The sequence continues at coordinate 51,901 of CAUYUJ010007447.1, read as the reverse complement.
GCGGGCGCCCGACCCCGAGCCCTCGGCTGCAGAAACCAATATGCAAAAAGAAAACCCTTGCTACAAGTAACCTGCAGGACGCCGGGCCGCCCCAGCCGGGCCCCCCCTGCAGGCGCGCGCCGCAGCCGCCGGGGCCACCCCGCCGGCCGCGCCCGCGAGGGCGCGGGCCCGCGTTGCACCAGGCGATGAGAGTGGACCGCCCTGGCCTTGGAGCGACGGGCCGCATGGGCCCTCGTCCGGCTGGCCGACCTTGCCGCCCTGATAAGCACGACGGCCCCTGCTATCACTGCTGCCCTTGCCGCCCCAGTCAGCACGACGGCCCTTGCCATCCTTGCTGCCCTGGCCGCCCTTGAAGCCCTTGCCCTTGCCCTCCTGGCCCTTGGCGCCCTGGGGGCCCCGTCGCGGCTCCAATCCGAGACCTCGCCCGCCCCCACGGACATGATGTCCGCGCGACAGGCCTCGCACATCGACCTGTTGCACCCCCAGTAGCGTTGTCTTCCGTGGCAGCGGAATGAGGGCACAAGCACGGAGTGCCCCTCACGCGCAAGAAGTTCGCCCAGCGCATCACGGTCGGCTTCTCGCCCACGCAGGTCTGGCAGCCCGGCACACTGGCCCCGCCACCTGGCGGGGCCCCGCCCCGTCCGACCCGCCATCGAGGCTCCGGGGCGCCGAACCCCAGTGGCACCTCACCAGCAGATCCCGATCCTCCGGGTAGAAGCGGTAAACGTTGTCCAGGACGTTCAGCGCTGCCGCCGCACTGCGGTGCTCCGCGAACTCCACCAGGACCTGCGGCCCCTTCTTGTGCCTGGCGTCGAACAAGAAGGCGACAGACTTCGCTTTGCCGAACTCGCGCGTCACCTCGAGCACCGCGCCCGCGTCGCCCCCAGCCGTGGCGCGTCGCGTTCCGATCGCGCGGGAGCGCTGGAGTGGTCCTCGCGACCTCTGCCGGGCCTGGCACCTCGGGCGTTGCCAGGTGCACTCCCAGCAGCCCTGCCGCGCGCCGGCCCCGACACGGCCCTCCGCGCTCGCGCCCATGCGGGGCCGCGGGCGCGAGCGGCAGTTGCCCCGCGAGGCCGGCATCGAGGCCGGCGGCGGGCTGCGAGGGGGCCGAGGGCCGCCGGCTGCAACCGCCTCGTCGCCTCGCTCGCGCGGAGCCGCGGGAGCGCTGCCCCCCCTCCTCTCGCAGCGCACGGCTTCCGCTTGGGCCGCCGCGCGCACCAGCGCGGCAACCGCGCGCGCCTCCCGCGCGCTCTTGTCATTCTCTAGGCGGGAGGCGCCTCGTCCTCCAGGTTCGCAAAGACCTCGAAGATAGCGGCGTCGACGACCCTGGCGAGTGCCAGGATCCTGCCCAGGTTCTTGCCGAAGGCCTCGCGCAGGCTCCTCTGAGACGCCGCGCAGAAGTGACCGGAGGGAAAAGTGAGCTTCGCGGCCTGCCTCTCGGCCTTGATGTTCAGCACCGCGCCTGCCCCTTACAGCAAGGGCACGCAATCCACCGGGATCACGAACCGGCACCTGCCCCGACCACCCCCAGCGGGGGTGATTATGAGCCTGCGCCGCTCGAGGTGCTCGTTGAGCCTCAGCCTGGGGACCCCCGTCTTCAGGATGATGGCCCCGACATCGTACCATGAGGGACAGTTTGAAAGATCGCCCGATTGATCTTCCTCATGTCCACATTGAGCATTGCAAAGGGGATCGCCAGGTGTTTGCCGCAAACCGCTGTCTGAATCTCGCGGCACAGGGATATGGAGCTCAAGGCCGTTCGGTGCAGGCCGATGCTCGTGCAGGCATTTTGTAGACTTCGATATCAATGGCGCGCGGGGTGTGGAACACAATCCTCCGATGTTGGGCAAGGTGACCGAATGGTACCCGAGGGAGGCCTTGGTATATATATATATATATATATATAAAAAAAAAAAAAAAAAAAAAAAAAAAAAAAAAAAAAAAAAAAAAAAAAAAAAAAAAAAAAAAAAAAAAAAAAAAAAAAAAAAAAAAAAAAACAACTTCTCGATGGTGGACGCGTGCACGTAGACTCCCAGCGCTTTCATCATGGTCATGAATCGTGAGTTTGAATAGTGTGCTCGGCTTGCGTGCTCCAATGTGCTCTAATGCGGTTCATTGCGCGTCTGCGTATCTTTGTCATGTAGGTACAACAGGTGCGTGCCACATATTTGCTCCTCCTATCGTATCAGTTTTGAAGACGAAATATGCTGATAATTTCAGTACACGCTGTCTTGTCGGGTTCTCTTCGTTTGATCTGGATTGAAGGCGTCCCTTCACACAGGGTGATTTACATTGATTTCTTGACACTTGGAGCGTATGTGTTTTTCTCGCAATGATTGATCGTTGTGGAAGTTCCCAGATAGCTCCACAAAGCTTGAGGGCTGTTAGATTACAAGGCGGGGCCGCAGCGTAGCCCTGGAGGTCGTTCTGGCTTCCAGCAGGAACCCCATGGCGCGCCCTGCTCGAGCTTTTACCGAAGGCCCTTTTCTAAGCATTTCCCCATATGCGTGCCCTGAAGCTCTCCAGAGGTTCTTCAGAAGCTCTCCCCAGGTCCCACATGCTTCGCCGGGCCTTCCCGCGCCGTTCGGGCGCCCTGCTATACGGCTTTTGGACTACAGGGTTATAGGAGTAACACAAATATGCTTGTGTTTCTACAGAAACCTCGCAGAGCTCCTCGGCACGATGGGCCAGGGGGAAGTCGAGCGCAGCGTGGAGCTAGTTGACCGACCCCGCCAGGGCGGACAACGTGACAACTTTAGGTCGGTTGGGCGAAGATTGCATTAAAGAAATTCCATTGGCATTGAGGAAACAGATGTTTCTCATCTGTCGTAGGATATTCAGCGTCTGACGAAAAAAAATTCAAGTCTGCAGCTGCAGTAGTACTATCAAAAGACGTGGCGGAACTGACTTCAAGTTGAAATACAAAATTATATATGCGGTGTTTGGGAGATCTCGAGAGACTTGACAATTCGCTTTGGAATCTTTCTCCTTCTGGAGCATGGCTACAGGTATAAGGAGCACCACGAGGGTCCAAGTGGTAACCTGGTTGATGGTTTACCGCCAGCTGCCACGTCTTTCCGCGGGTTGCCCGGAGATCGTTTCGGCGGCGTCCGGGCTTCCCGGCGCGGGCTGCTTGATCCCGCAGGCACCGTTTCTAAATGTTTTCTGTTGTCATTGTACAGATTCTTAATGAGAGAGCGCAGGCGTGCTCCAGTTGGGCGGCGGGGGGCCAACAGCGGAACGCAGACCCCATCACATCGGTGAACGCCGCCAGCTATCCCGGGGACGTTCCTGGCGACGCTTGCTGGGAGGTTAATCTCGACGGGAGAATGCTCACTTGCGGTCGATTGAAAATCTTGTTCTCAAAATTAAACAAATCTTCGGAGTTCTATCATCGGCGGGTGGGGGCTTTAAGGCTCCTTTTGGCAGGTGAGGCTGATCTTCTCTACTTAACTCGAGCTGCAGGCAAACCACTGAGCTGGGAAGCAGACCATCCGACGGAAAATGCTCGGGAGCGCAGCCTGAAGAATCGTCGCGCGTAAGATCCGTGTGCTACCCAGACTATCACTGAAAAACGATTCGCCCTCTGCATACTTTGGAAGTGCATATTCTGGTCTTGACTGATGGATTCCAAGCAACCCACAGCGGGTTCAGGTTTCAACTCACGCAACCCGAACCACGTGCATCAGCGTACGGCGCGAAAGAGCTTCTCCTTATCAAAAGTGAATGATACTCTGGAGAATATTCTTCATTCGTACACTCTGTACTTCGCAGAGTTCTTCGGCGCGCCCCGGGCCAGGCCGGACAGAGCGATGAGCCGGGGTTCGGTTTTCGAAGACTATTAAGAAACAATTCGCTGGGAAAATATGCGCCCCATCTGCAGCACGTCACGCTGCGTCTTCCCGCGACACTTTTAGGTTCTAAGCTGCAGTGTCACAAACAAAACATGTGATGGACCTTCTTCACGTTAACGTTCAAACATCACTGGGAGCCCGCGGTAAACCATCAACCTTGGTTTTGTTTGTTTGGGGCCCCCGTGCACCAGCTGCGTGACTGCTGGAGGAGACGAGTCTCGCAAGTCCCGAAGCAACGAGCGAGCAGCGCCGGAAACTCGTAGAGCTTCCCTGCGATACACATGAATGGCGTCCAAGCGCGGGAATCTTGCATTCCGCGCGCGCAAGCGCGCGGCTTCATGGAGGAGGACATGGAGGAGAAGAAGGAGCGGGGAAGAGAAGGAGGTGGAGGAGGCTGACGAAGAAAAGGCGGAGGAGAAGAAAGAACAGGAGAAGGAGAAGGAGCGGCAGAAGCAAGAGAGGATGACGAGCAGGAGGACGGGAAAGAGCGGAAGGGGAGAGGGGGAGAGTGGAGGAGGAGGAGGAGGAGGAGGAGAGGGAAAAGGAGGAGGAGGAGAAAGAGGACAAGCAGCAATTGGAAGCGGAACTGCCAGGTTTCCCACATTGTCCGCCGGGGCCGGGTAGATCAACTGGGAGCCGGCGGTAAACCGTCAACCAGGTTACTGCGGGGACCCTCGTGGAGCGAAAATATTGCTTGTCCAAACGAATTGTCAAATCTTTCACAATGTTTGCCCAACCAAGCCAAAGTTCCCACCTTGTCCGCTCTGGCCGGGTCGGCCAACGGGAGCTGGCGGTGAACCGTCAACCAGGTTACCGACGGGACCCTCGTAGAGCTCTCAACACGCAAATCAGCGCACAGACAACGAGGAGACAGCATTCCCGAACGTCTGCTTGACAAATCGCAAATGTTCGGGTTCTATACGAAATCGACTCCCCATGTTCGAAGATTGCGAGAGATTTGATAAATAGTTTTGAGAATCCACTCCCTGCAATCGATCACGTTGCGCTTCATGGATTAATTCTTTAGGGCTGTAGCTGCAGCACAGCTCTCGCTAATGAGAAGCAACCGTCGGCCGTCGGAATCAGTTCCCCCAGATGAGAATGGTTTCGTGAACTGAACTCAAGCAGGTAGCGAGCTACACAGCTATAGTATGTGTTGCACCTGTAGTAGATTATGGCACGTCGGGCTATCGAATTCTCAGGTTCGTAGCTGTAGTATTACAATCAAAACATTTGGCGGAACAAATGGAAGCCAGTGGTAAATCTTCAACGTTGGTTACTGCTGGGAACTCGTAGAGCTTCCTATACATGAAGGGCACGCGGGCGCGGCATCTCATATTCCGCGCGCGCAAGGGCGCGGTTTCATGAGGAGGGCGCGGAGGAGAAGAAGGAGCGAGGAGAAAAAGGAGGTGGAGGAGGAGGCTAAGGAAGAGAAGGAGAAGGAGAAGAAGGAGCAGGAGAAGGCGAAGGAGCGGGAGAAGAAAGCGGGAAAAGGAGAAGGTGGAGGGGGAGAAGGGGGATGATGAAGAGGAGGAGGAGGAGCAGGAGGAGGAGGAGGAAGGGAAGGAGGAGCAGGCGAAAGAGGGGAAGGAGCAGATGAAAGCGGAAGAGAAGGAAGAGGAGGATAAGGAGAAACAGGAGCAGGAGGAGGAGGAGAAGGAGGAGGGCAAAAAAGAGTAAGAAGAGGAGAAGGAGAAGAGGGGAAGGAAGAAAGGCAGAGAAGGAGGGGGAGCGCAGGAGGAGAACGAGCAGGAGAAGGCAAAGGGGGCGAAGGAGAGAGAGAAAGAGAAAAACGAGAAGACGTCTCGATACCATGGGCGAATGTACCTGGCAACCTTCTGCTGGGATAACTTCTTTCTTTACGGCTACATAACCAGCTACAGCTCCAACGAAGTAGGGAAAATATCGATCATCTCCGACAGTAAATTAGCAGCGTACGAATAGTTGTTTTGGTTCCAGCTCTGGTAGAAGAACGAGTTCAGGCATCTAGATACTTCAGACGAGCGCTCCTGATGATTGCCTTCCGATTGCTATGCCAAAAAGATATGCAGCATATCTGCAGCTTCAGTAAAGTCAAGAAAATCACCATATCTAGAGAATAAGACTACAAATTGTTGGGAGGTCCAGCTCTGGTAACAGACCACGTTTGGGCATCTAGATACTTCCGACTAGCGTTCCTAATGATTTCCTTTCGATTGCTGTGCTGAACAGCTGTGCAGCTCTGAAGCTCGATTTGAGTTAGACATTCACCCTCATCTTCAAAGGAAAATGGGCAGAGTACAAATAGTTGTCTGTTTCCAGCTCTGGTTGCAGACCGATTCGGGCATCTAGATACTAGAGACTGGTGCTCCTGATGATTCCCGTTCGATTGATGCGCCGAACAGCTAGCTCTGTAGCGCATCTGTAGCTCGAGTTAAGTTCAGAGAACCGAGAGCATCTGCCAAGATGACACTTAGGTGGTTACCGCGTCTGCCCGTAAAATTCACGTCCGCAGCTGGAATATTGCAGTTAAAGGACGCGCAGCAATCGACGCCATACAGAGACCGAAAAACATGTTTCCGAGTCTGGAAGCTGATGTTCGAGAACGCTCCTCCTCATATTCTGAGCACTGCTCTGCGCGTTAAGAGCTCTGCGAGGCTTCCGGCGGTGACCTGGTTGACGGCTTACTGCCAGCTCCCAGTTTTGCTGAGATTCTGAAAGATTTGAGTGTTTTACGCTTCGGAAACCAATCCTATCCACACCTGTAGTGGGTTATGCCGCCTCTGCCTGTCCACGCAGATCTGTAGCCGCTGTACTACGTCAGAACACTTGGCGGAACCGACTTCGGATGGAAACCGAAAAGATGAATCTTCGCGTTGTTAAGCTGATGCTTGAGAAAGCTTTCTCCGTGTGTTCCCAGCAGCGCCATGCGTGCAAAGAGCTCTACGAGGCCCGGCGGAACCTGGTTGACAGCACACCGCAGGCTCCCAATATTTCTTTCACCTGTAGTAGGTCATCGCACGTCTGCCAGTGAAACTCTCGGTCTGTAGTGGACTATAACAATCAAAACCATTGGCGGCGTCGACGCCCGATGAAAGCCGAAAAAATGCTTTCTCTTTTTAAGCTGATGAAGAGAGCCTTCTTCTCGTGCTCCGAGCAGCGCCTCGTGCAAAGAGCTCTACGAGGGTCCCGGCGGTAACCTGGCGGTTTATCGCCGGCTCCGATCAAGCCAGCAACTGACCCCGGTCGTCCACACTCCATCATGGAAATCACAATCGCCGACGCCTTCAAGACGACCGACGAGTACTCCAACATATCCCAAGAGGCCCCCTAGAAGGGCCCTGGAAGGTCAAATTCACTAATTTGTAGTGCCTCGTAGAACTCTCTGGCATCGATGAGCAAGAAGAGTTATCGACCTGAGATCAAGATGGCGAGCAGGAATAAGATCGAAAGTGGGGGGAAGCATATTAGAGCTCTAACGATCTCATGAATTTCGAGAACATAATTTAAAACCGACCAAAGTTATGCAGAACTTCCGTCGAGAGTTATCGGGCCAACTAGCCCGCTAGCGCGCCGGAATTACTCTCTAGCTTCGCTGCTTCGCTCCCAGGGAAGCTCTACAAGTTATTCACAATCTTCAAAAAACCGACCCCAGGTTGCCATATTGTCCGCCCGGGCTGGGTGGGTCTACTAGCTCCACCCCGCGCTGGAATTCCTCTAGCTCATCGATGCCGCGGATCTCTACGAGGTATTCCACGCCCGGGCCGGGGGGCAAACTAGCTCCATCCCGTGCGGGAATTGCTCTAGCTCATCGGTGCCGGAAAACTCTACGAGGTACTGGAACCCGGCGGTAAACCGCCAACCAGGTTACCGCCAGGACCCTCTTAGAGCTCTTGACGCACGAAATAGTGCTCAGAATTCGAAGAAAAAGCTAAATTCAATATCAGCTTAAAACTAGAGAGAGAGAGAGAGAGAGAGAGAGAGAGAACAAAAAAAAAAAAAAAAAAAAAAAATGATAGTAATTCTACAGCTACGGACCAATTCAACAGCCTGACGCGCCATATCCTAGTAAATGTGCAGATAATACTGGTGCTGTGTAGCTTGCTTCCTGCTTTAGTTGAGTGCACATGATCATTATCATCGCGGAAAATGCATCCCGACGACAGACGGTCCCTCTACTTTTTTGTTGCAATAATCTTCCAGCTACAGACATGATAATTTTGCAGGCAAAGGCGGCACAACCCACTCCACGTGAGAAAAACAGTAGCTCCCAGACCGAATCTTCAAATCTCTCAATCTTCGAAAACCGACCCCAGGTCATCACATTGTCTGCCCGGGCCGGCTGGGCCAACTAGCTACACCCCACGCCGGAATTCCTACCCACCCGGAAGACCTCCAGTTCATCGACGCCGAAGAGCTCTACGAGGTAAGGGCCTTTGAGCGAGGCCGCGAGGGAGCATTAGGGCGCGGGGAAGGCGAGACCTCCCGAATCCTTGAAACTGGGAGCGGGCGGTAAGCCGTCAAACAGGTTACCGTCGGAACCCTCGTAGAGCTCTTCAGACGCAGATCAGTCCCGAGATTACAAGCGTTCTCGAAAATGAGCTTGAACTCGCAAGATGCATACCTCGTAGAGATCTTCGTCATCGATGGGCTAGAGGAAGTCCCGCGCGGGATGAAGCTAGTTCGCCCACCCGGCCAAGGTGGACTATGTGCTACCTGGGGTCGGTTCTTGGGAGATTGCAATAGATTCGACAATATATTTCAAAAATCCGTATTTTATGCTCTGTAGATGAAGTCCTGAGCTCTAGCTGCAGTAGAGCTGTCGAAATTAGGCGAGCCGTCGCTCATCACATGTTTCCAAATTGTAATAATTTGTTTAAAACTTAACTGAAGCTCCAGATAGGCTACATGGCTCCAGAATTCTTGACACGTAATAGATTATGACGACTCAGCCTGCCGAATTATCAGATGCGTAGCTGCGGTATTCCGTACAAACACTTGGCGGAGCAACTTCGTATAAAACCTAGAAAATGTCACTTTTCTAGTTTTTCCCTGATGGTCAAGGAAACTTGTGTGTGGTATTCAAAGCACTTCTCTGCGCTTCACGAGCTCTACAAGGCTTCCGGCAGTAATCTGGTTCTCACCGCCGGCTCCTAGTTCTCCACGTCTCTTAACATCGCTGCAAACTGATAATTCCACAGGCAGACGCGGCATAACCCACTACACGAAATACAACGATCAAACCATCATTCTACAGTCTAGCAGACTGCTCTGAAATCAGTATTCCCTTACTCCGACGCTGAATTTCTGGACTTGATCACAGGCAAGTTAGGAAGACAGGAAGCAGACTATTCCACAGAAAATCATCATACAATCGCCTATAGCATCGACACGTATGCGATCGATATTCTACGAGAGCTGCAGCTAAGCACTATGCAAAAGTTCGTGAGAGAAAACATATGTTTAGTCAGAGATGTAGACTGTTTGTTCCCCTCCCTCCCCATGTTTCTTGCTTCTCCTGATACCTTTTCAGGCCAGCATTTCTCACTCTTCTTCTCCAAAATCCTAAACTGCAATCCACAGGCGACGCAACGGCCTTCCATGAGACCACGCCTTTGCGCGCGCAATGCGAAGCGCCACGTCCTACTGACGTTTGAGGAAAAGAAGGAGTGAAGAGAAAGCATCTCTGGAACTGGGAGCCAGCAGTGAATCGTCAACCGGGCTACCGCCGGGAGCCTCATAGAGCTCTTTCCTCGCACGGCGCTGCTCGGAACAGACGCAGGAAGCTTGCTCAAGCTTGAGCTGGAAAACTTCCTAACACATGTTCTTCGGTGTGCATTTAAATTCATTCCCCCAAGTCTGTTAATAGTAATATAGCAGCTACGGACCTGAGAATTTCACTTGCAGACACTAAATCACCCAACCCACTACAGATGCGAAAAATATCCGTTCTGGAAACGAATTTGAAAATCTCTCAGAATATTCCAAACACCGACCCGAGGTCACCACATTGTCCGCCCGGGCCGGATGGGCCAACTAGCTGCACCCCGCGCCGGAATTCCTCTGGCTCATCGATGCCGACGGGCTCTACGAAGATGAACTGGCGCCGGCGGTGAACCGTCAACCTGGTCACCGCCGGGAACCTCGTAGAGCTCCTTGCGCGCGTAAGAGTGCTCAGAATCCAAGCAGGGAGTTTCGCAAAAGATTTTCGCGGAATCTTCAATTTTCCATTTTTCATGTCGACATGAGGTTGTGTTTCGATCGTAAAAGTGCGCCTACAAAGCTCATACTAAGGCCCAGAGACCCTCCCTCATAGTCTTTTACAGGTGCGGAGAATCTGGTTCCTCAAAATGAATGGTCAAATATCTTTCAAATGTTAGCAAAACCGAACCAAAGTTACCACATTGTTGTTTCTGGTCGGTCGACCAACTAGCTCTGCCCCGCGCCGAAATTCCTCTAGCTCATCGAGCTCTACGAGGTATTCCTTGCGATTTTGCGCCAAACTGATCTGTAGCTCCTCTGCAGCTCGAGTTACCTTAAGGAAGGTACTATTATCATTTTCTTATATTTCGAATACAAATAATATGATTATGATCCAGCTCTGGTGGCAGACCGAACTCAGCCGTCCAGATACTGTAGACTAGCGCGGCGTATCAGTTTATTTCCACTTATGTGACAAAAGCTGTAGCTCATCTCCAGCTCGACTGAAATCAGGAAAAGTATCGCCATCTCTGAGAAAACATAGCAGAGACGCATAATGTTTCGATCCAGCTCTGGAAGCAGACCGAGTTCAGGCGTCTAGACACTTTAGACAGGCGCGCCTGATGATGTCCTTTTGATTGCTGTGACGAACAGTTCTGCAGCGCATCTGGAGCTCCAGTTTCGTCAAGAAAACCACTGGCATCTCCAAACTGGGCGCCGGCGGTCAACCGTCAACCTTGGTTACCGCCGGGAGACTCGTAGAGCTTCCTTGCCGTATACCATCTCCAGAGAATTAGCAGAGTACAGATAGTTTTTCAATCCCAGCACTGATAGCGGACTGATGTCAGGCGTCTAGATACTTTTCACTAGCACCCCTGATGAATTCCTTCCGATTGCTGTGCTGAACAGCTGTGTAGCTCATCTGCAGCGCGAGTTAAGTCCAGAAAACCAATACCATCTCCATGAAATTAGCAGAGTACGTATAGTGTTTCAGCCCGAGCGCTGATAGCAGACTGATTTCAGGCGTCTAGATACTTTGAAATAGCGCGCCTGATGATTTCGTCCCGATTGATACGCCTAAGAGCTATGGAGCTCATCTTGAGCTCAAGTTAAGTCAAGAAAATCAGTTCCATCTCCAAAAAAATAGCGGAGTATGAACAGTTGTTCGGCTTCTGCGCTGGTAGCAGACCGAATTCAGGCGTCTCGATACTTCAGACTAGCGCGCCTGATGATTTACTTCCGATTGCTGTGCCAAAGAGCTCTCTAGCTCATCTGAAGCTCGAGTTAAGTAAAGAAACTCATCATCATCTCGAAAAAAGATCCGTAGAGTACGAACAGTTTTGCAGACCTAGCTCGAGTAGCGGACCGAGTTCAGACCTCTAGATGCTTCAGACGAACGCGACTGATGACTCTGAATCAATTAGGTGTGCGAACCAGCTTTGTAGCTATCCTACAGGTCGAGTTAAGTACAGAAAACCGACAGCATCTGTCAAGATGACTCGAAACAGCCGATCCCGCCCACATGCTGATTGGCAGTACAAGGTACCCGATCGAGCTGAGATTAAGACGGCGAGCGGGAATACGATCGAATATCACGGGAAAAATATTAGAGCTCTCACGAATGGTTGAATTTCGAGAACATAACTGGGAGCCAGCGGTAAACCGTCAACCAGGTTACCGCCGGAAGCCTCGTAGAGCTCTTTCTCGCGCGGCGCTGCTCAGAGCACATGGAGGAGGCTTTCTTAAGCGTGAGATGAAAAACTCGAAGAACACGTTTTTCGGTTTTTATCCAAAGCCGGTTGCTTCAAATGTTTTGATAGTAATACTGCAGCTACGGATCTGAGAATTTAACTGGCAAATGCGGCATAAACCGCTACAGGTGCGAAAAATACCGGTTCTCAAAACGAAATTTCAAATCTCTTACAATGTTCGCCCGACGGACCCAAAGTTGCCACTTGGTAGCGCCCAAAGCCCGGATAGCAAAGAGGCACTCACACTGGGGGCCGGCGGTAAGCCGTCAACCAGGTTACCGCCGGGACCCTAGTAGAGCTCTGGACTCACGAAGTAGTGCTCGGACGCCGAGAATGCATCTAAAGTGAATATTAGCTTGAAGAAAATATGAACAATTTTTCGTAATACAACATTATTCTGTCGAGTTTAGTTATTTTACACTGAAAATCTCAGAACTGGGAGACGGCGGTAAGCCGTCAACCTTGGTTTTTGAGTTTGAGTCAGGGCGCGGACAGCTGTGACAGCTGAGCCCTAAAACTCCCAAACGGAGCACAGGGTAGCTAGAGAAGGCATCTCTTATCATCACACTGCCGAGCCACTGAGGCATAGGCATCGGAATAGGATGCAGGAACAAGGAAAAGGATCAGCACGACATGTGAAATTGCAAAGGTGTAGGAACAGGTTAGAGATGAAAGAGGCTACCCAAAACGTGCACCACGGCCATACAGAGCCGTTGCGCTGCAAACATCACACAGAACACGACAGAAGCAGAGGCATCAAGCGAGAAAGCTTCCTCCGCCACGAACAGCCACGCCCCGTGTACACACAAACCTAAACACCATTCTGCAGCACATCCCTCCACGGAGCGACCTCCGTCGAAGAATCCACGGAGGCCGTCTAGTTTTGTTTTGCTCGCATGCTCAATAAGGGAAGTATGGAATACAACGTAACAATTTCTGGTTCTGGCCAACCATGTCAGCCTTTGTACAATCACTAAATTAATCAATCAATTGGGTATCCCGCCTTGGCCGCCAACTCGCGGTAGTTCTTTACATTGCGACGCATCCATTCATCCTGAAAATTCGCCAAGTATCTCATGGCTTCCGTAACGCTTTTGGGAACGAGTCTGTGGTGACTAAAGTCTCTGATATCCGTCGACAGATGGGTCAAATTGGCTATCGGGCCAAGTCTCGCGCGATCCCGAAGAAGCGCTTCAAGCAACACAGCCTTTTCCTCGGCACCCGAGGCCATAAGGCGATACAGCGTGGCAGCCGTGAAAGAGTGAACGAGCTTTACCCAGCCAGACTTGCGGAAGCAGTATTTCCTGATCTCTAAATTACACGCCAACTGAAGCAATTAATCTGCGTGGTTACGTTTCTCCTCGTCCTCCGTCACTGCTGAACTCACAACTGCATTAGATAAACTCCCAGTCGTGGAACTCCCAGGGTGTGAAGCCATAGAATCTTTATGATGAGGAGGCCAAAAGGTTACACGAAGGTTCCTAATGTGGCTCTGCAAGCGTTGTTCCATCAACCGTTGAGCACCACTTGAGTAGAATGTCAAGCACCGCCAATGTCCGAAGCACCACCCCGCAATACGGTGCATCCTTATCTTGTCCAACCGACACTGCTCCCAGAGTCTCTGGATGTCCGCGTCCTCCTCCCCATCACGGTGGTAAGCCTCACACAGACGGTGCAGAGTAGCCTGTTTCAGATAGGAATTTGCCCTCTCTCGCAGGGTGGCCATTTTATCCCATGCGTGGACGACCGCATCCCAATCAGCGTCCTCCTTCTGCAGGTGGTCCGCCACGAGCAGGCGCGCGATGTGCCTCTGGAGCACCCATGTGGTAGCCGTGCCGGCGCACTCGACGCGACTTGAAGAACTGCACGAGTCCGCAAAAGACGACGGAGGTTGGGGAGGATCGCAAGTAGATGGATGGGCCGACTTTGACATAGAAGAGCCAGTTAGAGCTGCCTGAGCCTTCGCACTTGCCCGCCTCCAGTTTCTGCGGTGCCTCTGGCCTTTCCCACGGCCAGCATCCCCCTCTGGACTCGGCGCCTCCTCGGGACTCTCAATTCCCCTTCGAAGTTTGTATGCCTTGAGCGCCTCGATCCGAGCATGAAACTCATCTTTGGGGAGCCGTTCGAATTCCTGCCAAAGAGCAACTGCATCGCCATTGGCACGGGCCCAGTCCCTGGCAGCTTGACACTCAGATCGATTGCTCTGCAACTCATCTGAATAATAGAGCCGGGAAGAAGAAGCACAATTCTCTTTACGCTGGTCAACTTCGCACTCTCCCTGGGTTTTCGAGGATGCCAACGGCAGCGCCTCGGGGCCTCCACCTTCCCTTTGCACTCGAGAATAATCCAAGGGAACTGAGTGCAGAAAATAATCCAAAGGAGCTGAGTGCAGAGAATAATCCAAAGGAACTGAGTGCAGTGCAGCATCATTTGATTGAGAAGCAAGCGACGCTTCTTCAGCAGCAACTGCCGTAGAACTCTCCACGGACTCAACATGAACATTCTCCTCCTCCTCGTCCTTGAAATTTTTAAGGCCCCCCTGCCAATCCTTTCCATGGCAAGCTGAGTCTCCGTCAGAAGCTGAAGTGCGGCAAACTTCAGGGCGTGAGGCCGTATAATATGTATGATGAGAATAATGCAACTGCTCATTCAGCAACTCCTCATTCTGCAACCCCACATCCTGCAACTCCTCATCATGCAACTCCTCTGTCCGAACACCTGGGTCAACAGAAGCCGACAGAGTGTCAGGAAATGGAGTGCGGCAAACTTCAGAGCTTGAATCCAAAAGAACAGTATGCTGAGAATAATGCAACTTCTCATTCAGCACCTCCTCACTCTGCAAATCCTCATCCTGCGACTCCTCGTCCTGCAACTCCTCATTCTGAACACCAGGATCAAAAGAAACAGAGCCCAGTCTCGACTGCAGGCCACCATCTGGAGACTGCACCACATCTGGAGAATACGCAACCGAATGAGACGAGAAAGCTTCTCCACGATCAGTTGGCCCAGCAGTTGGCACCGATAAGGAACTCAACAATATACTGACCTGCTCCTCCGAGTTCCCCTGAAACGGGCATGGGTTTCGCGCGCAATCATCGAGGTTATCAAACCAGCCAAACGCGGGGAAAGTATTCGGATCAGCCACAAAATATGGATCACGAGCATTAAACTGCATTACATCACATACAGCTCGTCTACAAATCGCCAGTTTGTTTCTCCTTGTTTTTCTTTGCCAACTGGTCAAAACAGAACTCATCGAACAAAATTGCGCTGTCATGATGCCGCACAAAGAAGGGGCACGCAAGATCAACTAATCAATCCAATGCCGACAGATCACCCGTTCGGTACTCAGAGATGCACGTTACGTGCGCATGCACAACCTGTCCGCACGATGCGGCTCGAGGGGTCCCCGACGGGCCAAGGCCGCGGGAGAGCGGGAGGTAAGCTCCGCTTCCGCAACCTTGTTTTTTTGCGGTTTGCGGTCCGCCACTAGAATCCGAATCCGAATCGGCGGAGCAGTGCAACTGAGCCCCCACCATCTTAGGTAGGTCGCAGCAGAGCGCACGCCACCTTAGCAGCAGCTCTCGTCAGGGCAGCGCAGGCAGCTAGTTCACAGCAGGTTACCGTGCTACCTGGAGGCAAACTCATCGCCTCCTCGGCCACATCGTGCCAATGGAAGCTGTGCGAGCTGGTGCAGGAGGAAGGGGAGGAGGAGGAGGAGGAGGAGATGGGAAAACCAACCTGCACGCTGGAACCCCTACCTATAACGCCAATCTGAAGCCACCACCCACCTCCACATCCTTCATTACTGACACCCCCATCGCATGCACCACGGAGAGCAGTCTTACGAGTACTGAGGAACTGATCATATGCAAACCAGCGAGTAATAGTTTGGCCACCTCTGGCCTCCCACGACAATCTATCCGCACGTTCATTACCCTCACGAAAGAAATGCTTATACAAATTCTGTCCCGATGCAGGTGAGGTCAGTCCCCATCCAGACAGCATCGATACCGTATTTTGTAGTGTTCCCACCAGTCGTACATACTGCTTGTTGCGAATCTGCCACTCACCACACATCCAGTTAACAACCGCCTTACTATCTCCCAAGATCTCCATCCCAAGACGCTCAATACTCTCACACCTCCACTCCGTTCCATTCTCATAATTAGCGGCAATACGTTTGCGAATCCTCTCATTCATCTCTCTCTCCTCCTCCTCCTCCGCCTTCACGTGCCTCACACCAGGTGGCCTGGGTAAAACAAACAAGTCGAACAAGTGTTGCATGCCAAACACAGTCAGCAAATGTTTGCAATATTTCTCTCGGGACCCAGCGGAGCTGTCGAACGAGAGGTACCACTCACAACCAAAGAGATCGCACAAACACCAGTCCCACACAGTATGTCCACGGGCAGGCGCACCCATGCTCATGCGTGTGAGATGCTTCCTATCTTTTGCAGGCAACGCTAGAATACATGTGTCCCGATGTTCCGTCCACTTCCCCTTTCCATGTAGCATGGCCAGCCTAGATATCATCCATTCACGTGACATATCCGACTCCTCAGGCATGGCAGGCTGATCATCCGTTGTCCGCCGACGACCGCCACTCGACATCTGGGAGATCTGAGATACATGAGATACATGAGAGGCCGCCGCCACCGCCATCGCCCGAGTTTTCCTCTGACGCCGATTTGGTACCGTCCCCCCCTCCTCCTCCACTGTGTGTGTTGTGTATCTCCTCATACGAATACTTGCAGCAACTGAGACATCCTTGGCCCAATCCCAACAACGAAATATCCATATCTGCACCGCACTTCGGAATCCAAGCTCAACAAAACTCTGCCGTCCAATTTTGTATCGCCTACGTTGAAACTCAGACCATCCTTCAGTTCTCCGCTTGCGTAGACCTGACATTAACGCCAGGCATCTGCCTTCAAAAGAGTGAACAGCAGCAATGGTGGAATAGTCGGGCGTTCTGCCCTCACAGTTGAATAATAATGCAGCAATCACTTTAGCCTGATAACGAGTCAATCTCTCAGCCAAATCAATACCAGAGCATCGATAATAAGCGATTTCCCCAAAGAATATCTTCTGGGCTTTCTGGAGCATGGCCTCTGAATCCGAGTGGTCCTTCCAGATCTCCTCCAGAGTGGCTCCCAGGATCTCAAACGACTGAACACGCGGCAGGACCACTTCTCGGTCCCCAAGAGCAGCGTCACAAGACGGCACCAGCACACGGATATCCTGCTCGGGGGACGGCGGGGTGCCAGGCGGCGCACCAAAGTAAATATACATCAAGGATTTCGGCTTCCAGGTCATTCTTGCATTCATCAGCGGGATACTCATGTCACGCACCATCAACTCGAGATCAGTGCGGGTCTTCGCATACAACAGAAGATTATCTGCCCAGAAACTGCGGGTCATACGCTCACCGTTGAACATGCGCTCATCATTTTCCAATTTGATACCGTACTGCGTATCCTGCCTCCACCTGTCAATCACATCTCTCCAGGGTACAATAGATACTGCTAGAAAAAGCATCGGCCCCTCCACTCCTCCCGTTCGAATAGATTTGTCCCAATAGACCGCTGAAGATGCCTCGGTGCCCTCGAAGCTGGCCACGCACTGATTTTCAATCATGGGTTCAATCAACGCCACAATGAGATCAGCTGGTATGTCAAGAGCACGAAGACAGCGCATGGCGAGGCACGGAGTGACATTATCGAATGCTTGTAAGATATCGAGGTTGGCAAGCCACAAACTGTCTCCTTTGCCCCAGACAGCGGAGTGCTGGCTGAGCCTTTTGGCAACGCTGGTGATTTCCGATGTTTTTCGTCCCGATCTGAATCCGCACAGGCATACATAGTGTCGGTGCTCCTCAATCCTCTTCTCACTCATCATCACAATACATGTCATGTACCATTTCATAAGACACGACTGTAGACATAGTACACGTGTATCAGTCAAATGTTGTATGTCCATTTCTTTAGGCATGAGCGTGGCAGCTAGTTGACGCCAACTGTCGGGGCAACATAACCTGCGGGAATACACACCTTGGAAGCTCACCAGAACACGTCGAACAGATGCCCACGAGAGCTGTTTCAACATCGTGACAGTCACGTTGTCGGGACCTGGGGCCTTTCCCGTGGACAGCTTCGCCCTCGCCCGCAGCAGGAGCGACATCGAGAACACCTCTGAGGATCCGCTTCCCGAACATAGACCACGCAGCGACTGTAGCTCACGAAGGGTCACCTCCCTGGCCTCGGGGTCCTCCACCTTAGACTTCATGTGCCCCAATATCTCGTCCCCCCACTCCTCGCGGTTCTGGGACTCCATCCCGTTGGCAAGGATCAACGTCTCCGTCTTGGCCCTCCTCCTCCTCCTCGTGTTCATCTCCGTCCTCCACCTCTGTACTCTTGCCTCCAGCCTCCTCCTTTCTCTCCTCCCTATCTTTGAGCACCGTTTGGCCTCCTCTCTATCCCCACGACGAAGTGCTTCGCGTTTACTTTCCTGGGCGGCCCAGTGGATCTCGGATTTCTTTGGCACATTATCCCTGGGATTGGTATCTTTCTGGGGGGTCTCCTCGGCGGCCTTTAAGAGGTCTGGTCCCAGCATATCCAACATCTCCTGTCGATCCTCTGGGTCAGCATTTTCCTGGCACAATGCACGGTAACGACTGCCCCGATCGCCCATGTTCTTCGCAGAATCAAGCTGCGACACCGGTTGCAAGTAGATGAATTTGCGAGCAGGCTGGGTCCGTCTCTTCGCAGACGGTGCACAAGACAAGCGAACAACTATGCAAGCGTGGTCAGACAGCGCACGCTCGTATCTGCTGCATGGGTGCTCCGTCCAGGCGCGGCCCACTTCCGCAGGCAGCATCCAGCCTACAGTGATCTCCTGCCTGTGTAAACGACGGCTGACACCAACATAGTCGAGTACCTTCTCCACCCCCGTACTTGATTTGAAAGTAACCCTCCTCTGCCCAAATGTGTTATCCATCCTTATGCCCCAGAGCCCGCAGAAGTCCAGTAGGGCCCTCCTCATAGATTGCAGCCTAGACGCCCGTCGAGTTTCGAAGCCCGAGACAACCCTATGAGGTCTTGTTTTACGTGCACCACGTTTTGTTTGAGTCATATACGGGTTGCCGTCATCCGATCCTTCCTCCATCCCAGTATCAATCTCCGTAAAATCCCCAGCAATCCCAGACGCCTCCAGAAGCCCTGATCCAGTAACTCTAAAGCCGTTGACCTACGAATCTGGCTCGAGTTCGACGTTAGCATCTGTCAAGAAGACCAGGTCCTGCGGCTGCTTCGGGAACTTAGACCTATGTGTGCGAAGCACTTGGGATATATCAAACAATATCTGCTCATACACATCTTGTTCATGCTGTTCTTCCGTAAGGGTACGAATACTCTCATGCGGCATATATGCAACAATAACAGTAACACTAGAATAACTACAAAGCACAAAACCTTTGCCACGATATGTGGCCCTGAGCGAGTCTCTCCAAGACTTAGACATGATCACCGCAGCCTTCCGACAAGTACTCCGAAAAATTGTGTAACCTCGCATGCTGAGATCACGAACTGAAAGGAACTGGCACTCGCACAACCCCGCGAGTCCCACATCTAAGCGACGTAGTGAATTGATTATGTCATGGCCGTTCTCTGCACCTGCCCGACGCACATTCCATGACGCAATGGTGTCGTGGCACCTCTAGCTCGCACTGGAAATCCTCGCTCGCAACTCATCAATGTTGATCCCTGGCTCAAGCTGATTCATTGCACGAGTAATCTCCCAGCCATTCTGCAGAGAGAACTTGGCCACAATCTTCCCTGGAGGTGGTAAGTGGTCACTGGAGCCCCACATGAACGTAATCGGTGGTCCCGTCTCAGCCCTGAGATTTGAATGATGCTTCCTGAAGCTCTTGAACTTTGCCTGAAAGATCCCAGCGGCATCCAGATGGGGCTTCTTCCAGGGGGGGGCCTCCACGTGGACCTTGAGGACCCTGGGAGCGTGCTGGAGTTTGTTGTCGGCAATCGCGGCGACGAGTCGACGACGGAGATCCCACAGCTGGCCACGGGTAACCCCATTCTGGAAATAGAGCCGAGCACGCGAATAACCCCATGCCTCTCGACATGTGTTGAACCTCTTGGATTGGTTCAGGTCCAGAAGCTCCTTGACACCACTGAACCATTCTCCAGCCAGGACCTCATTCAGTAGTGAATTCAACGCCTGCTGTGATAACATCTCCTCCTGACGCTTCTCTGCATCCCGCCAGTCCGTCACCCATCCCTTGAGCTCGACGAACGACGGAGTGAAATTCTGCATGGACTGCCGAGTTTCCGCCGAGGACGCCGTCGTAGAGGTGCCTGCTCTGGGGGCCCCACCTGCAGGAGCCTGCTGGAGCTGGATAATCTGGAGCCTCTGATCCTCCACCTTCTTAGTAATAGCATCTATGTCCGTCATCGCCTGCTGTACATTTTTCTCTACCGAATCAACACGAGCATTGAGTTGGGTGCCGAGATCCGTGATGCTCCGATGAGTTGACTGGAAGCCCTCAGTCATCTTACCTCCCAGAGATGCAACAAGCGTCGTGATCTTGTCCATACCCTTAGTCATGGCCTCCTCGAGGCCTTCAACCGTCTGAACTTTGACACGTTTTCCCTCTGGGACCTCCTCCTCCTTGGCTCCTGGAACGGGCATATCAGTGGCATCCATGGCGAAAATCTCGGGGGCCGCAGCAGCTGATGAGGCAGCCATCTTGCCGTCTGAGATGTTACAAGGGATATTCCACTTCTCACAGAACGATCGATCTTCTCGAGTACGTTTGAGATGCGCACGTAACTGATGAAAGTTATATGGGGCAACAGGATTATGAGGTAAAGTGGTCCAGATGGTGTGTCAACTAGAGAATCTTTATCGTCGTGACAAGATCTACCAACCTGTCTGGCAAGATATTCCCACTCCCAGTGTCCGAAGTTGGATCCCCAGCGGTCCAGATCGATCGATTGACTCTGGCTCGTCCCGTCCAGCTCGATGCAGCAAAATGCCGCAACAATGCACACAAACAAATACAAACAAATGGCAGGCGGCCTGCTTACCTCGGACTCGCCGAAGTCGCCGAAGATGCCGAGTGGCCCAATCGCCACGCGCCCCCGCGCGGCGGGCCAGGCCAGGGGCAGGCTGCCTGACTGCAAAATGCAGCTCGAGCCGCACGAGGAGGCCCCACGAGCCCCGGCGGCAACCTTGGTTACCGCCGGGAACTCGTAGAGCTTCCTCGTGCAACGCGGGCGCGGCAATCTCGCATTGCGCGCGCGAGGGCGCGGTCTTATGAAGGAGGACGTGGAGAAGAAGAAGAGTGAGGGAAAAGCATCTCTGGAAAAGACATAGACATACCAGACCCAGTTCAGGCGTCTGGACACTGTAAACTAGCGCGCGTGCTGATGTCTTCCCGATGGCTGCGAAGAGCTTAAAGAAAACCATCATCATCTCTAAAAAAGAAAGCAGAGTACGAATGGTTCTTCGGTCCCAGCACTGATAGCAAACCGAGCTCAGGCGTCTAGATACTTTAAACTAGCACGCCTGGTTATTTCCGCTCGATTGCTGTGCCGAACATCTCTGTAGCTCGAGTAAAATCATGAAAACCAATACCATCGCAAGAGATTAGCAGAACACGATTAGTGTTTCGGCCCCAGCGCTGATAGCAGACCAAGATCAGGCGTCTAGATACTTTGAACTAGCACCTCTGATGCTTCCAATCCGATTCCTGTGCTGAAAAGCTCTGTAGCTCATCTGCAGCACGAGTTAAGTCAATAAAACCATCACCATCTCCAAGAAATTAGCAGTGTACGAATAGTTTTCAGGCCCGGCCGCTGATAGCAGACTGATTTCAGGCGTCTAGATAATTTGAACTAGCGCGCCTGATGGTTTCCTTCCGATTGCTGTGCCTAAGAGCTCTGTAGCTCATCTGCAGCTCGAGCTAAGTCAAGCAAAACCAATTCTATATCAAAAAAAGCAGGGTACGAATAGTGTTTCAGCTTCTGCGCTGATAGCAGACCGCATTCAGGCGTCTAGATACGTCAAGACGATCGCGCCTGATGCTTTAATTCCGATTGCTCTGCCAGAGAGCTCTCTATCTCATCTGCAGCTCGAGTCCAGTGAAGAAACTCAGCATTATCTTAGGAGTACAAATAGTTGCGCGGACCTGGCTCTGGTAGCAGACCTAGTTCAGACCTCTAGATGATGGGAACGAACGCGCCTGATGATTCTGGATCGATTAGCTGTGCATACCAGCTCTGTAGCGCTCCTACAGCCCGAGTTAAGTAAAGAGAACCGAGAGCATCTCTCAAGATGACCCGAAGAGCCGATCCCACCTGGATTCTTTCTGGCAGTAGGTACCCGATCGAGCTGCGATTAAGACAGCGAGCGGGAATAAGATCAAAGATTGGACAAAAAAACTAGAGCTCTAACGACCTGTTGAATTTCGAGAAATCAAATTTACATCGAGCAAGAGTATGCAAAAAAACATCCGTCGAGATTTTTGTTGCCAACTAGCCCCCCAGCGTGCCGGCATTACTCTTCTAGCTTCGCCGCTAACGCTCTTAGGGAAGAGCAGGCCAGGACACAGAGAATACTCACAGCGAAGCTGTACAGAGGCAGCGAAGCTGGAAGATTAAAGCAGAGGTGCATCAAACAGCGAAGCTGTACAGATATGCACAAGACTGCCAATACGCGAGAAGACAAATAAACATAGAAATAGAACAAATACAAAAATAGAAATGCACAAGACTGCCAACCTGGTTACCGCCCGAAACCTCGTAGAGCTCCTTGCACGCGTAAGAGTGCTCAGAATCTAAGCAGACAGCTTCTCGGAGCATTTCTAGAAAAACGTTAAATTTGCATTTTTCGGCGTCAACCTGATGTCGGTTCCCGCTAATGTTTGGATACTAAAACTCTCTCTAGAGAGTTGATTCTCTCTGAGAATGAAGTTTAGACACTAATGCTGGGAGTGAAAAACTGCTTTCTCAAAATGAATGGTGAAATATCTTTCAAATCTTAGCAAAACCGACCAAAGGTTACCACCACATTGTCCGCCCGGGCTGAGTGGGCCAACTAACTCCACCCCGCACCGGAATTCCTCTAGCTCATCGATGCCGACAAGCTCTACGAGGTATTACACGTGCGGGAAGCACTGGAGTTGTGTAGCTTGCTTACTGCTATCGTCAGAGCTCTGCAGAAAAGATTTCCAGAGTTGCCTCTTTGCTATCCGGGTCTTGGACGCGACCAAGTACCTCGTAAAGCTCTTCGGCATCGATGAGCAAGAGGAATTCTGGCGCGGGGTGCAGCTAGTTGACCGAGCGGGCCCGGGGCAGACAACGTGGGAACTTCGGGTGGGTTTTCCCGGAGAGCTCTCTGAGAGCTACAGGGCTTTAGATTAGAAGCCGGACGGTGGTGGTGCCTGCCAGCAGCTGTTCCACGGCGGTCCAGGATCGTCGCAGCAACCTGCACAAGTTCGCAGCGTGTCCGGGAGCGCTTCAGGCACGCGCCCACGCCTCCACGCGTGCAGGCTCGCGTGGACGCGCGCCTGAAGAGCTTCGGAGTGCCTCTGCGCTATGAAGACTGCGAGAGATTTGAAAATTCGTTTTGGGAACCACTGTTTTTGTAACGTAGAGTGGATTGCGCCGCGCTCGCCTGTCAAATCCTCGGGCCCGCAGCTGCAATATTACAATCAGAAAACGTGGAGGAACCGTCGGCCGTGAAAGTGCATATCCGAAAATGGGCGCTGCCGGCGACGCTTCCGCGCGCGCTTGCACGCGCGCAGGCACGCGTGGACGCGTGCCGAAGCGCTCCCGGACACGCTGCGAAGTTCAACTGGCGCCGGCGGTGAACCGTCAACCTGGTCACCGCCGGGAACCTCATAGAGCTCTTTGCTTGCGTAAGATTGCCGCCGGGAACTCGCAGGGCCCCCTCGCGCAGCGCGGGCGCGGCAATCTCGCATTGCGCGCGCGAGGGCGCGGTCTCAGGAAGGAGAACGTGAAGGAGAAGAAAGAGTGAAGCAAAAGCATCTCTGGACAAAAAAACAAATATATCAGACCCAGTTCAGGCGTCTGGACACTTTGAGCCAGCGAGCGCGTTGATTTGCTTCCGATTGCTGCGGCGAACAGCGTAAAGAAAACCATCACCATCTCCGAAACATTTGTAGACTACGAATATTTTTTCGGCACCAGCGCTGATAGCAGAGTTCAGGCGTCCACGACTGGAAGCCGGCGGTAAACCGTCACCAGGTTACCGCCGGGAGCCTCGTAGAGCTCTTTTCTCGCAAGGCGCTGCTCGGAACACGTGGGGGAAGCTTTCTCACACGTGAGCTGAATACTCGAATTTTCTTTTCATAGTGTTCACCCGAAGAGGGTTCCGCCAAGTGTTTTGATAGTAATACTACAGCTACGGGCTACGGACCTCAGAACTTCACTGGCAGACGCGGCACAACCCAGTACAGGTGCGAAGAATACCGGTTACTCGAAACAAACTGGCGCCGGCGGTGAACCGTCAACCTGGTCACCGCCGGGATCCTCGTAGAGCTCCTTGCACTGGTTAAAGTGCTCAGAATCGAAGTAGAGTGATAAATTCAAAGATTCTCATAGCACGTTGATTTTATGTGTTTTTTTCGATGTTCATATTAGCTCGGTTCCGGGAAGTCAACTCATCATAAAACACATCAAGACAGCTGAGCTGCTCTCAGAATGAAGCTTATACGCAAATGCTCAGTGTAAAAATCTGCTTTCTTAAAATCAATGGTCAAACGGGCGCCGGCGGTAAACCGTCAACCTGGCTACCGCCGGGGACCTCGTAGAGCTCTTTTCTTGCCCAGCTCCTCGGAACACGTGAAGCAAGCTTAAGCGAGAGCCAAAAAACTCTAAAAAATCGGTCTGTTGTATCCAGAGCTCTCAACTTGGGTCTGCTGCCCGATCTAGAATCGTGAAACTATTCGTATTGTTCGAGTCATCTTGAGCGGTGCTGTCGGTTCTCTGCACTTAACTCGGGCTGTAGGGGGGCTGCATGGCTGGTAGTCACAGGAATCGATTCAGAGACATCAGGCGCGTCCGCCTGTCGAATACAGAGCTCCGAACTGTCTGCTGCCCGAACTAGGTCCGCAAAACTATTCGTATTGTTCGAGTCATCCTGAGAGATGCTGTCGGTTTCCAGCACTCAACTCAGGCTGTAGAGGGGCTTTACGGCTGGTGAACACAGAAATCGATTTAGAAACATCAGAGGCGTCTGCCTGTCGCATTCAGAGGCCTGAACTCGGTCTGATACTCGAGCTAGGTTTGCGAAACTATTCGTATTGTTCCAGTCATCTGGAGAGGTACTGTCGATTTACGCAGGTAACCCGGGCTGTAGGACAGCTATAGAGCTCGTACAGAAGAACATCCAGAAGCATCGGAGGCATTTCGCTGTTGCATCAAGTTTGAAATTGCTTAAAAACTAGTTTTCTTCGAATGTTTTTCGAAAATGTATATTCTCAGGAAGCTCTACGAGACCTCCCACGGCAAGAAAGGTAAACGGTCCACCACCGGCGCCCAGTTGGCCGATCCGACCAAAGGAGACAATGTGATAACCTTGGGACAATTCTGAGAACTGGATTTTCTTCACGTGTAGTGGGTTGTGCGGATGCCAGTTAAATTCTCAAGTCCGCAGCTCTAATATTACTATCAAAAGAATTGCTGGGGCCCACTGCGTTCCGAGTCATCTTGACACGCATTCACGGTTTTCTCTACAGAGCTTTTCTCACGCGCCGCTCCTCGATCAGCATGGAGAAAGCGTGTAGAGCCAGATCTGAGAAACTCGCATTTTTTTCTGTTATCGACAAGTTTTTTTAATAGCAATACTGCAGCTGCGGGCCTGGAAATTTTACTGGCAGACACAGCTGTAAAACATATGATTTATCAATAAATATTGAGATATATTTGAAATATTTGCAAAAGCACCCAGAAGTTTTCACTTTGTCCTTTCTGGCTCGGTCGACCGACTGGCGCCGGGGTGAACCGTCAACCTGGCACCGCCAGGACCTGGCCACCGCCACAAACCGCGTATAACTATTGTCACGCGTGAGAGAGCTCAGAGTCGGAAGAGAGAGCTTCTCGAAAGGCCCCGACGGTAACCTGGTTGGTGGTTCACTGCCGGTTCTCATTGGCCGATCTCGACCACTTGGCAGCGCCAAAAAATCCGGAGAGCCGAGAGACCCTTCGGGGACGGAAAACTTGGTAGCGTCGAAAACCCGCAGCGAGGAGAATCTCGGGGACGGGAAATCTTTCCTCGAGAGCCTTGGGGGGCCCCCCTGGAGCGCTGCGGAAGCGCTGCCAGAAACACTGGCGCCGGCGGTGAACCGTCAACCTGGTCACCGCCGGGAACCTCGTAGAGCTCCTATCACGCGTAAGAGTGCTCAGGGTCAAAAGAGAGAGCTTCTGGAAGCATTTCTCGAAAAAGGGAAGAATTCATGTTTTTCGTGACGACATGAAGATGGTTCCGCTAAGTGTTTTCATAATAAAAATGCGCCTACAGAGCTCATATTAAGACAGTTTGGCAAACCTAGCTCGAGTATCAGACCGAGTTCAGACCTCTGCATGCGACAGACGCACGCGTCTGATGTCTCTAAATCGATTCCTGTGATTACCAGCCCTGCAGCCCCCCTACAGCCCGAGTTAAGTGCAGGAAGCCGACGACACCTCTCAGGATGACTCGAACAATACGAATAGTCGCGCGGGCTCTGGATTCGAAAGATGGACGCGTCTGATGTCTCTGAATCGATTCCAGTGATAACCAGCCATGCAGCCCCCCTACAGCCCGAGTTAAGTGCAGAGAACCGACAGCATCTCTCAAGATGACTCGAACAATACGAGTAGTTTCGCGATTCTAGATCGGGCGGCAGACCGAGTTCAGAGCTCAGGATTCGGCCACTGATGATTCTGAATCAAATTCCGTACGTATCAGCTCTGTAGTTGTCCTGTAGCTTGAGTTAAGTACAGAAAACCGAGAGTGTCTTTCAAGATGACTCGAATAATACGAATAGGTTTGCGAACCTAGCTCGGCTAGCAGACCTAGTTCAGACTCTGTGTTCAACAGGCAAACGCGCCTGATCATTCTGAATCGATTAGCTGTGCTTACCAGCTCTGTAGCTGTCCTGAAGCTCGAGTTATCTTGAGAAAACCGTCACCGCGTGACAAGATGATCCGAAACGGCCGATCCCGCCCGTGTGCTTTTTGGCAGTAAAAGGTACCCGATCGAGCTGAGATCAAGACGGCGAGCGGGAATAAGATCGAATATCACGGGAAAGAATACTAGAGCCCTATTGAATGTTCAAATTTTGAGAACGAAATTTTGAACTGACCAAACGTCACCAAAAGGTCCGTCAAGAATTTTCTTGCTCTCCAGCGCCCCGGAACTGGCGCCGGCGGTGAACCGTCAACCTGGTCACCACCGGAAAACTCGTAGAGCTCCTCTCACTGGTAAGAGTGCAGAGAATCGACACAGAATCAAAAAAATGAGGTTTTTATAACATATTAAAAAAAAAAAAAAAAAAAAAAAAAAAAAAAAAAAAAAAAAAAAAAAAAAAAAAAAAAAAAAAAAAAAAACTTCAAATTCGATTTTTTCGACGCTCATATTCGCTCAGTTCCTGGAAGTCAACTCATGCAAAATGCATCGAGAGAGCTGAGCTGCTGTCAGAGAGGAGTTTATATGCCAATGCTCGGCGTAAAAATCTGCTTTCTTAAAATAAATGTTCAAATATCTTTCAAATTTTCGCAAAACCACCCAAAAGTTATCACATTGTCCGCCTCGGCCGGCTGGGCCAACTGGCGCCGGCGGTGGACTGTCAACCTGGTCACCGCCGGGAACCTCGTAGAGCTCCTAGCACGCGTAAGAGTGCTCAGCATCAAAAGAGAGGGCTTCTGGAAGAATTTCTCGAAAAAGAAAAATTACGATTTTTTTTCATATCGACATAAAGTTGGTTCCGCCAAGTGTTTTGATAGTAAAAGTGCATCTAGAGAGCTCATATTAAGACGCAGAGGCCCTGATAACCATCTACAGGTGCGCAAACTCTGCTTTCTCAAAATAAATGGTCAAATATCTTTCAAAAAATCGCAAAACCACCCAAACTGGGCGCCGGCGGTAAACCGTCAACCTTGGTTACCGCCGGGAGACTCGTAGAGCTTCCTAACTCGACTTAAGTTGAGAAAACAGACAGCACTTACCAACAATCTGACTCATAGTGAATAGTTTCTGACCTCTGAATGCGACAGACAGACGCGTCTGATGTCTGCGAATCGACTGCTGTCATCACCAGCCCTGCAGCCCCCCTACAGCCCGAGTTAAGTGCAGAAAACCGACAGCACCTCTCAGGATGACTCGAACAATAGGAATAGTTTCGCGGACCTAGTTCGAGCAGCAGACAGAGTTCAGAGCTCTGTATTCGACAGGCGGACGCGTCTGATGTCTTCAAATCGGTTCCAGTGATTACCAGCCATGCAGCCCCCCTGCAGCCCGAGTTAAGTCGAGATAACCAACAGCATCTCGCAAGCGACAGACGATACGAATAGTTTCGCGATTCTAGATCGGGCAGCAGACCGAGTTCAGAGCTCTGGATTCGACAGACAAATGCAACTGATGATTCTGAATTGGTGTCTGTAAATATCAGCTCTGTAGCTGTCCTACAGCTCGAGTTAAGTGCAGAAAACCGAGAGCTTATGTCAAGATGACTCGAATAATACGAACAGGTTTGCGGACCTAGCTCGGCTAGCAGACCGAGTTCAGACCTCTGGGTGCAACAGGCGAACGCGCCTGATTATTCTGCATGCATTAGCTGTGTTCACCAGCTCTGTAGCTGCCCTATAGCTCGAGTTATGTTCGGAAAACCGTCAGCGTATATCAAGATGACTCAAAACGGCCCATCCCGCAAGAGTGCTTTTCGATAGTAATATTCACCCGATCGAGCTGAGATCAAGATCGCGAGCGAGAATAAGATCGAATATCACGGGAAAAAAATACTAGAGCTCTATTTTGAGAACGAAATTTTCAACCGACCAAAAGTCATCAAAAGTTCCGTCGAGATTTTTCTTGCCAACTAGCTCTCCAGCGCGCCGGAATTACTCTTAGCTTCCAGCAACTGGGAGCCGGCGGTAAACCGTCAACCAGGTTACCACCGGGAGCCTCGTAGAGCTTTCTTGCGCGGCGCTGCCAACTACACATTGAGATTTTTCCCAACCATCCTGTGGTGTTGGGTCCTCGTTTTGAAGAGACGGTGCCCGCGTCCTCTCCTCTCCTCCTCTCCTCCTCTCCTCCTCCTCCCCCTCCTCCTCCCTCCTCCTCCCTCTCCTCCCTCCTCTCTGCGTTTCACCCACCCATTACAGCGCTTCGTGGCTCCATAGGGAGCTCCACCGAAGGCCCCAGTGGGGGTGTTCGCATGCGGTTCCCCCACCCAGGGCAGCGTTTCGTGGCCCCATAGGGAGCTCCACCGAAGGCCCCAGTGGGGGTGTTCGCATGCGGTTCCCCCACCCAGGGCAGCGTTTCGTAGCCCCATAGGGAGCTCCACCGAAGGCCCCAGTGGGGGTGTTCGCATGCGGTTCCCCCACCCAGGGCAGCGTTTCGTGGCCCCATAGGGAGCTCCACCGAAGGCCCCAGTGGGGGTGTTCGCATGCGGTTCCCCCACCCAGGGCAGCGTTTCGTAGCCCCATAGGGAGCTCCACCGAAGGCCCCAGTGGGGGTGTTCGCATGCGGTTCCCCCACCCAGGGCAGCGTTTCGTGGCCCCATAGGGAGCTCCACCGAAGGCCCCAGTGGGGGTGTTCGCATGCGGTTCCCCCACCCAGGGCAGCGTTTCGTAGCCCCATAGGGAGCTCCACCGAAGGCCCCAGTGGGGGTGTTCGCATGCGGTTCCCCCACCCAGGGCAGCGTTTCGTGGCCCCATAGGGAGCTCCACCGAAGGCCCCAGTGGGGGTGTTCGCATGCGGTTCCCCCACCCAGGGCAGCGTTTCGTGGCCCCATAGGGAGCTCCACCGAAGGCCCCAGTGGGGGTGTTCGCATGCGGTTCCCCCACCCAGGGCAGCGTTTCGTAGCCCCATAGGGAGCTCCACCGAAGGCCCCAGTGGGGGTGTTCGCATGCGGTTCCCCCACCCAGGGCAGCGTTTCGTGGCCCCATAGGGAGCTCCACCGAAGGCCCCAGTGGGGGTGTTCGCATGCGGTTCCCCCACCCAGGGCAGCGTTTCGTGGCCCCATAGGGAGCTCCACCGAAGGCCCCAGTGGGGGTGTTCGCATGCGGTTCCCCCACCCAGGGCAGCGTTTCGTAGCCCCATAGGGAGCTCCACCGAAGGCCCCAGTGGGGGTGTTCGCATGCGGTTCCCCCACCCAGGGCAGCGTTTCGTGGCCCCATAGGGAGCTCCACCGAAGGCCCCAGTGGGGGTGTTCGCATGCGGTTCCCCCACCCAGGGCAGCGTTTCGTGGCCCCATAGGGAGCTCCACCGAAGGCCCCAGTGGGGGGTTCGCATGCGGTTCCCCCACCCAGGGCAGCGTTTCGTAGCCCCATAGGGAGCTCCACCGAAGGCCCCAGTGGGGGTGTTCGCATGCGGTTCCCCCACCCAGGCAGCGCTTCGTGGCCCCAGGGAGCCCCAGTGGGGGTGTTCGCATGCGGTTCCCCCACCCAGGGCAGCGTTTCGTGGCCCCATAGGGAGCTCCACCGAAGGCCCCAGTGGGGGTGTTCGCATGCGGTTCCCCCACCCAGGGCAGCGTTTCGGGCCCCATAGGGAGCTCCACCGAAGGCCCCAGTGGGGGTGTTCGCATGCGGTTCCCCCACCCAGGGCAGCGTTTCGTAGCCCCATAGGGAGCTCCACCGAAGGCCCCAGTGGGGGTGTTCGCATGCGGTTCCCCCACCCAGGGCAGCGTTTCGTGGTCCCATAGGGAGCTCCACCGAAGGCCCCAGTGGGGGTGTTCGCATGCGGTTCCCCACCCAGGGCAGCGTTTCGTAGCCCCATAGGGAGCTCCACCGAAGGCCCCAGTGGGGGTGTTCGCATGCGGTTCCCCCACCCAGGGCAGCGTTTCGTAGCCCCATAGGGAGCTCCACCGAAGGCCCCAGTGGGGGTGTTCGCATGCGGTTCCCCCACCCAGGGCAGCGTTTCGTGGCCCCATAGGGAGCTCCACCGAAGGCCCCAGTGGGGGTGTCGCATGCGGTTCCACCACCCAGGGCAGCGTTTCGTGCCCCATAGGGAGCTCCAACCGAAGGCCCCAGTGGGGGTGTTCGCATGCGGTTCCCCCACCCAGGGCAGCGTTTCGTGGCCCCATAGGGAGCTCCACCGAAGGCCCCAGTGGGGGTGTTCGCATGCGGTTCCCCCACCCAGGGCAGCGTTTCGTGGCCCCATAGGGAGCTCCACCGAAGGCCCCAGTGGGGGTGTTCGCATGCGGTTCCCCCCCCAGGGCAGCGTTTCGTGGCCCATGGGGAGCTCCACCGAAGGCCCATGCGGGCAGCGTTTCGTGGCCCCATAGGGAGCTCCACCGAAGGCTCCAGTGGGGGTGTTCGCATGCGTCTCCCCCACCCAGGACAGCGTTTCGTGGTCCCATGCGGGTCTCCACCTAGGACACAGGTTTGCCTGTCCCCCACCCAGCATCAAAGGAAAGCGTTGCGAGGAGGGGGGGGAGGAGGAGGAGGAGGAGGAGGAGGAGGAGGAGGAGGAGGGGAGGAGGAGGAGGAGGAGGAGGAGGAGGAGGGGGAGAAGAGGAGGAGGAGGAGGAGGAGTGTCCTTTGGGCACATCTCACAGGCTTCGTTGCCTCATTGGGAGCTTCACCTGAGGTCCCAGTGGCGGAACTCGCATGGCGGCCAAGTGGCGGAGGCCGCGTGGTGGCGACCTCGTCTTTGTCTTCGGCGTATGGAGGACGCTTCCGGGCCCCGGGGCCATCAGAAATCGTTCCGGGGGGAGAGGGGGGAGGAGGAGGAGGAGGGGGAGGAGGAGGGGGGGAGGAGGAGGAGGAGGAGGAGGAGGAGGAGGAGGAGGAGGCGAAGGAGGAGGAGGTGGGGAGGAGGAAATGAGGAGGAGGAGCAGGAGGAGGTGGAGGCGGAGGGGGAGGAGGAGAGGGGGGGGAGGAGGTGGGGGCCGATAACGGCAGGGCAGACCTGGCGAAGGACCCAACCATATGCAATTGTGAGTAACGCGTTGTGGGTGCCGCTTTCGGTGGGCCCCGAAACGCGTGAGGGGCGTGCCGTAATGGGTTGAGGGAACGCAAGCGGGCGGTCCCACTGGCGCCTTCGGTGTAGCTCTCTGTGGCGCCGCGAAACGCTGTACTGGGTGGGGGGGGGCGCATGCGGGCGGTGCCACTAGGGCCTTCGGTGGAGCCCCCTGTGGGGCCACGAAACGCTGTACTGAGTGGGGGGGACGCATGCGGGCGGTCTCACCGGGGGGCTTGATGATGACGATGATGATGATGATGATGATGATGATGATGATGATGATGATGACGATGATGATGATGACGACGACGACGACGACGTCGACGACGACGACGACGACGACGACGAAGATGACGATGCCGACGATGCCGAGAGGAGGAGGAGGATGAGGGAGAAGGGGAGAGGAGGGAGGAGAGAGCAGGGAGGAAGAGGCAGGAGGAGGAGGTGGAGGCTTGCACGCCGGTTCCTCAAACAATGGCGGGCGCGTGGGCATGCGGATCCGGCTCCTGGAAGCGCTCGACCTCAAGAACGGCCTCGTCAAGGATGCCGAGGGGCAGATCGTGCACATCGTCGTGGACCCTCGAGATCGGGACGACGTCGAGAGAGCCGAGAGAGAGGGGGAGAAGAGGATCTACCTGAAGCGCTTGCCGCTGGGGTTCTGGGTGCGCATGGAGAAGTACGCGAGCGCGCCCTTCGTGGACGACCTGCAGCGCCACGACGACAGCCTCACGGGGGACCTCGCGGGCCCGCTGGTGTTCATCGAGCCCCGCGCGTCGGAGCCGTTCACCTTCCGCACCTCCAAGGTCACGCGGACGGGCTTCCCGTTCTCGCACGGCAGGGTCATCACCACGGTGGCGTGCCAGGGGCGCACCATGCGAGAAGGCGACGGGGCGGGGGAATGGCGCTCTGGGAACGGCCAGACCTCCGGGGCGCGAGCAGTCCGCGGCCAGACCTCGGTCCCGCGGACTCTCGCCCTGGGCCGTCAGCTGCCCGGCGCACTGCTCCCTCGGCCGACGTCGCCCAGGCGTGATTCTGGACTGCGGCCGCCACGAGGTCGGGAACGGCAAGAAGGAGGACGACGACTGGTGGCTGGAGCTCTATGTGCTGCTCTCGCGCGCCACGCGCCACGAGGACCTCCTGCTCATGCGGGCGCCGCGCATCGAGTTCTTCCTGGCAGGGCCGCCGGAGGGCTTGCGGAAGCAGCTGGAGCAGTTTGCGGCGCGCACGAAGCGTTGCAGGAGGGAGGCGACGGCCCTCGCCGGGGAGCTCGGCTTCACCGAGTTTATCCGCGAGGCCTGACCTGAGGAGCGTCCCCCCCGAGCCGCGCCTTCTCTCGACTGCCCGACTCTTTGTTTGGCCTCGCGCCGCGGACGACCCGCGCGCGTCGCTGGGACCCTCTCGGGGCGACCTGCGCGCGTCGCGGGAACTCCGTGCTGCGGGGCGCCCGGCGCCTCGTTCGCCCGTCGTCGCTCTGCCCAGCAGTCAGAGCCTTGCCCGCTATCAGCCAGCCAGTTAGCTAGCCAGCTCTCTGCCCCGAGCAGCGGACGACCCGCGCGCGTCGCTGGGACCCCGCCTGGGGCGACCGGCGCGCGTCGCGGGGACTCCGCGCTGCGCTGCGCCCGCGGCCTTTGATTTTTGGAGCGCGCGGGCAAAGAGGGAGGAAAAGGAGGGACGAAAGCGGGCGCGATCCTCGCAAGGGGCGTGCCGACATGGGCGTCGCGGCGTGCGGGCGCTGCCGCCGGGGTTCCCGCGGAAGCTGCCTGCGGCGGCCACGCCCAGAGTCACGAGCGTTCGGACAGGCATGCCCGAACCATTCACATTCATATACATTTACATTGGGCGTGGCCATGATGGCATCCACGCAAATCTACTCACTCCCACGCAGACTCATTCACACTCAGACTCACTCACGGTCTGACTCGCCCGCGTTCAGTCTCTCGTAATTCGACCTGTCGTATTCCTTTGCATTGTGTACCCCGCCACAGTTCGGCACACCCCTTATACGGTTCGTGGCCTCATAGGGAGCGCCACCGAAGAAGATATTCACAATTGCGGTACTCACAACTGCATATGGTTGGGTCCTTCAGCAGGATAATTTTCAAGATATCGCGAGTTCAGTACAGAAAACGGACAACACTTGTGAAAAATGACTCGAAGAATACAAATAAGTTTGCGGACCCAGCTCGAGCAGCAGACCGAGTTCAGAGCTGTAGATCGAACAGATGAACGCGCCCAATTAGTTTCTGTAAGCATCAGCTCTGCAGCTATCCTATATCACGAGATAAGTACAGAAACCGTTAATGCGCGTCAAGATGACTCGGAACGGCCGTCGGTTCCAGCAAGTGTTTTGATAGTAATATTACAGCTACGGACGTGAGAATTTAACTGGCAATTGCGGCATAACCTACTACACGTGAGAAAAATACCCGTTCTCAAAACGAATGTTTAAATTTTGCACAAACATTAGAAACTGGGCGCCGGCGGAAAACCGTCAACCTTTCTTACCGCCGGGGGACTCGTAGAGCTTCCTGACAATATATAGTGTGGCAAAAAACTCCATAGAACGACTAGTTTTTCAGCCCAAGCGATTTCAGACCTCTCAAGATGACTCTAACAAAAAAACAAACAGTTTCGCAACCCAGTTCGAGTATCGAACCGAGTTCAGACCTCTGAATGCGACAGGCGGCCGCGTCTGATGTCTGCGAATCCACTCATGTGATTCCCAGCCCTGCAGGCCACCTACAGCCCGAGTTAAGTGCAGAAAACCGACAGTATCGACTCGAATAATAGAATGTTTCCCGGACCTAGTTCGAGCAGCAGACCGAGTTCCGAGCTCTGAAATCGACCAACAGACGCGCCTGATCTGTGCGAATCGATATCTATAACCCGCAGCACTGTAGGCATCCAGCAGCACGAGTTGAGTGCAGAAAATTGAGAGCACTGCTCAAGATGATTCGGACAATACGAATAGTTTCGCGAATCTAGCTCGGGCAGCAGGCCGAGTTCAGAGCTCTGGGTTCAATAGACAATCGCGACTGATAATTCCCCATCGATGTCTGTGACAATGAGCCCACAGCTCAATGTAAGTACAGAAAACCGAGAGCGTCTGTCAAGACGACTCGAATAATACGAATAGGTTTGCGGACCTAGCTCGGCTAGGAGACCGAGTTCAGACCTCTGGATTCAACACGCGAACGCGCCTGATAATTCTGAATGCGATAGATATGTTTACCAGCCCTGTAGCTACCCTAGAGCTCGAGTACAGTACAGAAAACCGAGAGTGTCTGTGAAGACAACTCGAATAATACGAATAAGTTTACGGATATAGCTCGGCTAGCAGACCGAGTTCAGACCTCTGGATTCTACAGGCGAACGCGCCTGATAATTCTGAATGCGATAGGCGTGCTTACCAGCTATGTAGCTGCCATACAGCTCGAGTTAAGGACAAAATACCGACAACGCGTATCAAGATGACTCGAAACGGCTGTTCCCGCCGGGACGCTTTTTGGCAGCAAAATGTAACCGATCGAGCTGAGATGAAGATGGCGAGCGGGAATAAGATCGAACATCACGGGAAAAAATACTTGAGCTCTAACGAATGATGAATTTTCGAGAAAAACATTTTCAACCGACCCAAAGTCACCAAATGGTCTGTCGAGATTTTTCTTTCCAACTAGCTCTCCAGCGCTCCGGAATTACTCTCAAGCTTCCAGCAATAACTGGGAACCGGCGGTAAACCGTCAACCAGATTTCCGCCGGGACCCTCTAACAGCGCGCTTCTCGTATACATCAGAGAGCTTCTGAAGCGAGAAACGAAAAAATCGAAAAATCACGTTTTTCTGTTTTGAGCCGGGTGGCCCAACTAGCTCCACCCCGCGCCAGAACTGGGCGCCGGCGGAAAACCGTCAACCTTTCAGACCGCCGGGGACTCGTAGAGCTTCAGAGAACGACTAGTTTTTCAGCCCAAGCGATTATAGACCTCTCAAGATGACTCTAACAAAACAAACGAACAGTTTTCCAATCGAGCTCGAGTATGAAACCGAGTTCTCGATTCAACAGACGAACGCGCCTGATGATTCTGAATGCATTAGCTGTGCTGACCAGCTCTGTTGTTGTCTGAAGCTCGAGTTATCTTGAGAACACCCAGCGCGTATCAAGATGACTCGAAACGGCTCCCGCCTGCCCGCTGTTTGGCCTTCAAAGTTACCCGATCGAGCTGAGATCAAGATGGCGAGCGGGAATAAGATCGAATAGCATCGAAAAAATACTAGAGCTCTAACGAATGATCAAATTTTCAGAACAAGATGTAACCGAGCAAAAGTCATCAAAAGTTCCGTCGAGATTTTCCTTGCCAACTAGCTCTCCAGCGCTTCGAAATTACTCTGAAGCTTCCAGCAATAACTTGCTAAGGGAAGCTCTACGAGTTACTTGACTTCTAGGCGTCCAAACCCCGGATAGCGAAGCCAGGCGCGGAGCGTGAAGAACTTCAAAACGCCACGGGGACCTTCGCCGTGCCGCTTGAAACGATGCGCGGAACGCTGGAAACCTCGCAGGAGACGCTTGCAGAGGCGCCAAACGATGCGTGGAGCCCTGCAAAGCGCACAAGAAAGATCTGCCTGGGAGCCTAGAAGAACTGCCGAAGCTCTTCCGAAGCGCTTCGTAGACCCTGGAGCCACGCGCATTGGGAAACGCTAGGAAGCCACGCTCCCGGACCGCTGCCGGTTCCGGCAACCTGCTGCGGGGATCATGGACCGGCGGAGGTGGGCGTGTCCTTCTCACCACCCACCTTTGGCTTCTTATCTGAAACCCTCAGCTCTCCAAGGAGCTATCCGGGAAAAGCGTCCAAAACCCGGATATCGAAGCCAAACGCGGGACGCCGCACGGGGACCTACCTGGCCGCCTGAAACAATGTGCGGAACATCGCAGGAGACGCTTGCAGGGGCGTTGTTAACGATGCGTGGGGCCCTGCAAAGCGCGCAAGGAAGATCTGCCTAGGTGCCTAGAAGAACCACCGAAGCTCTTCCGAAGCTCTGCCGAAGCGCTTCGCGCACCCTGGAGCCACGCGTATTGGGAAACGCCAGGAAGCCACGCCCCCGGACCCGCTGCTGGTTCCGGCAAGTTCCTGCGGGGATCGTGGACCGGCGGAGGGGGGCGTGTCCTTCTCACCACCCACCGCCAGCTTCTTATCTGAAACCCTCAGCTCTCCAAGGAGCTATCCGGGAACCTGCTATGTCCAAAACCCGGATAGCATTCGGCGCTCGAGACGCCACTGGGCGCCGGCGGTAAACCGTCAACCTTTGTTACCGCCGGGGGACTCGTAGAGCTTCCTGACAACATATAATGTCGAAGAAAATTGTAGAGAACGAATAGTTTTTCAGCCCAACTCGAGCATCAGACCGAGGCGTCTGATGTCTCCGAATCGATTCCTCTGATTACCCGCCCTGCAGCCCCCCTACAGCCCGAGCTAAGTGCAGAACGCCGACAGTAGCTCTCAAGCTGACTGGAAGAATACGAACAGTTTCGTGATTCTAGATCGCGCAGCAGACCGAGTTCAGAGCTCTGGATTCAACAGGCGAACGCGCCTGATTATTCTGAGTGCGATAGGCGTGCTTACCAGCACTGTAGCTGCCCTACAGCTCGATTTAAGTAGAGAATACCGACAAAGCGTATCAAGTTGACACGAATAATACGAATAGGTTTGCGGACCTAGCTCGGCTAACAGACCGATTTCAGACCTATGAATTCAACAGGCGAACGCGCCTGATTATTCTGAGTGCCATAGGTGTGCTTACCAGAACTGTAGCTGCCCTACAGCGCGAATTAAGTAGAAAATACCGACAACGCGTATCGAGTGGACTCGAATAATACGAATAGGTTTGCGGACCTAGCTCGCCTAGCAGACCGAGTTCAGACCTATCGATTCAACAGGCGAACGCGCCTGATTATTCTGAGTGCGATAGGTGTGCTTACCAGCACTGTAGCTGCCCTACAGCTCGAGTTAAGTAGAAAATGCCGACAACGCGTATCAAGCTCACTCGAATAATACGAATAGGTTTGCGGACCTAGCTCGCCTAGCAGACCGAGTTCAGACCTATCAATTCAACAGGCGACCGCGCCTGATCATTCTGCGAGCGATAGGCGTGCTTACCAGCACTGTAGCTGCCCTACAGCTCGAGTTAAGTAGAAAATACCGACAACGCGTATCAAGTTGACTCGAATAATACGAATAGGTTTCCGGACCTAGCTCGGCTGCCAGACCGAGTTCAGACCTCTGGATTCAACAGGCGAACGCGTCTGCTGATTCTGAGTGCGATAGCTGTGCTGGCCAGCTCTGTAGCTGCCCTACAGCTCGAGTTAAGTACAAAATACCGACAGCGCATATCAAAATGACTCGAAACGGCCGTTCCCGCCACCGTGCTTTTTGGCCTTCAAAGTTACCCGATCGAGCTGAGATCAAGATGGCGAGCGGGAATAAGATCGAATATCACGGGAAAAAATACTAGAGCTCTAACGAATGGTCAAATTTCGAGAACAAAATTTTCAACCGAGCAAAAGTTGTCAAAAGTTCAGTTCTTTTTTTTCGAGCCAACTAGCTGTGGGGCGCGCCGGAATTACTGGGCGCCGGCGGTAAACCGTCAAACTTTCTTACCGCCGGGGGACTCGTAGAGCTTCCTGACAATATATAATGTGGAAAAGGATTTCAGAGAACGACTAGTTTTCCAGCCCATAGACCCCTCAAGATGACAGTTTTCCAATCGAGCTCGAGTATGAGACTGAGTTCAGATCTCTGAATGCGACAGGCGGACGCGTCTGATGTCTGCAGATCGATTCCTGTGATTACCAGCTCTGCAGCCACCAATACGGCCTGAGTTAAGTGCAGAAAACCGAGAGTACCTCTCAGGATGACTCGAATAATACAACAGTTTTGCGGATCTCGTTCGAGCAGCAGACCGAGTTCCGAGCTCTCGGTTCGGCGAACGGGCGCGCCTGATGTCTCGAATCGGTTTCTCTGACCAGCAGCACTGTAGCCCCCCCCCCCCCAGCACGATTTAAGTACAGAACCGAGAGCACTTCTCAAGATGACTCGAACAATACCAATAGGTTCACGAACCTAGCTCGGGGAGCAGGCCGAGTTCAGAGCTCTTGATTCAACAGACGAACGCGCCTGATAATTCTCAATCGATTTCTGTGATTATCAGCTCTGTGGCTGCCCTACAGATCGAGTTAAGTACGAAAAACCGAGAGCGTCTGCTACAATGACTCGAATAATACGAATAGGTTTGCGACCCTAGCTCGGCTAGCAGACCGAGTTCAGACCTCTGGATTCAACAGGCGAACGCGCCTGATCATTCTGAATGCATTAGCTGTGCTGACCAGCTCTGTAGTTGTCCTGAAGCTCGAGTTATCTTGAGAAAACCGACAGCGCGTATCAAGATGACTCGAAACGGCCGTTCCCGCCGGGACGCTTTTTGGCCTTCAAAGTTACCCGATCGAGCTGAGATCAAGATGGCGAGCGGGAATAAGATCGAATATCATGGGAAAAAATACTAGAGCTCAAACGAATTGTCAAATTTCGAGAACAAAATTTTCAACCGACCAAAAGTCACCAAAAGGTCCGTCGAGATTTTTCTTGCCAACTAGCTCTCCAGCGCTCCGGAATTACTCTTAAGCTTCCAGCAATAACTTGCTAAGGGAAGCTCTACGAGTTACTCTTAGCTTCCAGCTATAACTGGGCGCCGGCGGTAAACCGTCAACCTTTCTTACCGCCGGGGGACTCGTAGAGCTTCCTGACAATATATACTCTGGGAAAAAACTCCAAAGAACGACTACTTTTTAAGCCCAAGCGATTTCAGACCTCTCAAGATAACGCTAACAAAAAACAAACAGTTTCGCAACCCAGGTCGAGTATCAAACCGAGTTCAGACCTCTGAATGCGACAGGCGGGCGCGTCTGATCTCTGCGAATCCACTCATGTGATTCCCAGCCCTGAAGCCCCCCTACAGCCCGTGTTAAGTGCAGAAAACCGACAGTATCGACTCGAATAATATAATAGTTTTGCCAACCTAGTTCGAGCAGCAGACCGAGTTCCGAGCTCTGGAATCGACCGAAAGACGCGCCTGATGTGTGCAGATCGATATGTATGACCTGCAGCACTGTCGCCCTCCCCCAGCACGAGTTGAGTGCAGAAAATTGAGAGCACGTCTCAGGATTATTCGGACAATACGAACAGTTTCGCGAACCTAGCTCGGGAAGCAGGCCGAGTTCAGAGCTCTCGGTTCAATAGACGAACGCGACAGATGATTCCCATCGATGTCTGTGAGAATGAGCCCTGTAGCTGCCCTACAGCTCGAGTTGAGTACAGAAAACCGAGGGCGTCTATCAAGATGACTCGAATAATACGAATAGGTTTGCGGACCTAGCTCGGCTAGCAGACCGAGTTCAGACCTCTCGATTCAACAGGCGAACGCGCGTGATGATTCTGAGTGCGATAGGTGTGCTTACCAGCACTGTAGCTGCCCTAAAGCTCGAGTTAAGTGCAGAAAACCGGGAGTGTCTATCAAGATGACTCGAACAATACGAATAGGTTTGCGGACCTAGCTCGGCTGGCAGACCGAGTTCAGGCCTCTGGATTCGGCAGGCGAACGCGCGTGATGATTCTGAGTGCGATAGCTGTACTTACCAGCTCTGTAGCTGCCCTACAGCTCGAGTGAAGTACAAAATACCGACAGCGCGTATCAAGATGACTCGAAACGGCCGTTCCCGCCTGCCTGCTTTTTGGCCTTCAAAGTTACCCGATCGAGCTGAGATCAAGATGGCGAGCGGGAATAAGATCGAATATCATGGGAAAAAATACTAGAGCTCTAACGAATGGTCAAATTTCGAGAACAAAATTTTCAACCGACCAAAAGTCACCAAAAGGTCCGTCGAGATTTTTCTTGCCAACTAGCTCTCCAGCGCTCCGGAACTGGGCGCCGGCGGTAAACCGTCAACCTTTCTTACCGCCGGGGGACTCGTAGAGCTTCCTGACAGTAAATAGTGTGGAAAAAAACTCCAAAGGACGACCAGTTTTTCAGCCCAATTTCACACCTCTCAAGATGACTCTAACAAAGAACAAACAGTTTCGCAATCCAGTTCGAGTATCAAACCGAGTTCAGACCTCTGAATGCGACAGGCGGGCCCGTCTGATGTCTGCGAATCCACTCATGTGATTCCCAGTCCTGCAGCCCCCCTACAGCTCGAGTTAAGTGCAGAAAACCAGCAGTATCGACTCGAATAATAAAATAGCTTCGCGGACCTAGTTTGAGCAGCAGACCGAGTTTCAAGCTCTGGAATCGACAGACAGACGCGCCTGATGTGTGCAAATCGATATCTGTGACCCGCAGCACTGTAGCCAAACCCAGAACGAGTTGAGTGCAGAAAATCGAGAGCACTCTTCAAGATGATTCGGACAATACGAATAGTTTCGCGAATCTAGCTCAGGCAGCAGGCCGAGTTCAGAGCTCTCAGTTCAATAGACGAACGCGAATGGTGATTTCCCATCGATGTCTGTGACAATCAGCCCTGTAGCTGCCCTACAGCTCGAGTTAAATACAGAAAACCGAGAGCGTCTGTCAAGATGACTCCAATAATGCGAATAGGTTTGCGAACCTAGCTCGGCTAGCAGACCGAGTTCAGACCTCTGGATTCAACAGGCGAACGCGCCTGATAATTCTGAATGCGATAGGTGTGCTTACCAGCTCTGTAGCTGCCCTACAGCTCGAGTTAAGTACAAAATACCGACAACGCGTATCAAGATGACTCGACACGGCCGTCCCGCCGGGACGCTTTTTGGCAGTAAAAGGTACCCGATCGAGCTGAGATCAAGATGGCGAGCGGGAATAAGATCGAATATCACGGGAAAAAATACTAGAGCTCTAACGAATTGTCAAATTTCGAGAACAAAATTTTCAACCGACCAAAAGTCACCAAAAGGTCCGTCGAGATTTTTCTTGCCAACTAGCTCTCCAGCGCTCCGGAATTACTCTTAAGCTTCCAGCAATAACTTGCTAAGGGAAGCTCTACGAGTTTAAGTACAAAATACCGACAACGCGTATCAAATGACTCGACACGACCGTTCCCGCCGGGACGCTTTTTGGCAGTAAAAGTTACCCGATCGAGCTGAG
Source organism: Prorocentrum cordatum (assembly GCA_963575745.1). NCBI lineage: Eukaryota > Dinophyceae > Prorocentrales > Prorocentraceae > Prorocentrum > Prorocentrum cordatum. The sequence goes on along the minus strand of CAUYUJ010007447.1, from coordinate 9,745 downwards.
ATCAAGATGGCGAGCGGGAATAAGATCGAATATCATGGAAAAAATACTAGAGCTCTAACGAATGGTCAAATTTCGAGAACAAAATTTTCAACCGACCAAAAGTCACCAAAAGGTCCGTCGAGATTTTTCTTGCCAACTAGCTCTCCAGCGCTCCGGAATTACTCTTAAGCTTCCAGCAATTTCTTGCTAAGGGAAGCTCTACGAGTTACTAGCTAAGGGAAGCTCTACGAGTTACTTGTAAGCGTCCAAAACCCGGACTGGGCGCCGGCGGTAAACCGTCAACCAGGTTACCGCCGGGAGACCTCGTAGAGCTCCACGAAGTCATAAACAACTTCAGAAAGCTCAGAGCTCTTTGCTGAGAGCACTGGAAAAGCTTAAAAAGATGATTCAGAAAAACGCATTTTTGGTGTCGTCGACATGTCTATACAGACGCAGTTTTTCAGTTCTAACTCCAGCGAAGCCATCCATATGAAGTCTCGCGCTCTCAGTGAGATGCGCGAGATCATTCTGCATCGACTCACCTGCACCAGAACTCTCTCGGTCACCCATAGAGAGATAAATTCGAAAAAAAACCACCCGACACAAAAAATACAAAATTGCACAAATCGATATTTTTTCATTAAATTTGATAATTCGAATCAATTTGGGCACTCTCGTGGCTCCCACTCAATGTCTCGCATGTCGCTGCTTCGATTGGAATGCACCAGACATACATAGCATGCACCGAGCTCGAGTTATCATCGAAACACCGTTCGCAACACGCATGCATAGAGACGGTATTTCGATCATAACTCCTGACTCAGCCATTTCTAGGGACTCTCGCGCTTCCAGTGTAATGCGCCAGATCATTCTGCATCGACTCGTGTGCGAGAGAGGTCTGTAGTTTGCTCACAGCTCGAGTTAAGTAAAGCCAACCACCGTCACCTGCCAAACTGCACTGCAGGCAAAGTCGGTTCCTGCAAGTCTTTTGACAGTAATATTGCCCCTAGAGCCCTGAAAATTTTACCAGCAGGTGCGCCATAGCTTATTGTAGGTAGGAAAAATCCAACTTATGAAAACGAATTGTCAAATCTTGCACAATGTTCCAAAAACCGACCCCAGGTTAACACATTGTCTCTTTTGGTCGGGTCGGCCAACTAGCTCCACCCTGCGCCCGAATTCCTCTTAGCTCATCTCGTCGAAGAGCTCTACGAGGTATATGAAGTCTCGCGCTCTCAGTGAGAGCGCGAGACCATTCTGCGTCGACAAACATACACCAGAACTCTCTAGGTCACCCATAGATCGATATAAATTAGAAAAAAAATCATCCGACACAAAAAATACAAAATTGTACAAATCGATATTTTTCATTGATTTTGAAAATTCTAATCAATTTGGGCACTCTCGAGGCTCCCATTCGATGTCTCGCATGTCGCTACTTCGATTGGAATGTACCTGGCATGCATAGCATGCACTCAGCTCGAGTTATCATCGAAACACCGTTCGCAACACGCATACATAGAGACAGTATTTCGAGCATAACTCCTGACTCAGCCATTTCTAGGAACTCTCGAGCTTCCAGTGTGACGCGTCAGATCATTCTGCATCGACTGGTGTGCGTGAGAGGTCTGTAGATTGCTGACAGCTCGAGTTAAGTAAAGCCAACCACCGTCATCTGCCAAACTGTACTGCGGGCAAAGTCAATTCCCGCAAGTCTTTTGATAGTAATATTGCTTCTAGAGCCCTGAAAATTTTACCAGCAGATGCGCCATAGCTTATTGTAGGTAGGAAAAATCCAACTTATGAAAACGAATTGTCAAATCTTGCAGAATGTTCCAAAAACCGACCCCAGGTTACCACATTGTCTCTTTTGGTCGGGTCGGCCAACTAGCTCCACCCTGCGCCCGAATTCCTCTTAGCTCATCTCGTCGAAGAGCTCTACGAGGTATGATAGCGGAGCCAAGCGCGGAACGCCGCACGGGGACCTCTGCCCGGCCGCCGGAAACGATGCGCGGGATGCTGGAAAGCTCGCAGGAAACGCTTGCAGGGGCGCCGTTTACGATGCGTGGAGCCCTGCAAAGCGCACAAGGAAGACTGGCGCTGGCGGTGAACCGTCAACCTGGTCACCGCCGGGAACCTCGTAGAGCTCCTAGCACGCGTAAGAGTGCTCAGCATGGAAAGAGAGAGTTCTGGAAGCATTTCTCGAAAAAGAGAAAACTAATTTTTTTTCGTATCGACATGAAGATGGTTCCGCCAAGTGTTTTGATAGTAAAAATGCATCTAGAGAGCTCATATTAAGACGGGAGGTCCCTCGAAGTCGTTTACAGGTGCGAAAAATCTGCTTCCTCAAAATGAATGGTCAAATATCTTTCAAAAAATCGCAAAACCACCCAAACTGGACGCCGGCGGTAAACCGTCAACCTTGGTTACCGCCGGGAGACTCGTAGAGCTTCCAGCTCGACTAAAGTTGATAACACGGAGGACCTAGCAACATTCCGACTCATATTAAATATTTTATTTCCTCTCAATGCGACAGGCGGGCGCGTCTTGTCTGCGAGTCGACTTCTATCATTACCAGCCCTGCAGCCCCCTACAGCCCGAGTTAAGTGCAGAAAACTGACAGCACCTCTCAGGATGACTCCAATTACAGTAGTTTTGCAGAACTAATTCGGGCAGCAGACAAGTTCCGAGCTCTGGTTTCTGCAGACGGATGATGTCTCTAAATCGATTGCTGTCCCCAGGAGCACTGTAGCCTCCCTAGCAATACCGACAGCACTTCTCAGGATGACTCGAACAATACGAATAGTTTTGCACCTAGCTCGGGCAGCAGGCCAAGTTCAGTGCTCTTGAGTCAACGAACAAAGGCGCCTGGTGATTTCCAATAGATTTCTGTGACTACGAGCTCTGTAGCTGCCCTACGGCTCGAGTTAGGTACAGAAAACCGAGGGCGCCTATCAAGATGACCCAAATAATACGAATAGGTTTGCGGACCTAGCTCGGCTAGCAGACCGAGTTCAGACCTCTAGATTTAACAGGCGAACGCGCCTAATGGTTCTGACTGCGATAGGTGTGCTTGCCAGCTCTGTAGCTGTTTTACAGCTCGAGTTAAGACCAGAAAACCGAGAGTTTCTGTCAAGTTGACTCGAATAATACAAACAGGTTTGCGACCCTAGCTCGGCTCACAGACCGAGTTCAGACCTCTGGGTTCAACAGGCGATCGCGCCTGATCATTCTGCATGCATTAGCTGTGCTTACCAGCTCTGTAGCTGCCCTGGAGCTCGAGTTATGTTCAGAAAACCGACAGCGCGTATCAAGATGACTCGAAACGGGCGTTCCCGCCACAGTGCTTTTTGGCCTTCAAAGTTACCCGATCGAGCTGAGATCAAGATGGCGAGCGGGAATAAGATCGAATATCACGGGAAAAAATACTAGAGCTCTAACGAATGGTCAAATTTCGAGAACGAAATTTTCAACCGAGCAAAAGTCACCAAAAGTTCCGTCGAGATTTTTCTTGCCAACTGGGCGCCGGCGGTAAACCGTCAACCTTTCTTACCGCCGGGGGACTCGTAGAGCTTCCTGACAATATATAATGTGGACAAGAAACCCAAAGAACAAATATTTTTTCAGCCCAAGCGATTTCAGACCTCTCAAGATGACTGTAATTAAAAAACAAACAGTTTCGCAACCCAGTTCGAGCATCGAACCGACTTCAGACCTCTGAATGCGACAGGCGGGCGCGTCTGATGTCTGCGTATCCACTCATGTGATTCCCAGCCCTGCAGTTCCCCCTACAGCCCGAGTTAAGTGCGGAAAACCGACAGTATCGACTCGAATAATATAATAGTATCGCGGACCTAGTTCGCAAACCGAGTTCCGCGCTCTGGTATCGACCAACAGACGCGCCTGATGTGTGCGAACCGATATCTGTGTCCCGCAGCACTGTAGCCCTCCCCCAGCACGAGTTCAGAGCAGGAAATTAAGAGCACTTCTCAAGATGATTTGGACAATACGAATAGTTTCGCGAACCTAGCTCAAGCAGCAGGCCGAGTTCAGAGCTCTCGATTCAACAGACGAACGCGCCTGCTCATTTCCAATCGATTTCTGTGACTATGAACTCTGCAGCTGCCCTACAGCTCGAGTTGAGTACAAAATACCGAGAGCGTCTGTTAAGATGACTCGGATGATACGAATAGGTTTGCGGACATAGCTCGGCTAGCAGACCGAGTTCAGACCTCTGGATTCAACAGGCGAACGCGCCTGATAATTCTGGATGCGATAGATGTGCTTGCCAGCTTTGTAGCTGCCCTACAGCTCGAGTTAAGTACAAAATACCGAGAGCGCCTGTCAAGATGACTCGAATAATACGAATAGGTTTGCGGACCTAGCTCGGCTAGCAGACCGAGTTCAGACATCTGGATTCAACAGGCGAACGCGCCTGATGATTCTGAATGCAATAGGTGTGCTTGCCAGCTCTGTAGCTGCCCTACAGCTCGAGTTGAGTACAAAATACCGACAGTGCGAATCAAGATGACTCGAAACGGCCGTTCCCGCCTGCCTGCTTTTTGGCCTTCAAAGTTACCCGATCGAGCTGAGATCAAGATGGCGAGCGGGAATAAGATCGAATATCATGAGAAAAAATACTAGAGCTCTAACGAATGGTCAAATTTTGAGAACGAAAATTTTCAACCGACCAAAAGTCACCAAAAGGTCCGTCGAGATTTTTGTTGCCAACTAGCTCTCCAGCTCCCCGGAATTACTCTTAAGCTTCCAGCAATAACTTGCTAAGGGAAGCTCTACGAGTTACTGGGCGCCGGCGGTAAACCGTCAACCTTTCTTACCGCCGGGGGACTCGTAGAGCTTCCTGACAATTTATAATGTGGGAAAGAATTTCAGAGAACGACTAGTTTTTCAGCCCAAGCGATTATAGACCTCTCAAGATGACTCAACAAAACAAACAAACAGTTTTCTAATCGAGCTCGAGTATGACACCGAGTTCAGACCTCTGAATGCGACAGACGGACGCGTCTGATGTCTGCAGATCGATTCCTGTGATTACCAGCTCTGCAGCCCCCCATACAGCCTGAGTTAAGTGCAGAAAACCGAGAGTACCTCTCAGAATGACTCGAAAAATACAACAGTTTCGCGGATCTCGTTCGAGCAGCAGACCGAGTTCGGAGCTCTCGGTTCGACGAACGGACGCGCCTGATGTCTCGAACTCGATTCCTGTGACTAGCAGCACTCTATCCCTCCCCCAGCACGATTTAAGTACAGAAAACCGAGAGCACTTCTCAAGATAACTCGAACAATACCAATAGGTTCGCGACCCTAGCTCGGCTAGCAGACCGAGTTCAGACCTCTGGATTCAACAGGCGAACGCGCCTGATCATTCTGAATGCATTAGCTGTGCTGACCAGCTCTGTAGCTGTCCTGAAGCTCGAGTTATCTTAAGAAAACCGACAGCGCGTATCAAGATGACTCAAAATGGCTGTTCCCGCCTGCCTGCTTTTTGGTCTTCAAAGTTACCCGATCGAGCTGAGATCAAGATGGCGAGCGGGAATAAGATCGAATATCATGGGAAAAAATACTAGAGCTCTAACGAATGGTCAAATTTTGAGAACCAAATTTTCAACCGACCAAAAGTCAGCAAAAGGTCCGTCGAGATTTTTCTTGCCAACTAGCTCTCCAGCGCTCCGGAATTACTCTTAAGCTTCCAGCAATAACTTGCTAAGGGAAGCTCTACGAGTTACTAGCTCTGGGGCGCGCCGGAATTACTCTTAGCTTCCAGCTATAACTAGCTAAGGGAAGCTCTACGAGTTACTAGCTCTCCAGCGCGCCGGAATTACTCTTAGCTTCCAGCTACTGGGCGCCGGCGGTAAACCGTCAACCTTTCTTACCGCCGGGGGACTCGTAGAGCTTCCTGACAATATATAATGTGGAAAAGAATTTCAGAGAACGACTAGTTTTTAAGCCCAAGCGATTATAGACCTCTCAAGATGACTCTAACAAAACAAGCGAACAGTTTTCCAATCGAGCTCGAGTATGAAACGGAATCCAGACCTCTGAATGCGACAGGCGAACGCGTCTGATGTCTGCGAATCGATTCCTCTGATTACCAGCTCTGCAGCCCCCCATACAGCCTGAGTTAAGTGCAGAAAACCGAGAGTACCTCTCAGAATGACTCGAATAATACAACAGTTTCGCGGATCTCGTTCGAGCAGCAGACCGAGTTCGGAGCTCTCGGTTCGACGAACGGACGCGCCTGATGTCTCGAACTCATTCCTGTGACTAGCAGCACTCTAGCCCTCCCCCAGCACGATTTAAGTACAGAAAACCGAGAGCACTTCTCAAGATAACTCGAACAATACCAATAGGTTTGCGACCCTAGCTCGGCTAGCAGACCGAGTTCAGACCTCTGGATTGGACAGGCGAACGCGCCTGATTATTCTGAATGCATTAGCTGTGCTTACCAGCTCTGTTGCTGCCCTACAGCTTGAGTTTAGTACACAATACCGAGAGCTTCTGTCAAGATGACTCGAATATTACGAATAGGTTTTTGCGGACCTAGCTCGGGAAGCAGACTGAGTTCAGACCTCTGGATTCAACAGGCGAACGCGTCTGATCATTCTGAGAGCGATACGTGTACTTACCAACACTGTAGCTGCCCTACAGCTCGAGTTAAGTTGAAAATACTGACAGCGCGTATTAAGATGACTCGAAACGGCCGTTCCCGCCCCCCTGCTTTTTGGCCTTCAAAGTTAGCCGATCGAGCTGAGATCAAGATGGCAAGCGGGAATAAGATCGAATATCATGGGAAAAAATACTAGAGCTCTAACGAATGGTCAAACTGGCGCCGGCGGTGAACCGTGAACCTGGTCACCGCCGGGAACCTCGTAGAGCTCCTTTCACGCGTGAGAGTGCTCAGAGTCGAAAGAGACAGCTTCTGGAAGCATTTCTGGAAAAGGGGAAAAATTGATTTTTTCGGGTCGATACGAAGATGGTTTCGCCAAGTGTTTTGATAATAAAAGAGCGCCTACGGAGCTCATACTAAGACAAGAAAGCCCTCATAGACGTTTACAGGTGCGAAAAATCTGCTTTCTCAAAATAAATGGTCAAATATCTTTCAAAAAATCGCAAAACCACCCAAAAGTTACCACTTTGTCCGTTCTGGCCAGGTCGGCCAACTAGCTCCACCCTGCGCCGGAACTGGCGCCGGCGGTGAACCGTCAACCTGGTCACCGCCGGGAACCTCGTAGAGCTCCTAGCACGCGTAGGAGTGCTCAGCATCAAAAGAGAGGGCTTCGGGAAGCATTTCTCGAAAAAGAGAAAACATGATTTTTTCCATGTCGATACGAAGATGGTTGCGCCAAGTGTTTTGATAGTAAAAGTGCGCCTAGAGAGCTCATATTAAGACAGAGAGGCCCTCAGATTCGTTTACAGGTGCGAAAAATCTGCTTTCTCAAAATGAATTGTCAAATATCTTTCAAAAAATCGCAAAACCACCCAAAAGTTGCCACATTGTCCGCCTCGGCCGGGTGGGCCAACTGGCGCCGGCGGTGAACCGTCAACCTGGTCACCGCCGGGAACCTCGTAGAGCTCCTCTCACTAGTAAGAGTGCAGAGAATCGACACAGAATCAAAAAATGGAGATTTTTCGAAAATCTTGAAATTCGATTTTTTTCGATGTTCATATTCGCTCAGTTCCCGGAAGTCAACTCATGCAAAAATGCATCGAGAGAGCTGAGCTGCTGTCAGAAAGGAGTTCATATGCCAATGCTCGGCGTAAAAATCTGCTTTTTCAAAATAAATGGTCAAATATCTTTCAACTGGCGCCGGCGGTGAACCGTCAACCTAGTCACCGCCGGGAACCTCGTAGAGCTCCTTTTACGCCTAAGATTCTTCAGATTCGAAAGAGAGAGCTCCTGGAAGAATTTCTCGAAAACGGGGAAAATTGATTTTTTCGCGTCGACGTGAAGATGGTTCCTACAAGTGTTTTGATAGTAAGATTGCGCCTACGGAGCTCATACTAAGACAGAGAGGCCGTCATAGTCGTTTACAGGTGCGAAAAATCTGCTTTCTCAAAATGAATTGTCAAATATCTTTCAAAAAATTGCAAAACCATCAAAAAGTTATCACTTTGTCCTTTCTGGCCGGGTGGGCCAACTGGCGCCGGCGGTGAACCGTCAACCTAGTCGCCGCCGGGAACCTCGTAGAGCTCTTTTCACTGATAAGAGTGAAGAGAATCGACCCAGAGTGGAAAAATAGATATTTTTCGAAAATCTTCAAATTGGATTTTTTTGATGTTCATATTCGCTCAGTTCCCGGAAGTCAGCTCGTGCAAAAATGCATCGAGAGAGCTCAGCTTTGGTCAGAGAGGAATTTATATTCCAATGCTCGGCGTAAAAATCTGCTTTCTCAAAATAAATGGTCAAATATCTTTTAAATTTTCGCAAAACCACCCAAAAGTTATCACTTTGTCCTTTCTGGCCGGGTCCACCAACTAGCTCCACCCCGCGCCGGAATTCCTCTAGCTCATCGATGCCGAAGAGCTCTACGAGGTATTTTTTGCAAAACCACCCAAAAGTTATCACATTGTCCTTTCTGGCCGGGTGGGCCAACTAGCTCCACCCCGCGCCGGAATTTCTCTAGCTCATCGATAACGAAGAGCTCTACGAGGTACTAGCTCCACCCCGCGCCGGAATTCCTCTAGCTCATCGATGCCGAAGAGCTCTACGAGGTATTCCTCTAGCTCATCGATAACGAAGAGCTCTACGAGGTAAGTTGCCACATTGTCCGCCTCGGCCGGGTGGGCCAACTGGGCGCCGGCGGTAAACCGTCAACCTTGGTTACCGCCGGGGGACTCGTAGAGCTTCCTGACAACATATACTGCCGGAAAAAAATTGCAGAGAACGAATAGATTTTCAGCCGATTTCGAGTATCAGACCGAGTTCAGACATCTGAATGCGACAGACGGACGCGTCTGATGTCTCCGAATCGATTCCTGTGATTACCCGCCCTGCAGCCTCCCTACAGCCCGAATTAAATGCAGAACGCCGACAGTAGCTCTCCAGATGACTGAAGAATACGAACAGTTTCGTGATTCTGGATCGCGCAACAGACCGAGTTCAGAGCTCTGGATTCAACAGGCGAACGCGCCTGATGATTCTGAGTGCGGTAGGTGTGCTTACCAGCACATCATCTGCCCTACAGCTCGAGCTAAGTAGAAAATACCGACAACGCGTATCAAGTTGACTCGAATAATACGAGCAGATTTGCGGACCTAGCTCGACTAGCAGACCGAGTTTCGACCTATAAATTCAACGGGCGACCGCGTCTGATCATTCTGAGTGCGATAGGAGTGCTAACCAGCACTGTGGCTGCCCTACAGCTCGAGTTAAGTAGAAAATACCGACAACGCGTATCAAGTTGACTCGAATAATACAAACAGGTTTGCAGACCTAGCTCGGCTGACAGACCGAGTTCAGACCTCTGGATTCAACAGGCGAACGCGCCCGATAATTCTGAGTGCGATAGCTGTGCTTACCAGCTCTGTAGCTGCCCCAGAGCTCGAGTTATGGTCATATAACCGTCAGCACATATCAAGATGACTCGAAACGGCCGATCCCGCCAGAGTGCTTTTTGGCCTTCAAAGTTACCCGATCGAGCTGAGATCAAGATGGCGAGCGGGAATAAGATCGAATATCACGGTAAAAAATACTAGAGTTCTAACGAATGGTCAAATTTCGAGAACGAAATTTTCAACCGAGGAA
>CAUYUJ010007446.1:1316315-1327739 GCA_963575745.1 Prorocentrum cordatum | reverse complement strand
GACGCTGGTGGTAATGACAATGATGATTATGCATGGCGGCCTCAGGCCCACAACCTCAATCCCCAATACTGCTCACGCGGCATGCAAGACGCTGCGGAGATATCCTCGAGTTCGGCGGGGGAGCTTCGGAGACGACGGTGACGAAAATGATGACGATGATGAAGACTACTATGAAGTTGACGATGATGATGATGATGATGATGATGATGATGATGATGATCATGATGATGATGATAATGATGATGATGATGATGATGATGAGGAAGAAGATTATGATGATGTTGACAGTGGGAATGATGATGATGATGCTGATGCTGATGATGATGTTGGTGATGGTGATCGTGATGTGAGTGATGGTGATGATGATGGTGGTGATGCTGACGATCATGATGGCGATGACGGTGATGCCGTTGAGGATGGTGATGCTGACGATCACTATGATGATGCTGCTGATGGTCAGGATGATAACGCCGATGCTGATAATAATGGTGGCGATGCTGTTTATGGTGCTTGTGACGCAGGAGTGGGCGGATGATGAAGATGATGACGATGATGATGACGATAACGATGACGACGATCACGACGACGACGATAATGATGACGATGGCGATGATGAGGATGATTATGTTGATAATTCAGGTGACGAGATTGACGATGATGACGACGATGGCGATGATGACGATGGTGATGACGATGTTGCTGCTGATGGTGGTGATGGTGACGATTGTGATGATGGTGATGGTCATGGTGATGATGACGATGCCGCTGACGATGACGCCGGATATGATGGTGATGAGGATGGCGATGATGACGATGACGATTACCCTAGCTAGAACTTGAGCGCGCGCGAAGCGCGCGCGATGGTTCTAGTATATATATATATATATATATATATATATATATGTGTGTGTGAAGGGGTATGTGTGCACGTGCGCACGTGTGTATGTATGTTTGCATGTTTGTATTATGTATATGTGTTTGTATGTATGTATGTGTGTATGTATGTATGTATGTATGCATGGATGCGTGGATGTATGTAAGTATGTATGTGTGTGCATGTATGTATGTATGTATGTGTGAATGAATGTATGGATATATTGAGGGATGCAGGTGTGTATGTATGGAGTATGTATGTATGCGTGTACGCGTATGTGTATATATGTGTGTATGTGTGTATGTGTATGTTTGCATGTGTGTATGTATGTGTGGATGTGTGCGTGTGTATGTATGTATGTATGTATGTATGTATGTATGTATGTATGTATGTGTGTGTATGTATGTGTGTGCATGTAGGTATGTACGCATGTACGTTTGTATATATGTCCGTACGTATATAGGTATGTATGTATGCTAGTAGATTGGTGTGTCGTCGTGTCAAGTCAGAGCGCAAATTCTCAGGTCGACGTGTTGCGATGGAAATATGACCGAGCAAACGCCCTCTGCAAGAGCCGGCATGGAGTCGAAATTGTATACATTGCCTTGTTGCCCAGGGGCGCAGTGGGGCGGGAGGGACGGGGGTCTCCGAACGGCGCGGTGATCACAGTTTGGGGACTTGGACCTTGCTCCAATGACGTATCGGGTCATGGGGGCTTCCAGGGTCCCAAAACCTTGGCATGGCTCGGACGTTTGCGTTTTTTTTTCCGGTGGGGGCCACCGAGGAGCGAGCATGCTTGGTCATATTTAGAGTAACCCAGGACAAGAGCAACAACAACAAGACATAAAAAACGCACGACATCGAACAATGCACGGGGAATGGACGTCGGAACGATGGCAAGACACCGTGCGGTGACGGACCGTGCAGTGAGGTCGGGGATTCCGAGGTCACCGCACGGTCTGGGAAGAGGAGGTGGTGTTGCGTCATAGCCCCTCCCGTAACGCCCGGTATGGCCACGAAGTTGAAAGTGATAAAGTTCGAAAGTTAGACGGTGGACAGCTGTAAGCTATAAGCATCAGGAGAGCAGGGGCACGGGAAAGCGGATGGCTGCAACCGTGGACGCTGGAACGTCGGAAGGAAGACGTTTGGAGAGGTGGAAAGACAAACATTTGAAAGATGACAGCAGGGCAGCTGGAAATCAAGACGGCTGAAAGCTCGACAGCGTAAATTTGTAAAGCCGAAGAAGACAGCTAGACTCATTCACAGCAGAAAGCTGGAAAACTCAAAATTGGAACGGTGAAAGCGGGCAACCGGGACAGCGGAAACAATCTGGAAATTTGGAAATTGCACGTCTAGAATGTCGGGAAACATAAGAGTTGGAATTTTGAAAGCAGGACAGCAGGAATGCTCGAAAGCATAGAGATGATGGAAACTTGCACGCCGGGGAACCGAAAGCAGGGATGACCGCAGCTCTGGGCATCGGTCAGTTAGATGATAGGAAGGCGCGGAATCGGGTCGCTGCAACTTGGAAAGTTGGAAACTGTGGAGAGTTGGAGGGAAGAGGAAGATTCCCCTTCCGGGAACCCCCAGGGCCCCCAGGGGGGTTCCGAGTTTTCGGAATTCTTGGAGGACGTCTTGGAGGGTTCTTGGGCCGTTTGGGAGGCCTCTGGCAAGCCTTTTGGGCAGTCTAAGGTTATCTTCAGGCCATTTGGGGCCGTCTTGGGTGCATCTTGGGGCCATCTTCGCCGTCTCGGAGGCCTTCTTGGCGGTCTTGGAGGCATCGTGGAGGCCATCTTAGCCGTCTTGGAGGCATCTTGGGCGTCTTGGAGGTCTCTTGGGCCGTCTTGGGGGCCTCTTGGAGTCGTCTTGGAGGCCTCTTGGGCCGTCATGGGGCCATCTTAGAGGCCTCTTGGGCGATCTTGGGGCGATCTTGGGGACCTCCTGGGCCGTCTTGGGCTGTGGGAAGGCCGAAAAGAAGCAAATGCCAACATCCTTCAAAAACCTTAAGAATACCTATGATTTTGGCCTCTGCGGGCCCTCGTGGAGGACCTCTTGGGGGCCGTCTTGGAGGCATCTTGGACCACCTCGGACCGTCGTGGAAGCCATCTTGGACCACCTTAGGCGGATTTGGAAGCCATCTTGGGCCATCTTGCCCGTTTTGGAGGCATCTTGGAGTCCATTTGGGGCCATCTTGGGCATGAAAGGCATTGGCATGTGCAGTTCAAGGTCTCTTCGGGTGGCCGGCGGGACGGGCCGAAGCCCCAGTGAGTTTTCTAAAAGAACCCAAACCGAAAGAATCTAGCACGCCAGGCCCCCCTGTGGCAAGCCAACAGGGGGCGGCGGATCTAAGACGCCTACGGCGAATCACCGCCGCCCTCTGCCTTTTTGGAAGCGCCTATGTGGCTGAACGGTGTGGCCAGACCTGCCAAGCTATCGGACCATGTGTTCCCCGAATCGGTTTGGAAAGCCTTCGGGGAACACGTGGGCATCTTGAAGGTCATCTTGGCCGTCTGGATGCCATTTTGACCCTTTCGGGCCTTCTTGGAGGACGTCTTGGAGGGCTCTCGGGCCGTCTTGGAAGCCATCTTGAGCGTTTCGGAGGCCTCTTGGGCCGTCTTGGGGGCCTCTTAGGGCCGTCTTGGGCGATCTTTGGGGGCATTTGGGCCGTCTCGGGCCGTCGAAAGGCCGAAAAAAAACAAATGCCACAATCCTTCAAAAGCCCATGGGAAAACAATGATTTTGGCCTTTTCGGGCCTTCCTGGAGGCCCTCTTGGCGGGCTCTTGGGCCGTCTTGGGCCAGCTGCGAGCCAACTTCGGCCATCTTGGTGGGCTCCTGGCCCGTCTGACGCCGTCGGAAGCCGTTTGGGGTGCCCTTCTTGGCCGACTTGGGGTCCTCTTGGGGTGCTCCAGAGCCGTCTTGGAGGCCTTCTTGGGCGTCTTGGAGGCCTCTTGGGTCGTCTTCGGGCCCTCGTGGGGCCGTCTTGGGGGCCTCTGGAGCCGCCATGGGGCCATCTTGGAGGCCTCTTGGGCGATCTTGGGAGCCTCTTGGGCCGCCTTCGGACCGTCGGAAAGCTGGAAAGGCGCAAATGTCAATATCTTTCAAAAACCGAAGGGGAATCAATGATTTTGGCCTCGTCGTGCCTTTCTGGAGGACCTCTTGGAGGCCTCTTGGGCCATCTTGGAGGCCTCTTGGGGGCCTGGGCCCATCTAAGTCTGTATTGGGTGCATCTTTGGCTGTCTTGGAGGCATCTTGGGGCCATCTAAGCCGTCTTGGAGGCCATCTTGGCCGTCTTGGAGGCATCGTGGAGGCCATCTTGGCCGTCTTGGAGGCCATCTTGGGCGTCTTGGAGGCCTCTTGGGCCGTCTTGGGGCACACTTGGGGCCGTCTTGGGGGCCTCTGGGGCCGTCACGGAGCCATCTTGGAGGCCTCTTGGGCGATCTTGGGGCGATTTTGGATAATTTTTGGGCCGTCTGGGGCCGTCGGAAAGCTAAAAAGGCGCAAATGCCAAAATCCTTCAAAAACCCAAAGAGAATCAATGATTTTGCCTCTTCGGGCCATCCTGGAGGACCTCTTGGAGGCCTCTTGGGCAGTCTTGGAGGCCTCTTGGGGGCCTCGTGGGTCGTCTTGGGCCATCTTCAGGCTACCTTAGGCCGTCTTGGGTACATCTTGGGCCGTCTTGGAGGCATCTTGGGGCCCTCTGAGCCGTCTTGGAGGCCATCGTGGCCGTCTTGGAGGCATCTTGGCCGTCTTGGAGGCCATCTTGGGGCCGTCTGGAACAGAACAACCGTTTGCAACCACCTCTTCCGGGTGGCCAAGGGGACGGGCCGAAGCCCCAGGGCGAGTTCTTTTGGAAAAAGAACCAAAACCAAAAGCCATATGGTTCGGCACGCCGGGCACCCCTTTGATACATCAAAAGGGGCGGCGGATCTAAGACGCCTACGGCGAATCACCGCCGCCCCCTGCCTTTGGAAGCGCCTATGTGGTCGAACGTTGAGGCCAGACCCGCCAAGCTATCGGACCATGTGTTCCCCGAATCGGTTTGGAAAGCCTTCGGGAAACACGTGGGCATCTTGAAGGTCATCTTGGCCGTCTGGATGCCATTTTGACCCTTTCGGGCCTTCTTGGAGGACGTCTTGGAGGGCTCTTGGGCCGTCCTGGAGGCCATCTTGAGCGTCTTGCAGGCCTCTTGTGCCGTCTTGGGGGCCTCTTGGGGCCGTGTCTTGGGCCTCTTGGGCGATCTTTGGGGGCACTTGGGCCGTCTCAGGCCGTCGGAAGGCCGAAAAAAAGCAAATGCCACAATCCTTCAAAAGCCCATGGGAAAACAATGATTTTGGCCTTTTCGGACTTCCTGGAGGCCCTCTTGGAGGCCTCTCTGGCCGTCTTAGGGCCATGCTCGGCCGTCTTGGTGGGCTCCTGGTCCGTCTGACGCCGTCGGAAACCGTTTGGGGGGCCTGTATGGGCCGACTTGGGGCCCTCTTGGAATGCTCCAGGGTTGGAGGCCATCTTGGGCGTATTAAGGCCTCCTGTGCCGTCTCGGAGGCCTCTTGGGGCCGTCTTGGGGCCTTCTTGGGCCGTTCTGGGGCTATCTTGGAGGCCTCTTGGGCGATCTTTGGGGGCTCTTGGGCCGTATCGGGCCGTCGGAAGGCCGACAAGACGCGAATGTCAAAATCCGTCAAAAACATAAGGAAAATCAATGTGTTTGGCCTCTTCTGGCCTTCCTGGAGGCCCTCTTGGGGGCCTCTTGGGCCGTCTTGGGCCAGCTTCGAGCCAACTTCGGCCATATTGGTGGGTTCCTGGCACGTCTGACGCCGTCGGGAGCCGTCTTGGGGGCCTTTCTTGGCCGACTTGGGGCCCTCTTGGGGCGCTTCGGAGCCGCCTTTGTGTGCGACCGTCTCGTTGAAGTATTTGTTCAAATGTCTGTGCCACCCAGGTGGAAGTAGGTCGTCCTTGGGAAACCTGTATGAGTGGGTGTTGGACTGCTCGTGGAAGTAGACTGCGTCGTGCCATCTGTCGTCGTCGTAGCCGCCGGCGTCGGTGTCGTTGGCGCGGAAGCAGTGTGCTGTCCAACCGCTCGGGCAGTACATGTCGTGGTACTGGTTTGTTTTGAATAGCGTTAGGTAGACCTCGCGCGCGTCTGAAGCCTCGCTCATCTTGGCCCGTTGGTCGTTGTAGTCGATGCTTTCGTCGGGGTCTGTTGTGTCGCAGAGTAGGTCAGGTCTGCCTGCCCACGGATTGGTTTGCGTTGGGTTGTCTGCTGGTTGCGGTGTTGTCGGCTGTGTAGGTGGCGTTGATATTTGTCCAGGTAGCGGCGGTCTGCAGTCGCGGCTGGCGTCGGGCCTTACGTTGTTGCATTTGTCTTTCTTGCCGCAGGTGAGGTTAGGGGTGAGTTGCCGCGGTGGTCTCATTTGCGCGTTGCCAGAACATTTGTGTCGCTCCTTGTTCAAGTGCTCGTAGTGTCCCCCCTTTCTACGTCGCTCCGTATCGCCGGCTGTTATTGCGCGAAGTCGTAATGCAGATAGTCGGCGGGGGCGTCGGCGGGAAGCTTGAAGCCGCTCTTTGTGATGATGTACTTGGGCTATTTGAGCGTGAAATGCGGTCCGCGAGGGTGGGGTATTTCCATGGGTGGCTGTGGCTGGACGCACGCTGGCGTGCGCGTGAATCGCGTGGTGCGGTCGTTTGGGGCGCAGGACCTCCATGGGCATTGGTATCAGGTGGTATTGTATACGTGGCCATTGCGGGTTGTCCATTGTGGCGCTTTCAGCTCGTAATGGGTAGGCGGCGTCGGTCCTTGGCGATGGTCTGCTCTCACCCTTGCTGCGCCAGTCCATTGGTTGAGTAGTTCGCACTCGTGGACCGTTGGCTCTTGTGGCTCCACGCAATCAGGTTGCTGGCAGGAGACTGGTGGCGCGACGCGCCTGCCGTGCTTCCGCGAGGCACGCGGCCAACGGTGGATGCAGAGTCGAGGCGCCCGAGGTGCGGAGTGAGTCTGCCAGGTAGCTCGTGAGCGAGAATAGCTCTGAGCCAAGGGTGACGTCGTGGTTTGGGTCGGTCATGGTGCTGATGAGCGTGGTTCGTCCATGGCGTGGCTCTCGGTGTTTGAACTTGGCGCGGATGCCGTAGTCTTCGCCCATCTGGCACTCGTACCTCTTGCTGCCTTGTTGGCGGGAGATCTTGTAGAGGGTCTCCTTGAGGCTCTTCTCCGCGCCGTCTTCGTCATAGTTGGCGTATCTGAAACGCGCCATGTCTGCGTCGAGGCCGTCGTTGAGTTCGCCCCATGTTAAGTGTATGAAAGGTGCTCGTCGGACGTGGCGTGGAAGGTGTTCGCTGTCGTCGAATGGCTTCTGGTCAGGTCGGTACTGTGCTTTTCTGTCCGACGGATGTGGACCGGTCTTTGTGCCCAGTGTGTCTCGACGTCGGCATGAGAACAGTAGTGCCCTCACCCGTCGGGAGCTTCCTGTAATCATTGTCGCAGTTTCTATTTTGGCTTTCGCCTAATCTTTGGCGGTGGGTACTGGGATGCATGCGCTGCCGAAGTGGAGGGGGGCATAGACGCAGTGCCTGTCGGTTCAGTCGTTGGTAACCAGGTCTTGTTGGCTTGCACCTGTGCTCGTAGTCTGTGCGTTGTCGGGGTCATATTTTATGTGACCGTCCGTAGTAGATTTGAGGCAGAGCTCTCTTGCGTGTCTTGAATAATGGTTGCAGCTCGTTGGTGCCGCCGTCCTCGTACTGCTCAGAGCTTTTACTGCACTGCTGTTCGATGTGTAGTTCCCTTTCCTTGGTGCATTGCCCGTGTGATTTAAGTGAGTAAGTCACGTGGATACCACTTGAAGGAATTGTGCCTTGACAATCATGAATCGTCCCAGAACGCCATTATTGTTTCATCTTTTTTCAGAACACCATTTCTGGCACGCTGATGATTGGAATCCGTGACACTCTTTCTTGTTCAAAAAATGTGCGCCGAGCTGAGGGGAGAGCCACATTTTGAAAATCACACGCCCTCAATCCGTAGAACTTCTGCAAGCGTTTGAAACGAATGCGCGCCACGCATAGGCGAGAACCACTTTTTGAAAAGCACCCGCCCCCCACCCATGAAACTCTTGCAAGGGTTCAGAACGAATGTGCGCCGCGCTAATGCGAAACTTACATATTGAAAACGGCTCGCCCTCAATCCGTGAAGTTCTTGCAATTTGTTTGAACGAATGTGCGCCGCGTTAGGGCGAAAACCACATGTTGGAAACCACCCGCCCTCAATCCGTGGAGCTCTTTGCGAATGTTTAAGAAGAGTTGGCGCCGCGCGAATGCGAAAACCACATTTTGGAAACGACCCGCTAATCCGTGAAACATTTGCACATGTTTGAAATGAGTTTGCGCCGCGCTAAGGCGAGAGCCACATCGGCCCGCCCTCCATGCGCGAATATGTTGTCATGGTTTTGCTTCAGAGTCATAAGTGGTAAGGAGGTCTCAGGCGGAACGCCAGGCCCGCCCTAAAAAAATGTCTCTGGGTGCGACAGAGAGAAGTTATGTTTAAGGAGAAGGAATGGAGGACTGAGAGAGGGCAAATGTTCGTTAGACCGCTGATTTTGCGTGGGGCCGCCGTTTTGCATCGCTGGGGTTTCGGTGGGTGGTGTGGCGGGCGGGGGGGAGGGGGAGGAGGAGGAGGAGGAGGAGGAGGAGGAGGAGGAGGAGGAGGAGGAGGAGGAGGAGGAGGAGGAGGAGGAGAGGGAGGAGGAGGAGGAGGAGGAGGAGGACGGGGGAGGAGTAGGAGAGGAGGAGGAAAAGAAAAACCAGTGTAAACACAAAAGTCATCAATGATGTTGGAAAAAAAACCCTTCAAGCTCCTTCTTCGTAGGCCCTTGCCACGTTTCATTTCCATTAAAGCAACTGCCTCGTTGGGAGACAGCCGTTTGAAGGTTCTGAAGCATCCCAAAACATTGCTCCCAGGATTCCAACGCCACGGATAATCATGACTGTTGCGCCTTGACAATCCGGAATCGTCCCAGAACGCCATTATTGCTTCAATTCCTTTCAGAATACCATTTCTGGCACGCTGATGACTGGAACCCGTGACACCCTTGCACATATTCAAAATGAATGTGCGCCGAGCTAAGGGGATAGCCACACATTGAAAACAAAAAAGCAAAAAAGCACGCCCTCAATCCGTAGAATTTCTGCAAGCGTTGAAAACGAATGCGCGCCGCGCACAGGCGAGAACTACATTTTGAAACCACCCGCCCTCCAATGAAACTCTTGTAAATGTTTAAAACGAATGTGCGCCGCGCGAATGCGAGAACTACATTTTGAAAACGGCTCGCCCTCAGTCCGTGAAGTTCTTGCAATTTGTTTGAACGAATGTGCGCCGCGTTAGGGCGAAAACCACATTTTGAAAACCACCCGCCCTCAATCCGTGGAGCTCTTTGCGAATGTTTAAGAAGAGTTGGCGCCGCGCGAATGCGAAAACCACATTTTGAAAACGACCCGCTAATCCGTGAAACACTCGCACATGTTTGAAATGAGTTTGCGCCGCGCTAAGGCGAGAGCCACATTTTGGAATCGGCCCGCCCTCCATGCGCGAATATGTTGTCATTTTTTTGCTTCAGAGTCATAGGTGGTAAGGAGGTCTCAGGCGGAACGCCAGGCCCGCCCTCAAACATTGCCTCGGGGTGCGACAGAGGGAAGTTATTTTTAAGGAACAGGAATGGAGACCTGAGAGAGGGCAAATGTTCGTTAGACCGCTGATTGTGCGTGGGTCCGCCGTTTTGCATCGCTGGGGTTTCGGTTGGTGGTGTGGCGGGCGGGGAGGAGGAGGAGGAGGAGGAGGAGGAGGAGGAGGAGGAGGAGGAGAAGGAGGAGGAGGAGGAGGAGGAGGACGGGGGAGGACGGGGGAGGACGGGGGAGGAGGAGGAGGAGGACGGGGGAGGAGGAGTAGGAGAGGAGGAGGAAAAGAAAAACCAGTGTAAACCCAAAAGTCATCAATGATGTTGGAAAAAGCCCCCCTTCAAGCTCCTTCTTCGTAGGCCCTTGCCACGTTTCATTTCCATTGAAGCAACTGCCTCGTTGGGAGACAGCCGTTTGAAGGTTCTGAAGCATCCCAAAACATTGCTCCCAGGATTCCAACGCCACGGATAATCATGATTGTTGCGCCTTGACAATCCGGAATCGTCCCAGAACGCCATTATTGCTTCAATTCTTTTCAGAACACCATTTCTGGCACGCTGATGCTTGGAACCCGTGACACTCTTGCACATGTTCAAAACGAATGTGCGCCGAGCTAAGGGGATAGCCACACATTGTGGGTGGGGAAAAACAAAAAAATCGCCCTCAATCTGCAGAACTTCTGCAAGCGTTGAAAACGAATGCGCGCCGCGCAAAGGCGAGAACCAAATTTTGAAGCCCTCCAATGAAACGCTTGCAGATTTTTAAAAGAATGTACGCCGCGCTAATGCGAAAACTACATTTGAAAAACGGCTCGCCCTCAATCCGTGAAGTTTTTGCAATTTGTCTGAACGAATGTACGCCGCCTTAGGGCGAAAACCACATTTCGAAAACCACCCGCCCTCAATCCGTGGAGCTCTTTGCGAATGTTTAAGAAGAGTTGGCGCCGCGCGCATGGGAAAATCATTTCTTTTTTGTGTTTTGTTTTATATATATAATAAATAAATAAATAAATATTTTGTTTTCAAAAAAAAACAAAAAACAAAAAAACAAAAAAAAAAAAAAAAAAAAAAAACGACCCGCTAATCCGTGAAACACTTGCACATGGTTGAAATGAGTTTGCGCCGCGCTAGTGCGAGAGCCACATTTTGGAATCGGCCCGCCCTCCATGCGCGAATATGTTGTCATTTTTTGGCTTCAGAGTCATAAGTGGTAAGGAGGTCTCAGGCGGAACGCCAGGCCCGCTCTCAAAAATTGCCTCGGGGTGCGACAGAGAAGGAATGGAGGAATGAGACAGGGCCACTGTTAATTAGACCGCTGATGGTGCGTGGGTCCGCCGTTCTGCATCGCTGGGGTTTCGGTTGGTGGTGTGTCGGGCGAGGGGGGGAGGGGCGGGCGGCCTGGTCGGGTAACGGTTGGCAGCGGCAGGACGGTCCGGCAGCCCGCCGGGCCCACGGCAACCCCGTGCCGCCGACATTCCCCAGCCCAGATGGGCCCCTGGTTGGCGCCAGGGCCGTCCGGCAGCCTTGTGCCGCTGCCCCACCTGAGCTCGGCCCCCGTTGCCTCTGCGGCCGGGCGGGGGCTCGGCGCCGGTGCCGCTGGGCGACCGCGTCGGCGTCCGCTCCAGCTCCTCGTCGCCCCTGCGGGGAAGACCCCCTCCTCCTCCTCCTCCTCCTCCTCCTCCTCCTCCTCCTCCTCCTCCTCCTCCTCCTCCTCGCCTCCTCCTCCTCGCCTCCTCCTCCTCTTCCTCCCTTTTCCTCCTCCTCCTCCCTGCTCCGCCTCCTCCTCCTCCTCCTCCTCCTCCTCCTCCCCTTCCTCCCTCCTCCTCCTCCTCCTCCTCCCTCCTCCTCCTCCTCCCTCCTCTTCCTCCTCCTCCTCCTCCCCCTCCTCCTTCTCC
>CAUYUJ010007446.1:1268815-1313815 GCA_963575745.1 Prorocentrum cordatum | reverse complement strand
GCCACGCTGGCGGCCTGCTGCCGCCGTCGTCGTCTTCGGCGCTGGCGTCGTCGGCAACGGCGTCGTCGCCAGCGAGGTCCTCGGCGTCGTCGCCGTTGGCGAAGTCGACTCCTCCGTCGCGGCCGTCGCCGCCGTCGTCGGCGGCGGCGGCGTCGACGTCGGCGGCGCCAGCGCCTTGGGCGGCGTCGTCGCGTCGGCCAGGTCGTCGTCGTCGGCCCCTTGCCGTGCAGGAGGGGAGTCGTGGAAGAGGCGGAGGATGCGGCTGCGGCAGTTCCTCTCTGATCGAGATCTGAGTTTCGGAGTGCGAGGATGGAAGAACAGTTCGGGACGTTCGAAAAGGGTACGGAAAGAATGAGTACAAAAACTGACCGCATTTCCTGATGATTTGTTGTTCATATTGAACAAGACTCGCTGTCGGCACCGCTGCGGACGTTGCCCATTTAAGGCAGAAGGCCGTCTGCCCAACAGCGGCCGCTGCCGGCTTTGGACAACATGTGTTGTTGGGCATCGTAGCGATCTTCCCCGTACCCGTTCCGAGCGTCCAAACAGCGCTGGAGGTCTTCTCTAATTTTGGCTTCTGCTGGAGCCCGTTTCTGGCCCGGGGAAGCCGTCAGAAATCAATCCGATACGAAAGAAAAGCCAGCAGGAACCTTGTGATGTTGAGCGGATTCTGATCCAAGTTCGAGGCTCCAGGTCGTCGTTCTGAAAGTGTTTGAACGTCGCAGCCCGAAAAACCAGTCAGGGTGGACCCTGGCAGGTGTCCGTGCAACGGTTTCTCGAAGTTCGAGGGTCGATGTTTGAGGGGCTTCCCGGGCCTTTTTGCAAGCCTCTGGAGGTGACCGGGGATCTTCGTGGATCTCCGCAGGTCTGCTCTTCCTCCAGTCTCCCTGCCCCCCCCCCCTGCTGCTGCTCCTGGGCCTCGTCGGCGAGTGCATTGCGAGGAAGTCTCTGGCGGGAGCCCGCTCCTTACGGGGCCCGCAGATCATGTTGCTATTCCGAGCGGGTCGTCCTTAAACCTGTAACTGACGTCACTCTTGAGCTCCTCCTGCCTGAACATGCAGGAACTCTCAAGCGGGAGTTTCGTCGGTGAGTGAATTGCGAGGAAGTCTTTGGCGGGAGCCCGCTCCTTACGGGGCCCACATTTGATGTTATGAGTCCGAGGCGACAATCCTCAAGATTGCAACTTTCCTCATGTTTGGGCTCTTGAGGCCTGAATCTGGAGGAAGTCTCAAGCGGGAGACTCGTCTGTGACCGAATCGCGAGGAAGTCTCGAACGGGAGCCCCTCCGTATGGGGTCCCCACCTCCATGTTCGAATCCGAGCGGTCGCGAGGACGTCTCAGCCGGGAGCCTTGCCTTCTGGGGCTCGCACCTTTTGTTCGCATCCGAACGGGTCATCCAAGTCATGCAACTGCCGTCATTATTGGGCTCCCCAGGCCTGAATGTGGAAGAAGTCCCGAGCTGAAGTCGCGTGTGTTTATGAATCGCGAGGGATTCTCGAGCGGGAGCCCATCCTTGTGGGGCCCGCGCTTCATGTTTGAATGCGAGCGGGCCATCTAATGTCTGTATTAGTCGTCTCCTTCTTCGGGGAGGAGGAGGAGGAAAACGAGGAGAACGAGGAAGAGGAGGAGGAGGAGGAGGAGGAGGAGGAGGCGAGGGTCGTGCAATGTTTTTCGGGCTGCACGTATCCATTTCAGGTACGAGGGAGGAGGAGGAGGAGGAGGAGGAGGAGGAAGAGCAGGACGAGGCGTGCTTCCTCTGGGTCGTGCTTCACGAGGAACATCGATTGCGCGCCCTTGCCAGAGAGGCGGGGCAAGTGGATGGGGGAGCGGGGCCAAGAGGGAGAGGCAGAGCAGGGGGCGACAGAGGAGGGCGTCCGCCAGGGGCGAAAAAGGACGAAGGCGATGAGAAGACAGGAAGAGAGCCCCGGCATTCACAAGGACGGCGATGAGGGTTATTTTCAGATTCGCTTCGGGAATTATCATGCGGGGTCCTTCCGTCGGAGCAACTCATGCCCAGTGCCCCTGCGTGGATAGTTTGAATTGCTCAGGGCACAGCGAGTCCACTCATCCCCTTCCCTGCCCGAACACCAGCCAATGCTGTGCCCGTCACGTCACCAGGTGGCTGGGCCGTCCTCGTGTCACTCCTCCCTCCTCCCCCTCTGCTGTCTGTCTCTCTGTCTGTCTTTCCGTCTCGCTTCATGTGCGTCTATTTGTTAATGGGCATTTGCCTGAATCTAGGCTCTGTCACCCCGTTAATAAAATATCACGAGGCGCTCGCCATTTTCAGACGGAGTTGGACGAATGTGTGAAGAATTTCAACGTTACCTGAGGGGCCCGGTGCGCCCCGTTGCTTAGCCAGCCGCCCGCCTCGCTCTAGAGTGCGTCTGGCTGCCGTCCATTGCAGGAGCAATCTTTCGTCCTCCCGCTTTCAACCAGAAAGTGGGGAGCAGGAGGACGGGCTGACAGAAAGAAAGCGGGAGGAGGACCACGACCGCCAGCAGATGTGGTGCTCGGCAAATTTCGCCCCATGTCAATGTCATGGTTATATCAGCCGAGGACCAAACACCGATGATACATACATGTTTCTAAGGTCGGGATTGTTGTTGGTGTGCAGTTATTCCGTATGATTGAATGTAAATTTCGACATTTTGCCTAGGATGTGCTTGGCCGAACTGGGTGCAGGTGTGCAGATGTTTACAGCGAGCGCCCTCCCACGCCTCAACCTCAATCTCAGGGGAGGGCGAGGAGGGAGTGGGGCGGCTGAGCCATGGCAACGGCTGCCTAGGCTCATCCATCAAGAGCAGAGGGGGGAGAGATGGAAGAGGGGCGATGGGAGGAGAGGGAGAGGTAGGGGAGGTGGGCCGGAAGGGGGGCAGGGAGGGGGAGGGAGAGAAGGGGGAGAGAGGGGGAGGAGGGGGAAGAGGAGGGAGGGGCAAGGGAAGGGGAGAGAAGGAGGAGGAGGAGGAGGAGGACCAGTGCAAACCCAAGATTCATCAATGGTGTTGGAACACACCCTCTCGTCAAGCTCCTCCCTTTTTTCGTAGGCACCTACAAGGTTTCATTTCCACTTGGAAAAGTGTACCGTTGGGAATAATCGTGAAAAGATCCTGAAGCGCTCCAAAAGGACCCTTCTCAGGATTTCACCGCCACGAGTCACTGTGATTGTTGCGTCTCGACGATCCTGAACCGTGCCAGAACACCATTCCTGGGATTTCGAGACCGCGAATCAACTTGCGCCCTGACAATCCTGAATCGTTCCCAAATATCAGTTATGGTACGTTACCCGGTGAGGTCCCGTGAAACTCGTGTAAACTTTTAAAACAAATGTGCGCGGGGCCAGGCGAGAGCCACAGTTTGAAAATTGCCCGCCCGCAATTCGTGAAATAGTTGCACATGTTCAAAGCAAATGCGCGCGGCGCTCAGGCAAGAGCCACATGTTGAGAACCAACCGCCTGCACTAAATCCGCGAACTCTTGTAACTTTTTAGAATGAATGCGCGCGGTGCTAAAGCGAGAGCCACATTTTGAAAACTGCTCGCCCTAACTCCGTGATGGTCTGGCAAATGTTTAAGACGAGTGTGCGCTGCGCTAAGGCGAGAGCCACATGTTGAAAACAACCCGCTCTCCATTTGTCAGGTTGCAGGTTTCTGAGTTTCAGGCTCATAAGTGGTAAGGAAGCCTCAGGCGAAACGCTTGGCCCGCCCTTCCGACTGGCCTCGGGGTAAGACAGGGAGGAGTTACCCACACAGAAAGGGAATGGAAGGAGGAAGGGCAGGGGGAAAAGGGGGGAGGATGGAAAAAGAGGGTTGGGAGCAGGAGGAGGAGCAGGAGGATGAGGCGACGAGGAGGATGAAAAGGACGGGGAGGGGAGGAAGATGGGGGAGGGGAGGAGAGGGGATGGAAAGGAAGAGGAGAGGAGGGAGCTCCGCAGGCCGCCGCCGGGCTGCTGCCCGAGGCGGCCGCGGCGGCTGGCGACGCGCCCGCGGCGGCGCCGCGCGCCGCGGCGGCTGCCGTGGCGGACGCCGGGCCCGCGTTGCGAAGGTCGGTGGGGCCAGGCCTCTCCTTCTGGCTCTCCTCCTGGTCCTCCTCCCTCCTCCCCCTCCTCCCTCCTTCTCCTCCTCGTCCTCCTTTTCCTCCTCCTCCTCCTCCTCCTCCTCCTCCTCGTCCTTCTCCTCCTCCTGCTCCTTCTCCTCCAGCCCCTTCCTCATACACAGTCATCATAAACAGTCCCTCCTGATCGCACCCCGATACAGGTCAGCAGGGTTGACCGGGGCGTTCCCCTTCAGATTTCCTCACCATTATGACCCTAGCGTTTGAGATATTGGAGCTGGTTCACGTGGAGGCGGGTCGTTGTCAAAATGTGCCTGTCGCCGTAGCTCCGCGCACATGAATTTTGCAAGTTTGCAGGAGCTTGGCTGAGTGAGGGCGACTCATGTTCAATATGTGGCTCTCGCCATAGCGCCGCGCACATTCGTCTTACAAGTTTACACCAGTTTGAAGGATTTGCGTGGTTGGCATGCCACGGATGGTGTTCCGGCACGATTTAGGGTTGTCAGGGCGCACCAAGTCTCAGGAACGTTGTTCTGGCACGGGTCGGGATCGCCAGGACGCAACAGTAAATTTGATTCGCGGCGATGGGGTCCCCCGAATGTGTTTGGCACGATTGAGGATTCTCAGACCTTCGTGTTCCAACGGGTCATTTCCTGCCGTGTCTGTGTGCGTGTGCACGCACATATGAAGGGAGTTTTTGGGAACCCCCACCCCCAACGCCGACCATCTTCTATGTTCGGCAATGGGAGACCACCTCTGTTCCCAACCATCCTGCGGTGTTGGGTCCTCATTTTGAAGACAACGTTCCGCGTCACTCACTCCTCCTCGCCCCCCCCTATCCACCGCCCGCATGCGGCACCCACACCCGTTTCGGCACACACCTCTCACACGTTTCGTGGCCCACCGAAGGCCCCAGTGCCACCGCCCGCATGCGTCACCCACACCCGTTTCGGCACAACCCTCTCCACGTTTCGTGGCCCCACAGGGAAATCCACCGAAGGCGACAATGCCACCGCCCGCATGCGTCACCCACACCCATTTCGGCACACCTCTCACACGCTTTGTGGCCCTATAGGGAGCGCCACCGAAGGCCCCAGTGCCACCGCCCGCATGCGTCACCCACACCCATGTCGGCACACCCCTCACACGTTTCGTGGCCCCACAGGGAGCTCCACCCAAGGCGCCGGTGCCACCGCCCGCATGCGTCACCCACACCCATGCCGGCACACCCTTCGCACGGTTCGTGGCCCCATTGGGAGCTCCAACGAGGGCCTTGGCACCACCGCCCGCATGCGTCACCCACACCTGTTTCGGCACACTCCTCACACGTTTCGTGGCCCCATAGGGAACTCCACCGAAGGCGCCAGTACCACCGCCCGCATGTGTCACCCACACCCGTTTCGGCACAACCCTCTCCACGTTTCATGGCCCCACAGGGAGCTCCACCGAAAGCGCCAGTGCCACCGCCCGCATGCGTCACCCACACCTGTTTCGGCACACCCCTCACACGCTTTGTGGCCCCATAGGGAGCTCCAGCGAGGGCCCGGGCGCCCGCATGCGTCACCCATACCCATGTCGGCACACCCCTCACACGCGTCATGGCCCCATAGGGAGTTCCACCGAAGGCCCCAGTGCCACCGCCCGCATGCGTCGCCCACACCCATTCCGGCACACCCCTCATGCGTCTCGTGGCCCCGCAGGGAGCTCCACCCAAGGCGCCAGCGCCACCGCCCGCATGCGTCACCCTCACCCGTTTCGGCACAAACCTCTGCACGTTTCGTGGCCCCACAGGGAAATCCACCGAAGGCGACAATGCCACCGCCCGCATGCGTCACCCACACCCATTTCGGCACACCTCTCACACGCTTTGTGGCCCTATAGGGAGCGCCACCGAAGGCCCCAGTGCCACCGCCCGCATGCGTTACCCACACCCATGTCGGCACACCCCTCACACGTTTCGTGGCCCCACAGCGAGTTCCACCCAAGGCGCCAGCGCCACCGCCCGCATGCGTCACCCACACCCATGTCGGCACACCCCTCGCACGCTTCGTGGCCCCATTGGGAGCTCCAGCGAAGGCCCCAGCGCCACCGCCCGCATGCGTCACCTACGCACATTCCTGCACCCCTCACACGCTTCGTGGCCCCATAGGGGGCTCCACCGATGGCGCGAGTGGCTGCGCTCGCATGCGCCCACCGCACCCATTCCGGCACACCACTCACACGCTTCGTGGCCCCATAACGAGGGAGCAACACTGACGGTCTCACTGGCTACGCCCACCGCACCTATCCCGGCACACCTCTCACGCGCTTCGTGGCACCATGGGGAATTCCACCGACGGCCCCAGCGGCTGCTTTCGCATGCGCCCACCAGACAAGTTTTGGTACACCACTCACACGCTTCGTGGCTCTATAGGCAGCATTTCCGAATGCGGTGCGCACAACGAAGTACCTACAACTGCATATGGTTGGGTCCTCCGCCAGGCTAATATTTGTTCCAGGATCGGGTCAACGTGCGCGCGTGGCCCGCGACCATTGAAAATGGGACAGCGACGACC
This sequence comes from Prorocentrum cordatum, assembly GCA_963575745.1. Taxonomy (NCBI): domain Eukaryota; class Dinophyceae; order Prorocentrales; family Prorocentraceae; genus Prorocentrum; species Prorocentrum cordatum. The sequence goes on along the minus strand of CAUYUJ010007446.1, from coordinate 1,307,211 downwards.
CATGCTGCGCCCCTGGCTTCCACGGCAACCTGCGGTTGTCGAACGATCCCGCGCCCGACGACGTTACCATCCACCAGTGCATGTACGCCGAGGTTCTGGCTATGTGCATCGGCCACGACGATCGCGCGCTCGCCTCGTCAGTCGCGATCACGAGAGCGCGCCCCTTCTGCAGTCTGCCAGTCGGTCTGCCGCGGGCAGTTGCAGATCGACGATGATTGTTGCGACCCGCCCGATCGATCTGCCGCAGATAGTCGCCCGCACGTCTGCGATGCGCGATGTCGCCCTGCGGCGGGTGCTGAGGATCGCGCGCGCACGGCGGCGTTCGCGCGCCATGATTTCCCACGGTGGGCCCATTCGCGCCACGGGTCTTTCTCAGCCAGGCCACGTCTCGACCGAGCAGCAGGGGCACAGCGCCGGAAATGTCGCAAAGCATGCTTCCCCTGAGTGGGAGGGCGCGGCGCGCCCCCACTGCAACGCCGGCAAGCCTGGCCCCCTGAAGAATTGCAGAAAAAGCGTGCGGCCGAAAGCGGGGCGGGGGAGGGGTCCGCGCGAGCGCGCGCAAGCGCCGCCGACGCCACCTAACGCCGCGCGCCTGCCGCCCGATCTTCGCGCGCGGCACGGGGTCGCCAGGCGATTGCTCGGCGGGCCAGGCCGCCGCGCGATTTTGCGCCGCGGCCCAGCGATCGCAGGCGCCCGCCCGCCTCCTGCTGAAGAACAGGCGCAGGGCTGCAGAGCGCACCCGCTCCGCGCTGCATGCTGCCCGCGTTGAGCACGCGAACGCCCGCGAGACGCGCGGCCAGCGTGTTTGGCGAGGGCCAGGGTGGCAGCGAGCTCGAGCGGGCGGACGCGGAGGCGGAAGAGGTCGACGCAACGCCTCTGCTCGCAGAAGCCATCCATCTGGGAGCAGCGCGGCGGCATGCACAATGCAAACTGCTCGGTTCCGTCAATGTCCTGATGCGGCCCTGGAACGAATTCCGCAACGGCACGCGCCCCAATATCAGCCTGCGGACGCAGCGCAACAGCTGCAAAGCCTGACGCTGGATAAGGCGGCAGCTCCTCGAAGCAGGACCCGTCCACGAAGATGTCCCCAGTGAATTTCATGGGGCTTCCTTGCCACTGGAGGCAGGGCTGCATTGGGCAGTGGGTCAGATCGGGCGGCGCAGCTGGCTCGGCAAGCACAAGTCGCTCGAGGAATACGTCAGACAGCTCGTCGCCCTTGGCCTCGTCTGCAACGACGCTCGCGAGCGGCGGCGCGGGCGCGACAAGGTCGGAGACATGCTTTCGCTCCGCGTGCCCGTGGGCGGGCGCGCCCGGAAAGGATTCATATACCATACAGAGAGGGCCCCGGCTCCAGCCGTGCTCGAACTGTCTGGCCCGAGGCCGCAGGGCCCCGATAACCGCCGACCGAAGGTGGGCAGCCTCTTGGGCCGACAGCAGCCTGGAAGTATGAACCGAACGCAACGGTTCGATCCAGATGCCTTCGAGAAACTCAGGAACCTCGAAATGCCCGGAAACCCTTTGCATCTGCCAGGAGACGATGGCCCTCTCGACCAGCGCCTGAACGGACCTGGGGCGCAGCTGGGCGGGGCCGATCACCCGGCCATTCGAGAATTTCCAGGAAAGCAAACAGCAAGCATCAATACCCACCCGATTGAGGGAGGCCCAGAGCGCGGAGAAGGGCCCTTTGATGGCCTGCCAGGGGGAGCTGTGGGGCCCCAGGCGAGCGGCTGCAGCAGCTAAACCTCTCTCGAGGGTCTCGATGGGCATGAGGGCCCTCCAGAGCACGTGCATGATGGCCTTGACAGGCTCCAAGGTGGCACGATTGATGGGGTCGAAAGTGTGGCCCGGCGCGAGGAGCAAGGCCAGCGTTCTGGATCTGCCAGCAGCCTTAGCCCCACGAGACGCAGCAGCCATAGCACGGAGAGTCCCAAGCTCCCCCACGCTAGTACCCTGAACAGCCGGGCCAAATGTGACCGCGGTCTCGATTCGATGCGCGCGCCATGTGATACCGCGTCTTCCTGCGTGCATGCGCCACTTGCAAGTGCATCATGCGCTCGAGCTTCGCCTTTGCCACCAGTATGCGTGCAGCACGCGCGCGGCGCCTCGCCGTTCTTCCAGTTGAAAAATCCACCCCCGACGTTGCGCTCCGAATGTACCCCGGGAGCTTTGATGGCTACAAGCCTGGACTGCAGGGGGCGCTGAATGGCTGGGGTGCTGGCCAGCGCTCTGGTTTACCAAGGGCGATGACAAGGTCGACCCGCCTCAGCTCATGTTCACGCAATACACCAGCCCTAGATACATCATCAATAACACGCGCAGCAGCGCAACGCCTCTGCAGCCCAACATCATCAAGACATGCCGCAATAAGTACCGCGGGATATTCTCTGCGAACCTCATCGAGGAGGCCCCACAACATGAGCTGAAGAAGGCAAGTCGCAAAAAGGCAGCCAGGCACAATGGTCCGATCGACCAGGATGGGCTCGCTGCAGAGGCCGGTCAGCTCGATGGCGCGCGGCGCGCGATATGCCTGCACGAGCCGCTTCAGCTGCCAAAGAGGAAGGCGCGCCCTGATAGCTGCCTTGACGAGGGGGGAGGAGGGCGGCCGCATCACTGGCCGAATCAGCACGGCACTCAGCCCACCCCGCCTGCAGCCAAACCGAGAAGTCCTATGATTTCCCACGAATGGCCCACCAGAAGTATCGATAGTTACTGTTTTGCCGCTGCCGAAGGAGGTCGCGCCTGATGCGCGATTGCACGCGACAGAGACAATAGAGTAAGCCAGCGGGCGCACTCCGCCGAGCCGTTTTAGAATGAACCACATTCCGGCGGTAGTCATAGGCGGCCAGGTGACCCGGTGCTCAATCGCTGAGATGAGCCGGCAGAAAATCTCGAGCGCTTCGTCAGGGGGCCTCAGAAGTTGTCTTGACGGCAGCTGGTCAAGCCCACATCCCGCCCCCGCAGGGAACGCGCCCAGGACCCTTTCAGGTGGCCCAGGGTCGGGGGCGGGTCGTTCGCCGAGGTCTTCGGGCCATTGGAGGGGAGGGCCTTTGGCTCCGACCCGCCACCATTGGTTCCACTCGGCCACGAGCACAGGTATCTTCTGCATGCCGCTGGCGGGCATGCGCTGCACAACAGAGGAAGATAGCCATGCAACAGGAAGATGCACGTATCGAACAAGTGCCACCGGTCCGTTCACTGAATGTTTCTTGACCCACTGCTCCCAGCCCGCCTTCTCATGCACGGCGCGCTCACGACATAGCAGAGCAGCATGCTGACGCGCAAGTGTAGACAGACAGGCAGCGAGGGAGTAGAGCATGTCAGGGCGCGTGAGCAAGTCGAGCATGCGACAGAAGCAGACGGCATATTGGCTCGACGCGTGCTTCGATCCCCGAGGACGACGGGCTGCCCTACAGAGCTGCAACGCCCTGGAAGAACTGCACGGCTCTGCTAACTCCGAAAACAACGCCCCAACGGAGCGCCACCAGGTGGCCACAGAGCTAACCCTCGGGAAAGCAGGCGGTCCAGGTCGTCCAGGCTTGCTCCAGGAAAACTCGATCTGGGGTCCTCTCCCCAAATAGCTCGGAGCAACCAATCTGGTAAACCTCGAGAAACTCGAGCTCCGCAGCCTGGACAAAGGACTTCCGCGACGCCGTGATGTCCTCAGATTGCGCGTCCACGCCCACTTGGCCCCACCAGCCCTCCGCGGGCCGATTCCTGGGACCCGCGGGGACCTCAGTCGGGAAACGCGCCGGAACCTTCGCAGCCCTGGCACGATGCGAGCCCTCCGTGCAAGCCAGCGCGAGCTGGACAGGGTAGTGCGGCGCCGTGGCCACGTCGTCAGGCACAGCCGCATGGGTTCCAGCTGCGAGCTCGCGGCTGACGACGTAATAGTGAATAACTCGATCAGTGGGGCGGCACGTCCTTTGTTTTTTGTGGCCACGATGACAGCGTCGAGCACGGAGACCCAGCCGCTGTAGTCTTAGCGCATCTGGCGCCAGATTAAAGTCACCCATCAGAATAAAAGGCAACAACATAGCTTTAACTGGGCCCCCAGGTCACACAGGATCTTCGAGATTTTCGGGGAAAGACCAACATGATGATGCAAATGGATGTTGGCCACTAAAACTCCCCCAGGTAGAACGCCTCCAAGATGCAACAATCCAACACAACCAGGCACCAACACATCCGAGTAGCCCTCTACCCTGGATAACCCACGTGATCGGAAGTAGCAAGCGCGAGGCCTCCAGAGGTACCCCCACGCCCTGTAGGGATAGCAGAGAAGAGGTGGGCTCGTCGACCCTGTGCTCGTAGCGCAGCCTCCTGTGCGCAAGTCTCGACGATATGAGTTTCCTGAACAGCAAGAACGCCAGCCCGCTGGGAGTGAGGGGAGGAGAGGAAAATATCAAGCCCGGCACGATCCGTGACACTGCAGGTGATATATGTCCAGAAACGTAGGGGCCGTGCCCGAGACTCCTCACTCAGGCTAAAGATGCGACTTTGGTGGGTCGGTGGTACTGCAGCGCGCCTCCTTGGCACGCCCACTGGCTTCCTCAAGCGCGGCCTGAACAGCCTGCCGAGTGATGCCCCACTTGGCCTCAGAGGCGTCGTCAGTTTCATCGCCTCCTCTTGTGTCGTTGACGAGCTGGTCGATCCAGTCACCGTCGAGGTCGGAGAAGGAGAGGTCAGCCATCTTCGCGCTGTTGCCAGGCTTGAGGTTGATGACAGCACCGCCACGATGGTCACCAGCAGCATCACAACATCGGACGGGGCCTTGACGTCCTGCGCCACCTGCTGTCTCTGTGCAACCACCGTGCCACTAGCCGCGATGAGCTCGTCGAAGTCCGCCAGCACCGATGCTTCGCAGCTGAGCGACACGAGCTGCGCGCGCAGGCCAGCTGCAGGGTCATGCGCAGGAGGGGGAGGGTGGTCTCCAGCGCCAGTAGGAACATCAGGAGCTGCAGCACCTCGTGAGAGCTGGCCGCACGCCTCGGCGGCGCGCTTGGCGGCATCCTTCTCCTCGGCATGCATATCGCCATGCTCCGCCTGGAGCTGGGTCACGCGCAAGACCTGCTTGGAGAGGCTGTCCTTGGCCTTATCCAGTGCATTGGCCAGCTTGGCGACCTTGGCCTTGAGGAAGTCATGCTCCTGCTCGGCTTCCTTAAAGGCAGCTGCTGGGTCGCCAGATTTGACCGCCCGCTGCGCCGCGACGCGTGCACGCTGCCGGCTGGGCAACAGCGCCACGAGAGCAGCAAACCGCATATCGTCGAGCGCAAGGAAGGCGTGGACCTGCTCGTCCTCCAGCATCGCGTCGGCCATGACAGCGGCGGCGCCTTTGCCCGCACCCCAGTCAGCCCTTGAACGAAATCCAGAGGCCTCAGGGACGGGCTTGTCGGCGCCACAGCAGTAGCACGTGCGCCGCCATCCGAAATTGTTGGCGAACTTGCATTTCTTGACTGCGCATGTCCATGTCTGCCCGCCCCAATACCGCGCGGCATTGCTGGAACGGGACCTCGGGGGAGCCATGCGCTGTGAGTTGCACAAATGGGCCACCCGCTGGCCAGAATCATTCGGGCCAGCCCCTTGGTTTCAGCCGAGCACGAAGCCGCAGGGAGTCGGTTTCGTACTTGAGCCAGAATGGCTACGGACCCTCCTCCTTTTCCTCCTCCTCCTCCTCGTCCTCGTCCTCCCCCTCCTCTTTTTCGTCCTCCTCCTCCTTTCATTTTCCTGTTTTTCCTCTCCTGTTCCAGTTCACCCCTGAGGCGCGGCGAATGTGCGCGCACAGCGCGCATGCGCGCGTCACGCGAGGGGGGGTGGAGCTCGGCTCCGAGCGCTAGTTTTGCCAGGCGGGCCTCAGATCGGAAGTCCCAATAGGTGCGGCGACCACACCGTCGGGTGAGTCAGTGGAGATTCGGGTGGGCGCACGGGTTTGGGACTTGGGTCGTTTTCCGAAGATCAGCTGCGCTCCTAGGGAAAAGGCAGAGGCGGCGAGTCTTTTCAGGCGGCTCCGAAAAAATCTGGCATTCCGAGAGCTCTCTCAGCCTGCTCTGAAGCCTCACAGGGCTTCTCAGATCTCCAGAGGGCTTTGAGAAGACCCGCCGCCGTCTGAGAAGGCATGCCCCTCAGACGGCGGCGACAGAGGCCTCCCGGGGGAGGCCCAGGCGCCCCAGAGGCGCCCCAGGCGCCTCTGGGGCGGAGGAGGAGGAGGAGGAGGAGGAGGAGGAGGAGGAGGAGGAGGAGGAGGAGGAGGAGGAGGAGGAGGAGGAGGAGGCGCCCCAGGCGCGCCGCCCAGAGGATATTCTGGGCGACGGAGGCCTCCCAAAATCTTGCGGCGACGGCCCGCGCGGTGCACCGCACGGCCTGTCGCCGCGGGCCGGGGCCTCCCAGGCAACCGGGGGTCGGCGTCCACGGGGTTCGGGGCCCGAGGCCTTCACGGATCGATCCATACGCGCACGCGCCCCCTCCCTCTCCCCCTCCCTCCCCCTCCTCCCCCTCCCTCTCCCCCTCCCTCCCTCCCGAGGTGCCGCGGCGGTTGAGACGTTCCACGCTGTTGCGCACGGTTTCGTGACGTCGGCGGGTCTCCAAAGACGGAGGTCGCCGGCCACGAGGGTCAGCCGGCCCCCTCCGATGCCTTTCTGGTGGACCCAGGTTTGAGAGCATCATGGAGTCGACCCCCCATCCCCCCGGGTCTGGGATATGCCGCGCGGCCAGGGTGAGCGACATGATTTTGGCTATCACGGGTTAGCGCGTCCCCAAACGGGGATGCACGCCAAACAATTGACACAAATATGATGATCGAGGAGTCAGGCGTCGCAGTAATTTTATACAAGTCAGGGCCTCCTCATCGACACGGGTGTATCCTCATCGGAGTTGTAGTCGGAACGCATCCCATGATAGGTCATCAGGAACGTTCTCCGGCCATGGCTCACGTTTTCAAACAACAGGGCGGGATGCTGTTTTTTCGACGTTCGGCATATGCGGGACGTTTCCGGCCCTGTGACCGTAGAAAAATGTTCTGGGATGAACATTTGTTCCCAGGGAAGGATTGAGATGTTCGGGGGCCATGTGCTCAAAAAATTCGACGTCATCGGATGTCTCCGTCTGTGTTTACGACGCCCTCCCGGCTCGGACAGGAAGGCGCGTACGCCCGGGGCCCTGGGGCCCCAGGATCGGCCAGGCCAGGATCGGTGCAGGTGCGCACCGTTTACAAGCGAAAAACTTGTTTACACGACGGTCGTTGAAAGAAGGTATTTTCTGGATCCCCAGATCCCAATCTACTGTAGCCGTCTTACTACTTCAAGAGTCAAACGGTTTTCCCTCTCCCCCCTCGTTCAGGGGGCGGGCGGAAGCCTGATCCACTTCCAACGCCTTCCTACCTCATGGTTCTGCCCACAGTTTCCGAACGACGGACAAGCACGCATGTCTGGAGGTCCGCGTGGATTTGGGGTGGTCGCCGCTGCACCCCCGCACCCCGCTCCCCCCTCCCCGGCGCGCCAGCGGCGACGCCAGAGCTCCAGAGGCGCCGCCTGGGGGTGCGGGGCGGAGGGCGGGGGGGGTGCAGCGCCGACTCACGAAATCCGCGCGGACATCCGAAAGTCTCTGACCCGTTTGTTGTGTTGCTTTCTAGAGGGGGGGGAGGCAGGTGGGGTCCTTGGGTCGCTTTGAGGCCCGTGACCCGTCCTTGTCATCCTCTTCCTCTTCCTCTTCCTCCTCCTTCTCCTCTCACCACAGTGTGGTTACCAGCGAATTCATCCTCGTCCTCCTCCTCTCCCTCCGTTGCTCCTCCTTTCTGTCCTCCCGCCTCGCCCTTTCCTCCTCGCCCCCTCATCCACCCCTTTTCTCAGGCGGTACTAGGCGATTTCCAAATAAGTCGTACCAGAGTGCTCCGCAGTGCTCCCAGATAATTCCAGATCGTTTTGGAACGACGCGGCGTCCGATATTCCCTTCGGATTCACTGGCCTGCAGAGATCCCCAACTTACCCTCACGTATGACTGTTTGCCCGTAACATTCCTCGTCTTATCTGCATGTCCTATATCTTTTTCATCCTTTCGCTGATCCCCTCCCGTTGTCCCCCCCTCCCCCTCGCCCATCTCTCTCTCTCTCTCCCTCTCTCTTTCTCATCCCTTCTGCTCTCGATCCTCTCCGCTCCCCTCTCCCATTATCCCTCTCCTCTGCTGCCAGTCACACTCCCTCATCCCCTCATCCCCATCCTCCCCCAGGTGAGGCATGATGAGGAAGCTGAGAAGGAGGAGGTTGCCTGCGTTCACCTATCGCCCCCCCTCCCTACTCGGGGACCAACGGCGAGGGGGCGGGATCCTCCTGTTTACTCCCACCTCCTCACCCTCCTAGTCGCCACTCTGAGCTCAGACTAGCAACAACACGTAATAGAGGCCGCGCGTTGTCTCGTGGGGGTCTTACAGCGTCCATCTGTCCCACCCGCGGCCATACGGGGCGGGGGAGGGGGATTGCCTGCTCACAATTTTGTGAATCAGTCTAGCGAGCATGAAAGAGTGCACTACAGCCAACTGGGAGCAAACGCCAACGAGCGGCTCGAAGACGCCAGCGACCAACTCCACCGGGGGGGCGTGATTCCCTTCGGTGGCGCAAACCGGTCGACCGACCTTGAGACCTTGATGCTTGCAAGAGAATATGGTTGCCCTTGCCCACTAGGCTTTCTAAGTTGTCGAAAGGCAAATGTGTAGCACAAGCTGGTGGAACGACGACCATGCTTGCCTACTGCATTCACACCGCAAGCAAAGGAATCATAACTTGAGGAGCCACCAATGCGATTACGCTTTACTGCTGACATGCACGATCTCCACCTGAATCAACTGCACAGGTACAGGACATGGCTATGCACGGAATAGAGTGAGTGTGCTGCAATGTGTTGAGGCTTCACGATGCCCAGGCGAGTTGGTCGGAGCATTAGGTGGAAGAAAGAGGGGGGCGGCTGTCAACCTGAAGCTCGGGATCAGCCTGAGCAGACCCAGGTGTCAACCATGCAGGCCGTCGCGGAGGAGGCAGGAGGGAGGAGGGAGGCAGGAAGGATGAAGGAGGAAAAGGGAAGGAGCAGGGAGGAAGGAGAGATGAGGGACCTTCACAGTGGCATCGACCGCCTTCCAGCACACCCCTGGCAGGACTTTTCCGAGACTGTGGGCCCGCATCCAGGTTTTTCGCATAGGTCCGTTCTTACGTTTCGTGTCCTATCTGGCACCGCTCCCGTTGCTGATGCTTCGGCCTGCCCTCTGGGTTCATTGCCTCGCCTTGCTCCACGTTGCCTCGTCCACCCCTCCCTCCTCTCTCCTCCGCCTCCTCCGCCTCCTCATTCCCCCCACTCCGCTCCGGTGGTGGTGCTGCCAGTGGCCTCCCACACGAGAACGGCACCTGCCCATTCCATCGTTGCGCGCGCCTCCGCCTCCTGCTTCCCCCCACTCCGCACCGAGGTTGGTGCTGCTAGTGCACCCGGACAAGACCTCGCACCCGAGTGCCAAGGAGGCGCCGCGCGGGCGAGGGCGCGTTGAGCGCGAAAGTCGGCGGCCAGCGGCGCTGGCAGGAAAAGAACGGGAAATAGGGGGCGGATCAGCCACGCGCAGAGGGGATTGGGGGAGGGGTGGAAGGCGTCTTAGAAGCACCCCTGTTTTTTTTAGAAGGCGCGGGCCTTCTCTATAGATGTAAGGCCCGCGCCTTTTGATAAGCAGCCTCCTTCTGAGAAGCCTTCCCCCTCTCCACCAACCCCCTTTGTGCGCGCCGCCATGGGGAGGAAGGAGGGGAGGAGAGGGAGAGGGGGGAAGGGGGAAGGGGATGAGGGAGGGGGTTCCAGGCCACTTCCCAGTGGACTGGGCCACTTCCCGGTGACGTGGGCCACTCTTTGGTGGCGCCAATAAGTGGCCCAGTTCGCTGCCGCATCTGTCGCGAATATGTCGAACGGGATCGCCCCTGAAAGCACAAAAAACAAATTCGAACATCGTAGGTGGCCATTCGGTTTTCGAGAAAGCACGCCGGAAAGTGGCTTTATTTCGTGCGCAAGAAGAATAGTGTGGATTAGAAATATTACAAATCGTATGAATACCAGAAGCAGTAGCAATAGTAGATGCAGTCGAATGCGATGAATACTACGACGGCTACGATCGGTGCTACTACTACGAATATAATTACCACTGCTACTACTACTACTACTACTACTACTGCTACTACTACTACTGCTACTACTACTACTACTACTACTACTACTACTACTACTACTACTTCTACTTCTTCTACAACTACGACTACTACTACTACTACTACTACTACTACACTATTACTACTGCTACTGCTACTACTACTACTACTACTACTACTACTACTACTACTACTACGACTACGACTACGACTACGACTACGACTACGACGACTACTACTACTACTACTACGACTACTACGACCACTACGACATACTACGACTACTACTACTACTACTACTACTACTACTACTACTACTTTGACTACGACTACGACTACTACTAAAATTACTACTACTACTACTACGACTACTACTACTACTGCTACGACTACGACTACTACATCTACTACTACGACTACGACTACTATTACTACTACTACTACTACTACTACTACTACGACTACTACTGCTACTACTACTACTACTACTAGAACTACTACTAGTACTACTGCTGCTACTACGATCATTTTATTACAACGGCTACTACACCAACTACTACTACGACTGCTCCTTCTGCTACGACTACTACTACTACTACTACTACTAAAATTACTACTACTACTACTACTACTACTGGTATGACTACGACGACGACTATTACTTTACTTATTAATAGTAGTACTAGTATCACTATACCTACTAATTTTATTACGTTCACCACTACTACCAGTGCTACTACTACCATTACGATCCTGCCTACTACTACTACTACTACTACCACTACTACTACTACTACTACGATTACTACTACTACGACGACGACTACTAGTACTACAATATCTACTACTACTACTACTACTACCACTACTACTTATTACTACTACTACTACTACTACTACTACTACTACTACTACTACTACTACTACTACTATGGCTGATACTACAAAATATTGTTTTTTCTTCTTCTACTACTACTACTACCAGTACTACTACTAGTACTACTACTAGTACTGTTACTACGAGTACTGCTGTTACCACGGTTACTTCTACGACTAGTAGTATTATTTCTAGTGCTACCATGTTTGGGGTGAGTGCGATTATTAGGAATACTACGACTAAATATCATCATGTTCCAACATAGTACGACACCGCTATTATTAGTACGAGTGCTAGTACTAGTCTGAGTACTACTACGACCACTACTACTACTACTACTACTACTACTACTATTAGTATTCGAATAGGACGACTGATACGATCATTACATGTACCGCTTCTATGACTACTTCGATTACAACTACTACTTTTGCCTTTACTATTATTCTTACTGTTGCTACTACTATTATTACTACTACACTTACGATTACTACGACTACTACTACTACTACTACTACTACTACTACTACCTGCACTACTACTACTACTACTACTACTACTACTACTACTACTACTACTACTACTACTACTACTACCACCACCACCACCACTACTACTACTACTACTACTACTACTACTACTACTACTACGACTACGAGTACTACTACTACTACTACTTCTTCTACGACTACTACTACTACTACTATTTTTCTACTACTTCCACTACCACCTCCACAACCACTAGTTCTACTACTTCTTCTACGACTACTACTACTACTACTACTACTACTACTACTACTACTACTACTACTACTACTACTACTACTACTACTACTACGACTACTACTAGCATTCGTATTCGTATTAGTCGGAGGTTGGGGAATGAGATCGCACTGGAACGGACGCCCCCCACCGGGAAATCGGTTTCGGTTTCGGTTTCGCGTTCGTGTCGTGCGTGCGGGCGAGGCGAAGATGCGCGCGATCCTCCTGTAGCCAGGCTGAATGAAGCAGGAGCGAAAGTCCGTTCCCGTCCCCGGTGGCTGGGGGGTGTCCCAGTTGGGCCGGGCGGTGTCCCGGGTGTCCCGGGTATCAGTAGGAGCGAAAGTCCGTTTCCCGCCCGCCGGTGGCCGGGAGGTGTCCCGATTAGGCGAGGTGGTGTCCGGGGTGTCCAGGGCGTCCCGGCGCTAACGCATGTCGCTAATTTCATAATTCATATGTTTCTGCGCCTGCGGCGGGCTTTCTTACGCAATCCAGCTTATCTTGTCCAATCAATCTTGTCCAATCCAATCCATATTATCTTATCCAACCCATCTTGTCCCACCTTATCTTATCCCACCCGATGCACCCAACACAATCCATCAATTCATTTGTTTCTGCGCCCGTGGCGGGCCAATCCAATCCACGTTATCCTATCCAATCCACTTTTTCCAATCCAACCCATCTTATCTGATCCAATCCATCTTATCCCATCCAATCCAACCCACCCAACCCAGTCCATCAATTCATTTTTGTCTGGCATTTGATCTCAATCCCCTCCGACCTCCTTATCGCCGCAGGGCGGTCGTATGGGTGCTACGACTATTACTACGACCACTACTACCACTACTACTACTACTACTACTACGACTACTACTACTACTACTACTACTACTACTACTACTACTACTACTACTACTACTACTACTACTACTACTACTACTACTACTACTACTACTATTACTTCTATTATTACTACTACTACTACTACTACTACTACTACTTCTTCTACTTCTACTTCTACTACTTCTACTACTACTACTACTACTACTACTACTACTACTACTACTACTACTACTACTACTACTTTTACTACTACTACTACTACTACTACTACTACTACTACTACTGCTACGACTACTACTAGTACTACTATTATTTCGCGCACCACGATTTTTATTAATCGGAGGGTGGGGGGTGAGATCGCAGTGGAACGGAGTCCCCCCACCAGGAAATCGGTTTCGGTTTCGCGTTCGTGTCGTGCGTGCGGGCGAGGCGAAGCTGCGCGTGATCCTCCTGTAGCTAGGCCGAAATAGGAGCGAAAGTCCGTTCCCGTCCGCCGGTGGCTGGGGGGTGTCCCAGTTGGGCCGGGCGGTGTCCCAGGTGTCCCGGGTGTCAGTAGGAGCGAAAGTCCGTTTCCCGTCCGCCGGTGACCGGGAAGTGCCCCAATTGGGCCGGGCGGCGTCCCGGGCGCTCCTGGTGTCCCGAGCGTCCCGGCGCTAACGCATGTCGCTAATTTCATGATTCATGTTTTTCGGCGGTTGCGGCATGCTTTCTTATCCAATCCAGCTTATCTTATCCAATCCAAAATGTCCAACCCAATCCATTGTATCTTATCCAACCCATACTGTCCCATCTTATCTTATCCCACCCAATCCAATCCACCCAACCCAATCCATCAAATCATGTGTTTCTGCGCCTGCGGCGGGCCAATCCAACCACGTTATCTTATCCAATCCACTTTTTTCCCACCCACCCATCTCATCTTACCCAATCCATCTTATCCCATCGAATCCAATCCACCCAACCCATTCTATCAATTCATTGTTGTCGGCGTCCGCGGCGGGCTTGCGTATCTTATCCAGCTGGCGAGAGAGAGAGAGAGACAGAGAGACAGAGAGAGAAAGACAGAAAGAAAGAGATATGAGATCAAGGTGACAGGCCGGAGGTCAATCAGGGCGGGCATTTCATCTCCATCCCCCCCAACCTCCTTATCGCCCGCAGGGCTGTCGTATAGGTACTTATATCGGTATTATTACATGTAGTCTTACACTTGCTACCATTATTGTTACCAACATCGTCATCAAGTCATGCCAAGCAAGAATTTCGCGCCGCATGGCGAGTTCAGGCCTTCCGCGCGAGCTCGGGCGGGAGGGGGGGCACGATCCACGTCAAATAAGACCGCGCGGGCCACTCGCGCGCGTCTGCCGCGCGCGCGCTGAACCCCGTCAAAAAGCTTCATCGCCGACGTGAGGACATCGTCATCGTTATCGGCGGGCGTGATCGACGTCGGCGCCGTCATTGGCCTTGCCACCATCGTCGCCGTCATCGCTGCGTTCATAATCGCGTCTACCGCGGTCGGCGTCGCCATGATATTGCGCCCGCCCAAGTCGCCGACCCGCACTGAGGAGCCCGTTGGGGAGTGCCCAGCGGTCAGCACCACCGCGGCCGCGGCGTCCGCGCCAAATTCGTTGGCCGGCGCGCTCGCGAGCATGCGCGGGCGAGCGCGGCCGCAGAGATGCACCAGCCAACGATAAGCATTCATCGCAGTCGCCGCCGCATGGGCTTTGCAAACCAACTTGCGGGTGGGTGGGTGGTTGGGGCGTTTGCGAAATTTATGAAATGTTTTACGTCGTTTATAAGACCCACTTGCACCACATCGACTGCACCGGCTGTGCAACATATGTTCCGTAAAACGTAGACTACATAAACCAGGGGTTGCACGACATCGGTTGCGCCACGCAAATTCTCCTTTTTTTACAAAGAGAATAGACTCTACCCCCTCCCCCCCGGACTTATCAGCACCCTTTTCGGGTATGTGAATCATATATGATGCTGACCACTCGTCCATCCTAAGTATGAAATCGTACCATCCCGGCCAGGCCAGGTTCCCCCCCCTTTGTGAGGTTCCCTTGTGAAAAACACTATGCGGTGACATTTTCTGTTCTAACATAATATTTGTTCACGAATCTTTTGCAAAAAATGAGACGAATTGCACACGCGCGAGTCGTCGCGCGCGCATGCCGAAATCCTTCAAAAACTTTCGGTGCGGGAAGGATTTCGCAATCGAGTTTCCCAAAAAACATACAAAAACACAGGGTTTCGCAACACAGAGTTGCTAAAAAAACGTCTGCGAAAGCTCTTGCGAAATCTTGAGGAAACCATAGGTTTTTCAAGATTTTCACAAAATGCTACCAAACGGGCGTCGCGCGCGCTCATGTCGAAATCTGTCGAACGCCCTTGCGCGTGTGCCGTCGCGAGAATCCCTTGCAAAAACTGGGACGAAGTGCAGACGCGCGCGTCGTCGCGCGCGTACGCCGACAACCTTCAAAACCCATAGGTTCCGGAAGGGTTTCAAAACCGTGCGTCAAAAAAACCTACAAAAACACAAGGTTTCGCAACACGGGTTTTCAACAAAAGGGTGCGCGCACGCTCTTGCGTCGTCGTCGTCGTCGTCGTCGCCGTCCTCCCTCCTCCCGCGTCGTTGTCGTCGTCGTCGTCGCCTACGTCGTCCTCTGTCTTTCCTCGTGTTCGTCGTCGTCGTCCTCTTTGGCGTCGTGGTCGTTTCCGTCGTCGTTGTCGCCGTGGTCGTCCTTCCTCCTCTCCCTCGTCGTCGTGGTCGTCCGTCGTCGGCGTCTCGTCGTCGTCCCTCCTATTTCGTCGCCGTCGTCGTCGTCGTCGTTGTCGTCGTCGTCGTCGTCTTCCCTCCTCCCTCGTCGTTGCCGTCGTCGGCGTCGCCGTCCTTCCTCCTTCTTCGTCGTTCGCGTCGTCGCCGTCCTCCGTCCTCCCTCGTCGTTGTCGTCGTGGTCGCCGTCGTCGTCCTCCCTCCTTCCTCGTTGTCTTCGTTGGCGACGTCGTCGTCGTCTTCGTCGTCGCGTCGGCGTCGTTGTCGTATTCGTCGTCGTCGACGTCGGCGTCGTCGTCGTCGCCGCCGTCGTCGTCGTCGTCGTCGTCGGCGTCGTTGACGTTGTCGTCGTCGGTGTCGTCGTTATCGTCGTCGTCGGCGTCGTCATCGTCGTCGTCGTTGTCATCGTCGTCGTCGTCGGCGTCGGTGTCGTCGTCGTCGTCGGTGTCGTCGTCGTCGTCGTCGTTGTCGGCGTCGTCGAAGTCGTTGGAGACGTCGTCGGTGTCGTCGTAGTCGTTGTCGGCGGCGTCGTCATCGTCGTTGTCGCTGTCGTCGTCGGCGTCGCTGCTGTTGCCAAGTGCCATGTGGTACCCACCGTCACGGTCTTGAGAGATTTTGCAAACCAAGTTGCGGGTGGGGGGGTGGGATGTTTGCGCGAGCAGTGGAGTGGACAACTCACTGCGAACAGAAATGAATTGCACCACATAGATTGCACCACACATATACATATGACATAGATTGCACAACATTGATTCTCCTTTCGGAAAAAGAGAATCGACACTACCCCCCCCCCCAGCGTTATCGCCACCCCTTTCGGCTATGTAAATCACATATGATTATGACCACATTTCCATCCGAAATATAAAATCGCAATGTCCCAGGCCAACCGGTATCCCCCCCCTGAGGTTCCTTTATAAAAAACACTATGCGGCGACATGTTAGTTTTGTTCTAAGATAACACTTGTTCACTAATTCCTAGCAAAAAATGAGACGAAGTGCGCGCGCGCGCGTCGTCGCGCGCGCATGCCGAAATCCTTCAAAAACCGTCGGTGCCGGAAGGATTTCGCAATCGAGTTTCCAAAAAACCTACAAAAAAACACAGGGTCTCGTAACACTGATTTGCTAAAAAAAGCTTACGCGTGAGCTCTTGCGAAATCTTAAGAAAACCATTGGTTTTTCAAGATTTCACAACATGCTACCAAACGGGCGGTGCGCGCGCGCATGTCGAAATCTGTCGAACGCCCTTGCGCGTGTGCCGTCGCGAGAATCCCTTGCAAAAAATGGGACGAAGTGCAGACGCGCGCGTCGTCGCGCGCGTACGCCGAAATCCTTCAAAACCCATCGGTTTCGGAAGGGTTTCAAAATCGCGCGTCCAAGAAACCTACAAAAACACAAGGTTTCGCAACACGGTTTTTCAATAAAAGCGTGCGCGCGCGCTCTTGCGGCGTCGTCGTCGTCGTCGTCGCGGTCCTCCCTCCTCCCGCGTCGTCGTCGTCGTCGTCGCCTACGTCGTCCTGTGTCTTTCCTCGTGTTCGTCGTCGTCGTCCTCTTCGGCGTCGTGGTCGTTTCCGTCGTCGTTGTCGCCGTGGTCGTCCTTCCTCCTCCTCCCTCGTCGTCGTCGTCCGTCGTCGGCGTCTCGTCGTCGTCCCTCCTATTTCGTCGCCCTCGTCGTCGTCGTTGTCGTCATCGTCTCGTCGTCGTCTTCCCTCCTCCCTCGTCGTTGTCGTCGTCGGCGTCGCCGTCCTTCCTCCTTCTTCGTCGTTCGCGTCGTCGCCGTCCTCCGTCCTCCCTCCTCCCTCGTTGTCGCCGTTGTCGTCGTTGTCGCCGTCGTCATCCTCCCTCCTCCCTCGTCGTCGTCTTCGTTGGCGACGTCGTCTTCGTCGGCGTCGGCGTCGGCGTCGTCGTCTTCGTCGTCGTCGACGTCAGCGTCGTCGTCGTCGCCGCCGTCGTCGTCGTCGTCGTCGTCGTCGGCCGTCTTGCTTCTCCGGCCTTCTTGGGGCACTCTTGAGCCGCCCCCGAGGGCTCCAAGACGACCCCGGAGCGATATCTGTGCTCGGTCCCGCATGGGTTTTGCAAACCAAGTTGCGGGTGGTTGGGTGGGATGATTGCGCGAGCAGTGGAGTTGACAATTTCAAGTTCGGCAAGTGATTTTTTGCACCACATAGGTCGCACCAGATGGATTGCACCAACCATTTCGCACCACACTGGTCGTCCAGGGCTTGGGCCCCCCCCCCCAATGCTGATGCCATTGGGCCCCCCCCCCCCGCGCGATGGTCCCCCCCGCCCCCCCCTGTGGGCGTGGCGTGGTGCTGCGCTGCGGTGCCCCCCTCCCCCCCCTGTGGATGTGGTGTGGTGCTGTGGTGGTTCAGAGGTGGGCGTGGCGTGGTGCTGCGCTGCGGTGCCCCCCTCCCCCCCCCTGTGGATGTGGTGTGGTGCTGTGGTGGTTCAGAGGTCGTCGTCGTCGTCCTCGTCGTCTCGTCGTCGTCTCGTCGTCCTCGTCGTCCTCGTCGTCCTCGTCGTCCTCGTCGTCCTCGTCGTCCTCGTCGTCGTCGTCATCGTCGTCGTCGCCGTCGCCGCCGCCGCCGCCGCTGGCGTCGTCGCCGCCGCAGCCGTCGTCGTCGTCGTCGTGATCGTCGTCGTCGTCGTCGTCGTCGTCGTCGCCGTCGTCGTAGTCGTCGCCGTCGTCGTCGTCGTCGTCATCGTCGTCCTCGTCGTCGTCGTCGTCGTCGTCGTCGTCTCTGGGACCATACCATCTGGGGGGGGGGGGCCCGAGGATCCTGGGACCATACCATCTGGGGGGGGGGGGGCCCGTGGGCCCGGAGCCCGGGACCATATATAAACAAGTGGCACGTGTGTGCCCAGGCTCATACCAAAAAAAACCTGAAAAGGGCGTTCGAAGCAGGAAGATACCATTACTGCAGGATCGGAGATGGAGAAAGGGAAGCTGGGGCGGCGCCGCAAGGGCGTGCCTAAAAGAAGGGGAAGAGGCAGGAGGTGAACCCCGAAGAATCTAAGATCGAGGTCGCACTCGAGCGCAAGTGGGGTTGCCACACCTTGCGATGTGTGTACCAGGGCCCCCCAGGAAACTTCAGGAGGCCCGACTTGGATACCGGAAGAGGCTCCAGGAGGCCCCGGGATTGTGAGTGTTGTGTGTGTGTGTGATGTGTGCTCTCTGTTGTGCGTGTTTTCTGTGCGTTGTAGGTGTTGTGTGTGTGTGTTATGTTTGTCTAGCGTGTGATGTGTTGGGTGTGATTTGTGTCTCTGTGTGTGCATGTAGTTCTGAGGCCCCAGGCGGCCTGAGGAGGCCCCAGAAGACCCCAGGAGGCTCCAGGAGGTCCCAAGAGGCTCCAGGAGGCCGCAGGAGGCCCCAGGAGGTTCCAGGAGACCCCCAGGAGGCTCCGAGGCAGGGAAAGCCCCAGGAGGCCCCAGGAGGTTCCAGGAGGCTCCCAAGAGGCTCCGAGGCGGGGTCTGGGGTACCAGAAGGTACGTCGGGGTTCGATTTTGGGAGGATGTCTCAGGCGAAATCGCCATTCTCTGAGAATCGGTGTCAAAATCATTGAAATTACAATGTGCTTTTGAAGGTTGTATGTTAGAATGTTGAAATTCCAGAATGTGCTTTTGGACCCAGACGTCACGATCTGCGTGAGGGGCGCCGCCGACTTTAAGAAGTTCGAGGATGTGCCTAGCGAAACGGCCAGACAAATCGCAAACGCCGCCTTCAACCAATCGGCTCTGAGCTCTACTCTTTCGGAGAGGTGCGTATGATAATATATATATATATATATATATATATATATATATATATATACATACATATACATATACATATATATATGTGTGTGCGTGTATATATATATATATATATACAGCATTGCATTGACAATGAGGAGCATGGTTTGCGCCACAGTGGTTGCACAACATAGGTTGTTGGAAGCACACGGTGTATGGCCCAAGTTTGCTAATCTACGTCTATATATATGCATACATATATGCATGTGTGCATAATTGTTTGGGCACGCGCATTCCAGTTTACCGACATACATACATATATACTACAGACGTACGTACAGACAAACATTCACACACAGCCACATGTAAGCACACATACATGCACATGCATACGTACAAAATGTTTTACAGCCGTCGGCCGTAACGCATGGGCGCCGCCGCATATTGTGCACCTCGTATGTTGTGCTGTCCATGGCGCGCGTCGGATGTTCGAGAATCCACTGCGTGGGTCCAATGCCCGTCAGAAAGTGGAACGGAACCGCCAGCCCATCCGTAGAGTTGTTGCTGAATTCCGGGGTTTCGGAACGCCAGCTGAAAAAGTCCCAAGCAAGACCCCAAGAAGGAGGAGAAGCGGATAATACGGTGAGGCGGAGGGGGATCTAAAAAGAATGATCGGGAGCAGCTGTAGGAGCAAACGGTGCAACTGCTGGATGAGCGAAATGGAGGAGGATAATGCTGTGCAACAGGAAGAGGAGGAGGACGAGGAGAGGGAGGATGAGGAGGAGGGGGGGATGGGATGCGCGGCCGGGCACAGAAGGCGGATGGGGGAAGTGGGGAATCTACGAAGGAGGATCACGCCGAGGAGGGGCAGCATAAGGAGGATGGGAGAGCGGGGTGGAAGGGAGTGGGGGGAGGAGAATGAGGAGGAGGAGGAGGAGGAGGAGGAGGAGGAGGATTTCTAGGAGGATGGCGACGAGAAATGAGAGCAGTCCCACAAGGGGGGAGGGCGGGGGGCGAGAGGGGGAGGGAGCGGAGCGGCGGGGAAGAGAGCGAGGGAAGAGGCGAGGGAGGGAGCAGGGGCGAGGGAAGGGGGGGGGGCGCCCCCCCCCCCCACCCACCCTCGAGGCATTCCAGCTGCTGGCGCCCGCGCTGCGCGGCTGACCCCCGCGGGGAGGGCGGCCGCGCCATCGCCGCCTCAGCTTCCCTCCTACCTCTCTGCCTTCCTCTCTGCCCCGTGCTCATTCCTCATTTTCATCTCCCTCCTCCTCCTCCTCGGTTCCTCCTCCTCCTCCTCCTCTTTTCCTCCTCCTCCTCCTCTTCTCCTCCTCCTCCTCCTCCTCCTCCTCCTCCTCCTCCTCCTCCTCCTCCTCCTCCTCTTGTTTTAAACGTTAGACCGACATGAGCGTGATCGTTGTGGCGTTTGTGCACGATGTGAAAAGCAGGATACAAATATGCAGGTGGACGACTCGGCGAAAAAATGCCTGGCGGGCGCCGCAGAAAGAAACTAGGTAAAGAAGCGGGAAAACGAGTAAGAAGAAAGAGCAGGCGCCCGCCGTGCCCGCGAGGTCAGCATTGACCGTAGTGACAAGCACCCTGAGTAAATGACCACCACATACATCCCCAGGCCGAAACTTTTCCGCGTGCACTAAAAATATGAGAACACCGTTGGATCCAAATTGATCCATTTTTGGGTGTGCGACAGTGTCGTGGATCCTATCTCTGTCTTGCGCGGACCCCCCCTCGAACCACATGACTTTCGCTAGTCGTCCGACGGGCGCACCCTCCAGGTTTCACGCATTGAACGTTGAATTCGAAATCCCACGATTTAACCGATTCGCTTCATATGGATGCAGAGCGCGCGGTCTGTCCGTTCCGCCGCGGCTGTGCCAGCAGGACAGAGGGATGCGGGCCCATAGTCGTGTCTTACTTACTCCTCCTCGTCCTCCTCTTCTTCCTCCCCCTCATCCTCCTCGTTTTGTTCCTCCTCCTCTCCGTAGCCATTTTGGCTCAAGCCATTTTGGCTCAAGCCGTTCTGGCTCAGAGATTTCTGAGCTTGCCGACGCCAACTTCAGAACGGCCTGCGTCGGCGGGCCAAAAGCTTTCAGTCTTCAGCTACCGCCGCGACACCCGCAGTATGTCTGGCGATGGTTCCGTGCTCAGAGGCCCTCGTCAGCCTCTGTGGGCCTGCTCGCAGTGCACCCGCACAGCGAATTGGGCCTGCCGTATCAAGTGCATATGTGGTGCTGCTGCCCCTCATCGCGTGGTGCAGGCAGCAAAGAAGAATGCCAAGGAGTGGGAGAAGCCGTCGCCCAGCAATACCCCGAGGGGACCGAGTGGACGATGGGCGGCGGGACCACCTCCTGACCTCGTCAGACAGATCACACAAGCCCTGGACAAGAAGCTTGACCAGCGGCTCAAAGCAGCGGGGGTACGCCAGGACTCAGCAGCAACAGGTGGCGCTGCGCATGGTCAGTCTGCTTATCGCTCAGATGCTCCTGATGATATGCGTGCAAGCAGAATTGAGTCCTTGGAAAATGCCCTCAAGCAGATGGAGCAAGTCGATGAGTCTGACCCCGCGAAGAAGTGCTTGCAAGATCAGTTGCGCGAGGCTCGAGCTGCCCAGCGCAGCAGCAAACCACCTCTCCAGCAACACACCAACGCTGCCTTTCGACTCCAGTCAGCACAAAAGAAGCTTGAGAAGGCCAAGGCTGCGGTGGTGGCTCAGCACGAGCTCATCACAAAGGCCCAGGCCGCCCTTGCTGAGATGGTCGAGAGGGAGAGTGCCATGCAGCGTGAGGTCGACGCCCTCGAGATGGAGCTGCGCAGGACCATGCCCGTTGCGGCGGAGTCGGTGCCATGCCCCACCCTCTCGCAGGAAGTTCTGGATGCGAATCCTGATGTCAAGGATTTCCTGCAGAACCCTCTTTTCGCGAAGTACCAACAGCTGCTCAAGGAGTCGACCCCGCCGTCTACTCCACAGGAGGCAACGACACTTGCGGAAGCTGATGAACAGCCAGCAGGACAGGAAGAGGACGAAGATGCTACGATGTACGATGGCCTGTCCGCTGAGGAAGTGGAGGAGCTCATCAAGCTTGCGGGGGACAAGCGCCAGTTCGAGGAGCAGCTCCAAGCCATGGGGGTCAAACGCCAGAGGAAGTCTTCCTGATGTCCGCTGGCGTGACGCTCACCCTCCTCTGGCTGGAGGAGCTGTTTCATCAAGTTCTACGATTGCAGGTTCGACTAGAGCCCAGGCAACGGCAGACCCCTCGCGCCCACATGTGCTGGGCGTCCAAGGACTTAATACGGGGGAGCGTCTCAGGAGCCTGGGCGGACTATCTGCAGATATGCCTTTCTTGCGTGGCCTGCCTGTCAATGGAGATGGGCATGCGATACCGCTGCACAAAGGCTTTCGCGACGCACCCGCAGATGATAGTGTTCATTTTCCCGAGTCGTTCAATGGTAATTGCCGTGCCATACTTCTTGAACGGTTGCGTGCTTCCAACTCGTTGATTGCACGTGCGCAGGAGATTGGCACAGCGGAGGCTGCGATTCCTGATCTTCAGCGCGCAGCTCGTGCTATTGGTTATCGGATGCTGTGCAGCCCTTCCTTCGAGCGTGATCGAGGTTCGCACTCTGCTGGTGTGGCCGTCTTTGTTCGATCGGAGCTGGGACTAAGGTGGAACCCTACTGGAGGCGAGATTTGTCGTGGCAGGCTGATCTCGGTTCAGGTTGACATCCCTGGATGGCCCGAGCTCACGGCGTACTCTGCGCACCTCTTTTGTGCAGCAGGCCTGAACTCGGCCAACATGCATATACTGAAGATGTTGGGCTCGAGCGCGTCTAAGTCGTCGGGCACCATCTTAGCGGGGGCTGATTGGAATGTCGAGCCTCAGGTGCTTGAGGAGTCGGGCTTCACTCGCAAGGCGGGCCTGATCGCGGTGGTTCCTACGCGGCACACCTGCATCATGTCGAATTCGGCCTCGACGATCGATTATTTCCTTGGCTCTCATGATATGGTGCGCTTGGTTGATAAAGCTCGAGTCTTGCAGTCCTAGCATGGAGGGCCGCACAAACCCGTGCGACTGCACCTTCGGCCTGGCGTATTGGAGCTGAAGCAATTGGTTTATTGTTCGCACGTCCGGCTCCCCGTTCTGCCACCTTTCGGTCCCCGCCGCGAGCCACGGTCGTGCAGGGCGGCCCGAGAGATGGTTGAACATGCTGTACATGCTGCTGAACATGATGGTGTGTGCGCGGCATGGCAGAAGCTCAATCACGCCTGGACCGTCTTCCTGCAGGATGCGGAGATGGAGCTGGCGCAGGTGCTGGACTTCCCTCTCAAGTCGGGCACGCGTGATAGGTATTTGGCTCGACGATGGGTGCCAGTACTTGGACGCAAGTTTCGCGCTGCTGATGATGTCGCAGTTTGTCGTGGGTGGCAGTGGCTTTATCGTGTGTGGCATGAGTTTGAAGTCACGATCCAGGACGACCCTGTCCTACATAGAAATACGGCTGGGCTCGAGCTGCATCATGCGTGTCTTTCGGAGGAGTATCCAGGAGAAGGATTGGATGTCCGACTCGATGCGCAGGTGCAAGCATTTCGTGACCTTCTCCGATCGCATCCGTCTCAGCTGGATCATCCATGGTGGGACCGAGCGGCGTCATTCTCAGCCTTTCTGATCACAGAGTTTGAGCATGCCACCAGTGCAGCTGCCAAGCTGCGCACGCAGACGTGGAACCAGCGGTGCGATGAAGCCTTGAAAGGATCAGCGAAGCTAATGCACAAAATCACGCGGCTTCAGCACATCTGGAACCCCAGCATAGTTGAACGATCGCCAGGCGTTTTTTCGAGTCGGCCTGATGACCTCCTTGCCAGCGAGGCAGAGGCTTTGCAGGCGCAGTGGCATGCATCGATCTCCCCACCTGTGGCGGAAGTTCCTGATCGTGAGTGCTTCCCGAGGGCGTCGGTTGATGAGATTCGAAGTGCTTCCAGAAAGTTTTGCCAGTTCACGGCGTCGACTTTGGATGGGTTCCATCCGAAGCACATCTGTCTGCTGGGAGATGCTGGCATATTCACCCTGAGTATTCTGTACGAAGCGGTGGAAAGGCCCGGGCTCTTCCCGCGACATTTTATGTGGATGGCTTTTCCGCTGATAGATAAGCCTGCAGGAGGACATCGTGCGATCCTACTCCTCGCTAGTTTTGTTCGTGTATGGGAAAGACTACGCAGCCCCATGTTGGACCCTTTCTTTGCTGAAACGGAGAGGGACTACTGGGCTTTCGGAGCGGGGAAGAGCGTTGAAGGTTGCGTTTGGGCCCAAGTGGCCCTTTCGGAGGTGGCGAATACCAGGGATCAGGTTGTCTTGGGAGTTCAGTGGGACGGGAAGAAGTACTACGAATCTTTCCAGCTAGAACTTCTACGTGATAGAGCGTACAGATGTGGCATCCCTAAGGTTATTGTAAAGACTATGTACAACCTGTGGAGGTGCCCCAGACTGGTTCGTCTAGGCCCAGCTTTTCACACAGTGGCTCTTTTTGCCTCCAGCGGTCTTCCTGCAGGTGATGTTTTCAACGATGCATTTGTGAAGGTGTATGCGCTTGAGGCCTTCGATGCTTTCATGATGAGACACCCGACGATTCGCCTATCCTCGTACATCGACGATGACACGATACTGGGGATGGGGGACAAAGCTAGCCTACTTCGAGCAGTGCCTGCAGCAGCAGCCGATGTTCATCAAATGTTCCAGCAAGAGCTAAAAGCAGATATCTCGGAGCCGAAGGCGGTTACGATAGCTAACTCGGTCGGTCTAGCGAAATCCCTGGCCCATCAACTTCGCATCCGAGGATTGCCCGAGGGGATGGCCACGTCGGCGTCGCTCAACCTCGGGGTAGACTTCGCTCCAGGACAGCCTCGGTCGGCTAAAGGGGGGCTTCGAAAACGACGGGCTCGATTTCAACAATTCAAGCTTCGACATCAGCGAGTATTACGATTTCGAAGATGGTTGGCACATGGAAAGCATCGGATGTCTAAGATTCACACGGCAGGCTTGAAGCCAGCCTTGTCTTACGGCAGCGCGGCGCTGGGCATGAGTGATCACGAGCTCAGACGAGCTCGGGCTACGCTCCTCAGCTTCAAGGCGCCCTCGCATCGAGGAGCCTCGCTAGTGGCGAAGTGCGTGCTTCATGGCGACCCTGTTGCAGATGCCGCCGTGGCGCCTGCGGCGCAGTGGGCAGCCACGATCTGGCAGGCGGCGGTCGCGCAGAAGCGCTCTCTCTTCACTATGACGCAGCTCGCAGATATGTTTCAGCAAGTGCATGCCAATTGGGATCCTGAGATGCCTTGGAGAAAGACGAAGGGCCCGATCGTTCGAATGTTGATGTGCCTCCAGAGGGTCAACTGGGAGCCTAAGAACTTCACGGAGTGGATTGATGATCGAGGAGTCGAGCTCTCTCTGCTGTATACCTCCCCTCCCCTCATCAAGCATCTCCTACGTGAGGCCGTCCAGAGACAGCATGAGCGTGACATGGCACGTAGCTTAGGCATGCAAGGAGATGGTGTACGCGCGTGTGTTGACTTGGTACGCTCGTGCGTGTGTAGGTCGAAGAAGTACAGTGCACGACAGAAGTATGCCATAGCTAGTTGTTTCACTAAGGCTGTGTTCACTAGTGACCGCTTGCAGTCCCATGGATATGAGTCCGATGGGAAGTGTCCGTTGTGTGGCGGGCCTGATGGCCTCCATCATAGGTTGTGGTGCTGTCAAGCCCCTGAGGTGGTCGAGGCCAGGCAGAATGCGTGTAGCGCGGAGATAATCGCTGAGGCTGTCCAGGCGGGGTGCGAAGATCTTTTGTGGAACCGTCTGGTAGTTAAGCATCCGTCGTGCTACCTCCAGCCCCCGACCGACCAGCTGCATCCTGCCGCTTTTGGGCAGGACGGCCGCCCCCTTGAAGACCTCTCGGTGCTGGGAGATGTCGTCGACGTCGTCGTTGATGGGTCGTGCACGCGAAGTCCCATCCGTGAGCTCTCGAGGGCGGCCTATGTTGGTGTGCACATGCGGTCGGGGTCCGAGGAAATAGTGGCTAGGTTTCAAGGGCCTGCATGGCCTTCCCTGCCTCAGACCCCTCAGGCTGCAGAGCAGATGTCGATCATTGCGCCAGCTTTCGTCATACGCCAGCCAGTCCAGGTTCACTCTGATTGCCTCGGCGTTGTTCGGATGCACAATCAGAGCCAATCTCAGGTTTTATCGAGTCGCTCGAAGTATGCTGGCCTCAGGCGCGGTTTCTGTGAGCTGGAGGGGGCCCCCTTCATTGGGCAAGCTTTTCACACGCCCGCTCATCGGAGCCTTGAGGACATCGAAGCTCTGCCGTCGACGGAGAGACGAATCGGTTTCGCGAATCGAGCGGCGGACCTGCATGCTAAGAATGCTGTGCTACTCCATGCCCAGGATAGTCAGGGGGACCTCGAAGAGCTTGATCGGATGATAGACAGGGCTCGAGCTGCGGCGAGAGTCGTGGGAGCGGTCTTGCCTCTCTTCCCTGTCGCTCAGTTCCCTGATCGGCCCAAGGTTCCTCGACCCCGAGAGATAGGAGCCCACCGCTGGCACGCCTGGACGGCGGCCCCAGCCACCCAGGGCAGCTTCATTTGTCACGATTGCCAAGCCAGAGCAGTCAACGCGTGTGCGGCCAGGCTGGAGATGAGGGGCTGCCCTGGGCAGCGTACGAATTTTCAGTTTTTGAGGGACCGTGAGAGGATGGGCCATTCTCTGGTGTTCACTCGTCTTTCGAGCGGCCCCTCCCTGGTCTTCTGTCGTCGGTGTGGGGCTTATAGTACTGAACGCCTCAGTCGACGACTCGAGAACGAATGCCCAGGTCGTCTGTTCTCCTCTGCCACGCGTTGTCGTCTTGGCAGAATGTTGAGAGGACTCCACCCCCAGTCTGATCGTGCGCCAGGGGTGGTCATCCATATCCTTTCAGATGTGGACCGCCTGCGGCTGCTGCAGACGCAGCAACCTCGGCGACGTGCAGTGCTCCTCCCCGCTCAGCAGAGCGAGCTCATCCCAGCGCTGGAGGCCATGCGGCGCCGCGTCGCGGCCAGGGAGCTGGGCGAGGATGGAGGAGGTTTTCGGAACTCGATTTTGTTGGGGCCTCCTGGTGGGCCGCGGGGCCCTCTTTCTGGACCCGCGGCCCAAGTGGCCCCCTCCTTGGGGCCTCGTGGTCAGGCCCAGGAGGCGCCGCCCCCAGGGCCCGCCCTCGATGCTGAGGAAGAGGCTGCCTCCTTCCTCTTCCGTTAAACAAACGTTTGTTTTACCCCTCGGGGAAAAAATCCTCCTCCTCGTCCTCCTCATCCTCATCCTCATCCTCCTCATATGCCTCCTCTTCCTCCTTTTCTTCCGCCACCTCATCATCGTCATCAGCAGCAGCAGCATCAGCATCATCATCATCAGCAGCATCATCATCATCATCAGCAGCAGCATCATCATCATTATCATCAGTATCTCCATTCGTCTCGAAGCTCACTCCTTCCTGGACCTCGTCGTCCTTGCTTTTCCTCATCCTCGCTCGTGCCACCTTGTCTCCCCCCCTCACTGCCGTGTCCCACCTCTTCCCCCCCCAAGTCTCGTCACTTGTTTCGTCTTCCCCGGCGTGCCCAAACACATGCATGACCATATGTTGTTTTCCATGTTGTTGCTTCTCCCGCAGCATATATCCGCATATCTTCTCCTCCACCTCCTCCTCCCCTCCTCCGCTTCCCTCTCCACTTCCCCCCCGCACACCACCACCCTACCCCCCCACCCCCACCCCCTCCTCCTCCTCCTGCTCCTCCTCCTCCTCCTCCTCTTCCTCCTCCTCCTCCTCCTCCACAGTCATCCTTTATATCCCTCCCCTTCGCCTTCGGAGGAGGGGCACTAGCATGAAGGATAAGGAAAGGGAATACAAAGGGGAGAGGGATCAGGATGGAGTTCGCGCTGTTCGCTTCGGAGTGGATGGAGGAGGAGGGGGACGAGGAGGAGGTGGAAAGGGGGACCGTCAGGACAAGACAGACGGGGAGGAGGAGTAAGAGAATGACGAGGACGAGGACGGGGAGGAAAACGAGGACTGACCGGGCGGTGGAGGAGGAGGAGGAGAAGGAGGAGTTGAATGAGGAGGAGCAGCTGGAGCAGGAGGACCAGAGTCAACCCAGGATGCGTCAACGATGCAACAATATACCCTCCAGTCCCAAGTCCTCCTCACGCTTGAGTCTCTGCACGTATTAATGTCCATGACGCGGAGCGCCCCCTTGAACGATGAGCGCCCAGTGGGCCTGGCACTCGAGCGAGACCCGGTTGTTTTGCCCCCCATCGATTTGGCTGCAAGAAAAGAAAAGAGGAAGGATGGTCCAGTTTAAAGAAATGTCCGGCGACAGACCCGTTTTGACAAGGGTTGTCCATTCGTCCGTGTAAGTGAAATGTGTTCCACTCCGACATTCTGCCTAAAGCATGAATGAAAGTAGGAACGCATGGGAATCTCAAGCGAGAGATGCATTGTGAAACCGCACCTGCCACCATCCGTGTGGCTGTCGCAAGTGTTTCCGACGAATGCGTGGGCTGTGAGCAGCGAGCCGCACTTTCACAAATAAAGAAGACAGGCCACCCTCCCGTGCAGTTATTGGAGATGTCTTGGTTTCACGATAGTAAGCGGTAAGGAAGTATCACGCGAAACGCCCAGCCCGGCATGCGGACACGTCGAGTGGTGCGACAAGGGGGGGAGCATTTCTGTGGAAGTGGGAGGGAGCAGGAGGACGGAGGGCGGCAATTGATACATGAGTTAGGGATTATGTGTTGAGGGGAAGGCGATGGGGGATTGAGGAGGACAGGCGAGTTTGCTGCGACGAGGTGGCGGGGAGAGGGAGGATCCTCGTCCTACCTCATTCACTCTTCCTCCGTCTCCTCCGTTTTCCTTCACCAGCGGTTGAAGAACAGGGCGTTGATTGGGTGTCCAGGCAGCTCCGCACGTGACTTTCCCAAAACAGCATTAGCAGAAAGGCTGTCACTCATTCCGCTAAGGGCAGGGTGGTCCTGTGGGACATAGGCTGGACTGACAGGGTCAGCCTGGAGAGGCCCCATGATCATTGGCTGACGCCGCACCGCAGACCTCTTTTGGCGGCAGTAGGAGTGAAGAACGGAGTTTGCGGAACGCACGCGATTTCCGGGGAATCTTGGAGTTTCAGCTTCTTGGGATTTCGTAGGGGGCGGTTGGCGGATCGCGGCTCTGCTTTTGGGTTTCTCTGGGCTCTTCTGGCAGCACTTTTGAGGCCTCTGGTGCGCCGCGTTGAGGCCTTGGGGGCCTCTTGGCGCCTCCGTAGGTTTTTTCGGGGCCGAGTGCTCGAAATGTCCATTCGGGATCCCCCTTATGGGCCTCCTCTTGGGGCCGTCCTGGGGCCCTCCTGGGCCGTTTTGGAAGCTTCTGGGGCCGTCTGGGGGCCCTCTTGGGGGCCTCTTGGGTTATCTTGGGTCGATCTTGGGCCGTTGTGGGCCTCGTGAAAGCCGAAGAGGCGATTGTGCTCTCTCTCTCTCTCTCTCTCTCTCCTTCTCTCTCTCTCTCTATCTATCTGTCTATCTATCTATCTATATATCTATATATATATATATATATATGTATCTATATATCTATCTATATATATATATAGATCTAGCTATATATATATCTATCTATATATCTATACATCTATATATATATCGATCTATCTATCTATATATATATATATATATATATATATATATCTATATATCTATATATCTATATATCTATCTATCTATATATATAGCTATCTATATATCTAGCGATCTAGCTATATATATAGATGTATGCATACATACATACATATAGCTCTATATATATACAAATATGTACACAAATATACATACATACATATATATATACATATATAAACACATAAATAAATACGCCGGGCCCCCTCCCCGGGCGTCCTCCACCTCGCTCACATCTCGAGTACGCTCCCGGTACCGCGTTTCCTGGCCTCCCAGAACGTAAAAGAATTGCCCAAGACGCTCCCAAGCAACCCAGGATAGCATTCGGGTGGCTCTCCAGGCTCCCAGGAGGCCTCCAAGAGACCCCAAGGGCGCTCCAAGAGGCCTCCCGAGAGCGCCCGGAGAACCTAAAATCGTGAATTGTCATTGTTGTTTCATTTTTTGTTGACGTCTCCACAATTTCATGATTCCAACGCTCCAAGACGGCCGAAGACCTCGTGTTTAAATGACTACACTTAGCATCGTTTCTGGTTGTTACAGTTGACCCTGTTTTCGACTTGCTTCACTTGTCCTCGTTATTGGGTTACTACAGTTGATCTCGTTTCTGAATTACTACACTTGGACCCTCGTTCGCACTTTCGTTCAAATTGTTGACGCTTGGCATACCTTCACCAGCCCATGCAGAAACGTTGCCCAGGGGAGTTGAGACGATCAGGGAAGCGGGGGAGCATGCAGAAGAACAAAGGGCGGGGGAAATTATCATATACCCCAAGAAGGGGGAGGACTGAGGAGGAATCGTCGTCGTCGTTGTCGGAGGAGGAGGAGGAAGAGGAGAAGAATGAGGAGAGTGAGGAGGATGAGATTGAGTAGGGCGAGGAGGAGGAGGACGAGAAGGATGAGAGGGAGGAGAAGGAGGATAAGGAGGAGAAGGAGGAGAAAGAGGAAAAGGAGGAGGAGGGGAGGAGGAGGGGGAGGGGGAGGAGGGAGGAGGAGGAGGAGGAGGAGGAAGAGGCGGATGAGGAAGAGGACGACGAACCGAAGAGCCAGAAGCTTCTTAAATGCTTTTTGGCGTCTCCTCGGATGCGTCTTGAAGGTTTGGTTGGAGGCCTCTTGCGTCGTCTTGGGGTCATCTTGGCGGGCCCAGGTCCGTCCTTGAGCGTCGTGAGTGCTTCGGGGATCCCCTCGTAAGGCTTCTTGGGGGTCTCGTGGGAGCCTCTTAGAGGCCTCTTGTGCGCCTCTTGGGGCAGTGTGGGGGCGCCTCCTGAGGTCCTCTTGGGACGCTCTTGGGTGCTTGAGGGGCGCGCTTGGGGGGATCTTGGAGGACATCGATCAAGAAAGAGGGGAGCTTTAATTGGCCTCGCTCCTCGGGAGCCCCAAACATCGCCTCTTAGGGCGCTCTTGGAGCACTCTTGAGCGTTCTTGGGGCCGTCTTGGAGCTCTCTTGGGCCTCTCTTGGAGTC
The DNA here is from genome assembly GCA_963575745.1 of Prorocentrum cordatum. NCBI lineage: Eukaryota > Dinophyceae > Prorocentrales > Prorocentraceae > Prorocentrum > Prorocentrum cordatum. The sequence continues at coordinate 1,275,863 of CAUYUJ010007446.1, read as the reverse complement.
CTCTTGGGCGTTCTTGGGGCCGTCTTGGAGCTCTCTTGGGCATCTCTCAGAGCCCTGTTGGGCCATGTTGTGACCATCTTGAGGCCTCGGATGGCCATCGGATGCGGAAAGTCGAGAAAGCAAAAAAACATTGATTGTCTTTTGGTTTTGGACAGATTTGGGCATCTTCGGGGCTTCCTTGGAGGTCTCGGAGGCTTCTTGGAGCGTTCTTGGGGCCTCTTGGAGCATCTTGGGAGCCATCTTGAGCGATCTTGCGCTATCTTGATCCATTTTGGAGGTCGTCTCGGGCTCTCCGAGGCCCTCTTGGAGCCATCTTGGGCCATCTTGGACGCCCCGACCGCTCGCGAAACGCCCCCTGTCCAGGTCCAGGGGGAGGGGATAGGGGGAGGGGTCAAGTTAGCCAGCTCGAACGAGCCAGAGGGCTCCGTCCACCCCCACCCACCCTCACGCTCCTTCCCAGCGACATGAGCTGCGTCCTATTCCTGCCGCGCATTGAGCAACGTCGACGAGAAACAAGACCGCGCGCGATGTACGCCGCGCCCCGCTCCGGCCTCTCATGTTGCATCGTCGGCGACAACATGTCCAGCGCGCGCGAAGTGCGCAGCGTCTCATTCCAGCCACACGTGTCGTACCGCCAATTATTTCGCTCCTGCCGCACATGGAGGAGGGGGAGGGGGAGAAGGAGGAGGAGGAGGAGAAAGAGGAGGAGAAAGAGGAGGGGAGGGAGAGAGGAAGGGAGGGAGAAACTGAGGAGGAAGAGGAGAATGCCTCTTGGGAATTCGCGGGGCGTCCTGGGAGCTTTCTGGTATACGCCTGAACATTGTCAACACAAGTAGGCGCTAACCTCACAAACACCAGATGGAAACCAATATTTGTGTTGCCCCCCCAGGACCTCCTGGACGCCTTTTTTCGACATCTTGGGGGTTTCCTGGGTCTCTTAGGGGCCTCTTGGGAGCCTCTTGGCGCCACATGGGCCGTCTTCGGAGGCTTTTGGCCCGTCTCACGCCTTGGGAAGCCGTCTTGCGGGCCTGTCTGGGCCGTCTTGGCGACGTCCTGCAGCACTTTAGGGTCGTCTTGGGGCCCTCTTGGGAGCCTCTTGGGCGATCTGGAGGTCCTCTTGAGCCGACTTGGGGCCCTCTTGGGGGCCTCTTGGAGCTGTCGTGGAGGCCGCTTGGGCCGTCTGGAGCGGTCGCACACCCGAACAGGCGAAAACTTCAACATCTGTCAAGCACACAAAGACTTGCGGCGGGAGTCTACCGCGGGGTCGCGCCGCCTCGATGCGGCTGCTGCTCCGGCGCGTAGCGTTCCAGGCGGAATCCCCATCCAGGGGCCGGTCCCGGGCCCCACGGCGCGACCCACGACGGCGGCGGCGGCGGCGGCGACGACATCCCGCACAGTGGTGTGGCCAGCTTCGCCTGCGCCATCCTCGCAACCCTGGACTCAGACATGCGTCGACCTCAGGTGGTCTCGGTTGATGCATCCCCCATCTGTGGGCTCCCAGATGCCGCGCGCGAAGCGCTCGGGCCAGTTTCACCCGAGACATCTAGGCAACTCTGGTCGCATAGATGACTCCACCGCTGGCCGAAGGGGGGGAGGAGGAGGAGGAGGAGGAGGAGGAGGAGGAGGAGGAGGAGGAGGGGCAGGGGGGGAGGGGCATGCTGGGTGGGGGGAGGAGGAGGGGGAGGGGGACCAGGAGGATACGGACGGCGGCGACGGCGACGGCGGCGACGACGACATCCCGCACAGTGGTGTGGCCAGTCTCGCCTGAGCCATCCTCGCAACCCTGGACTCAGACATGCCTCGACCTAAGGTGGTCCTGCCACTCTCGGTTGATGCATTCCTCATCTCTAGGCTCACAGATGCCGCGCGCGAAGCGCTCGGGCCAGTTTCACCTGAGACATCTATGCAACTCTAGTCGCATAGACGACTCCACCTGAGGTGGTCCACCCAGTCTCGCCTGAGACATCCGCCCAACGTTGAGCTCAGAGATGCCGCGCGCGAAGTGGTCAGTGGTCTGGCCTGCTTCGCCTGAGCTCCGCCCGCTGCACGTGGGACCTACGGCCACGACAGCGACCATGGCGAGTACGACGTGGACGATGATTCTGGTGGCGATGATGAGACGGAGGACGACGAAGACCGACGTCCTTTTCGCAATGCCATTTGCACTGTCTTCGCCAGCTCAGCTCCAAGTGCACCCCGTCCCCCGAGAAACCCGGCCCCGCTGCCCAGCAGTCCCGCCATGGAGGCGTTCGGACAATTCGCCGCTGGCGCCGCGGCAGCCGACAACGGCCGCGACGCTACAACGTCTCCGACGCGTAAGGGTGACTTTTCGCCGGGGTGACCTTTTGTGCGCTGCTTTTTGGCCCTGGGGGGGGGCCCTGTTTGCCACGGCCGGAGGGGTCGGGGGGTCGAGTTTGGCTTGATTTGTGCGCACCAAAAGTGACGGTTGCCAAAGGTCTTTCTTACGTGAACACGACAACGGGCGTGCCGGCGACGAACCGCCTTTCCTTGAGGCATTATGACTTGCTGCCCGCCTCAACCCGACGGGCCGCAGCGTCGACGACAGGAATGTTCACGTTGACGAGCAGGCGTCCCCGCGCGATGCGCGCCGCGTCCCATTCCCGCTGCGCGATTCGCAGTGCCGACGAGGAGAAAGTACATGTTGGCAAGGAAAGCTTTGACGTTGCGGTGTTTTCTGACAGGCAGAAGGGGGGGTCCCGCGTAGGGTTGGCCAGGCGTCCGCGCGCGATGTGCGCCGCGTCCCATTATTGTTACATTGTCGCAGCGTCGACGACCAAAAATCCATGCTGACGAGAAAAATGTTGGCTTGGTATTGTCCTTGATGGGTAGGACGCGACAACTTGCGTCTGGTTACCCAAGCGATGTTCATTCCGTCCCGTCCCTGCTACACGTTTCGCAATTCGACGACAGCTGGCGAGAAAAATGTTGAATTCGTGTTGCTTGTTTGACAGTTAGGACGGCGGGGTTGCGATGCGGGGGTGCTTACTCCGGGGAAGAAAGGATAGACCCCTCCCAGAAGGGGAAGAGGGAGGGGTGGAAGAGGAAACACCTTAGACCACCTACGCCCAGAGGGCTGGGGGGATACTACAGTGGTGAACTAACTGGCTCGTGGCCTCGACCAATTTAGTAAATTTGGCATCGTTGCAAGGTTACTACAGTTGCCCTGTTTTGGGGCTGCTACGGTTGGGTTCGTCGTTGGTTACTACTCTTGTGTTTTCGCCCGGCGGATGGCTAAATTTATTTTTCGCTATCCCCCGGGGCGCGCCACGGGAATCCGATGCCGGGGGCCTCCGACAACCCCGAAGACAGCCCAGGCAACGGCCGATTGCAGGCTGATCCCCAGACGGTTACACGACCGGTGCAAAAGACTTAAAATCGTGCCCCGCCGGATTCTCCTATGCAAGCCCCAGGAGCGCTCACGAGCGAGTTCCGGTACGATGCGTATGCTTTGGGTCCCCCCAACTTCGGACCCTAAACATAGTAACGAGCCCAACCCACACCCCCAGGCTTCGTGATAATTCCCAACCATCCTGTGGTGTTGGGTCCTCGTTTTGACGAGACAGCGCCCCGGGTTCACTCCTTCCTTCCTTCCTCCCTTTGCCCACTCCCTCCTCCCACTATCACTGCACACCCCTCACACGATTCGTGGCCCCATAGGGAGCTCCACCGAAGGCCCCAGTGGCTGCGTTGGCATGGCGGCGCCGCACCCATTTCGGCACACCCCTCACACGTTTTCGTGGCCTCATAGGGAACTCCACCGAGGGCCCCAGTGGCTGCGTTGGCACGGCGGCACCGCACCCATTTCAGCACACCCCTCACACGTTTCGTGGCCCCATAGGGAGCTCCACCGAGGGCCCCAGTGGCTGCGTTGGCATGGCGGCACCGCACCCATTTCGGCACACCCCTCACACGCTTCGTGGCCCCATAGGGAGCTCCACCGAGGGCCCCAGTGGCTGCGTTGGCATGGCGGCACCGCACCCATTTCGGCACACCCCTCACACGTTTCGTGGCCCCATAGGGAGCTCCACCGAGGGCCCCAGTGGCTGCGTTGGCATGGCGGCACCGCACCCATTTCGGCACACCCCTCACACGTTTCGTGGCCCCATAGGGCTCCACCGAGGGCTGGCTGCATGGCCGACCCATTTCGGCCCCAGTAGGGAGCTCCACCGAGGGCCCCAGTGGCGTTGCATGGCGGCACCGCGCACACCCTCAATTTCACACACTGGCTGGTTGGCCACCGGCCCCAGTGGCACCATGCACCCATGGCACACCCCTCACACGGCATAGGGAGCACCCCTCACACGGCTGCGTTGGCATGGCGGCACCGCATTTCGGCACACCCTTCACACGCTTCGTGGCCCCATAGGGAGCTCCACCGAGGGCCCCACTGGCTGCGTTGACATGGCGGCACCGCACCCATTTCGAAACACCCCTCACACGCTTCGTGGCCCCATAGGGAGCTCCACCGAGGGCCCCAGTGGCTGCGTTGGCATGGTGGCACCGCACCCATTTCGGCACACCCTCACACGCTTCGTGGCCCCATAGGGAGCTCCACCGAGGGCCCCAGTGGCTGCGTTGGCACGGCGGCACCGCACCCATTTCGGCACACCCCTCACACGTTTCGTGGCCCCATAGGGAGCTCCACCGAGAGCCCCAGTGGCTGCGTTGGCACGGCGGCACCGCACCCATTTCGGCACACCCCTCACACGTTTCGTCGCCGAGGGCGCGGGACAGCGCTTCGTGGCCCCATAGAGAGCTCCACCCAGGGCCCCAGTGCTACCGCCCGCATGCGACCCGCACGCCCAGGACAGCGCTTCGTGGCTCCATAGGGAGTTCCACCGAAGACCCCAGTGCTACCGCCTGCATGCGTCCCGCACGCCAGGATAATTCATGTTGTTTTGGTGCTCTGCCTGCTCAATGCTGAAACACGATTGTTCGTCCCCGATCTCCGTTGTCCGTTCCGTGAAGTAGGACTCACGATCGCGACATCACCAAACACAAATCCAGTTGACGGAGGCGTTCAGGAGGTATGGGGCCGCACGAGTAATCGGTCGACATTCTTATTTCGAACGTTCCTTCCCGTTTCCTGGAAGATTTGCCGCCATGCCGCGATCATTTCTTTCTGTCGTGAAAAGGTGCGGCATTCCGTCGCGATGGCCACCCGGGCATGTCCATGCGGGTTTGGCCCATCGATGGTGCACGGTAACCCCAACCGTCGTCGCACAGCACATTGCAGTAGATCCTTTGCAGGCGTTAGACCTTGTGTAGGACACGCGAGGAGCCATATCGATGTAAACGCACCTATACAAGAGTACACGCAGGCCTTTTCCAGTACATATGGCATTCCGTCGACCCTTGGAGTTGCCAAATCACGCAGTAATTCCACGTACGTTGCGCGCACGAGTGGCGAAGACATATGGTATTTCTATCCGTGTTTGTGTTCCCCGAAGGACGCCTCATGAGATTCGGTCTTTGGCGGGCGAGTTCTGATTGCTATGGTAGCCTATGTTGGCCGATTATCCCACCCTATAGCCTCGCTTCGTCAGGTATTTAAGCACCATCGTTTCACCAGATGCTATCGCGCGCAGCAAAGTAAGCCGATATGGTGTTTGTTGTTTGGTTGGTGGAAACCACATTACCCGACTACCCCAGTAGACAGCCGCCGTATTCATACGGAGTGCGTACGGAGGACCGCGGGAATTATTCGGAGCAGAACATTTGTACCGCCACTAAAATTCTTTGTTAATGTACGTAGATATTGTGTACATTTACGCCAGGGTATTTTTGCATGGTCCGTATTGGCGTGTGTCCGTGGTGAGGCCGATGATCGATATAGGTGCTGCAACTCCGGGGGGTGGCGCTATTGTTTTTCCCGAGGCTGTTCGGGTGGAGGTAGTGGTCCAAATAAGTCGGTTGCGGGCCGAGGTGGAAGGAGTTGGTGGGAGGGGTTGTATTGGGCAATATGATCCTGCAGCGCATGCGAAAGATAGATTCTACTCTCGAATTGACTGATACAGCCGCCCACAAAAGCATGTCAAATTTTCCCACAGTGGATTCGTTTGCCGTATTCACCTCTCCTTGTTTGTTTGTCGTTTTCGTCGTAATCGTTTTTGCGCATATAAGCAGCAAGCATTGTGGTATACACGAATATTGTGGTGCACGTAAGTTTCATATTGCAGAATTGTCAAAAGTGAGAAACGTTGAGGGTAACATGCCAGTGAAATTTTGACTTTTGACGGTGGCAACCGTTTCAGAAAAAGTTTACAGTAGTTTCAGAAAAAGGCCGGTTTCAGAAAAAGGGCGTGCCGTTTCAGAAAAAGGCTGAGCAGTTTCAGAAAAAGGGCGCGCTGATTCAGAAAAAGCGTTGGAGGTTTCAGAAAAAGTGCGCGCGGTTTCAGAAAAATACCTCACCCCGGATTTATTGCCCGGGCCCCTGGGCCTCGGCCCGACCTTGGACCGCGGGCCCTGGACTTTTGCACCCGGACCCCCGCCGTTTTTTTTGAAACGGTCGTTGCCGCATGGCCGTGTTTTGCTTTGGGAGGAGCGCGGAGGAGGCTGGAGGAGGCAGGAGGACGACGGGGGAGTGAAGCGGGCGTGAGTGAGATTGGGAGGGTTGGATTCGGGAGAGGCACGGAAAGAGTTCGCCTCCTCCGGCTCCGATTTTGGCTCAGGATTTTCGTCCGGCTCCGATTCCGATTCGGTCTTCTTCCGCTTCCGATTCCGATTCCGACTCCCGTTCCGGCCTCCTCTGGGTCCGTCTCCGGCTCTGGCTCCAAATTTTCGTCCGGCTCCGACTCCGATTCCCGTTAGGTTTTCCTCCACTTCCGACTCCGATTCCGACTCCCGTTCCGGCTTCCTCCGGCTCCGAGTCCGGCTCCGGATGATCGTCCGGCTCCGACTCCGATTCCCGTTCGGTCCTCTTCCACTTCCGACTCCGATTCCGACTCCCGATTCCACGCCCTAGCGCCAGTGCTTCGTAGGGCTAGCACCCCCTAGCGCCAGTATTTCCCGGCACCCCCTCGGACTA
>CAUYUJ010007446.1:1230481-1268715 GCA_963575745.1 Prorocentrum cordatum | reverse complement strand
AGGAGGAGGAGGAGGAGGAGGAGTATCCAAAGCAATAGGGAGGCCTTTTGGAAGCCGTTTTGGGGCCTCTTGGGCTCTCTTTTGAGCCTCTGGGGAACGTCCGAAGGCTCTCTGGGTCGCCTCTTGGATCGTCTTGGGGGTCTGATGAGGCCATATTGGGGGCGATCGGTCGCAGATGGGGCGAGCATTTTTCAATGTCCCCCCCCCCTTGGGGCGACGATCCTCGTGAGGGGTGTCGAATTTTAGCCCTCCCAGGGATAGAAAAAGGACCCTCCGACCACCCGCGGAAGGCCCCCTCCAGGTCCAGGGGGAGGGGGTAGGGGGAGGGGCAAACCCCTCCCCACAGGGGAAGAACGGGGGGTCTAGAACAGAGCGGACTCCCTAAACCACTCACGCCCAAAAGGCTGGTAGGATTATGATATAATATGGTTCGCCTTCCCATCGTTCGCTTTCCCTCACGTAATCATTATGGCAAGACCTTTATCATGAAGAAAAATTGTTGACGAACCGTTGTTCTCGTAATTTCTCCCGGTTTTCTCGCCCAGTGACGCTATATATTCAGCGATTTAATGTTCAATCTTCCGACACCTCTTCACTTTTGTCCGATCTCGGTTAACGACAATCTCTCACAACTAGGGCAAGTTCCGAATCACAAATCGCGCGCCCTGAATCACCTTCCGGGCGCGACGAATCTTAAATAGCATACATTCAATTATAAATCGCGTATGCCGAATAGACAGCACGTGTTGAATCACAGCCGTCGCGCGCCAAATCATAAATTGCATACATTGAATCATAATGCGCGCGCACCGAAACTTAAACAATATACATTGAATTACAAATAATACGCACGGAATCGCTAACAATCTGAGTTGAATTGCTCAGTCCATGCAACGAACCACAGACATCACCCCTCTCTCTCTGTTTTTCGTTTTCGTCGGTATCGTCTTTGCGCATCTAGACAGCGAGCATTGTGGTCTACCCGATTATTGTGGTGCACGCAAGCTTCGTATTCCACAATTGTCAAAGGTTAGAAACGTTGAGGGTAGCATGGTTATGAAATTGCGAATCCCAAATCTATTATATTTGACAAGCTCTAGCCAAATCAAGATCGGGAGCAAACGCAGACGGCGACAGCTACGCTGTTACATACGGTTACCAACTGGAGCAACAAACTTATTACGTCATAATTATGCGATAATATGGTCCGCCTTCCCATCGTTCGCTTTCCCTCACGTAATCCTTATGGCAAGACCTTTATCAGGAATGGCAATTGTTGACGAACCCTTGTTCTCGTATTTTTTTTCAGATTTTCTCGCCCAGTGACGCTATATATTCAGTAATTTGATTCCAATCTTTCGACACCTCTTCACTTTTGTCCGATCTCTGTTAACGACAATCTCTCACAACTAGGGCAAATTGCGAATCACAAATCGCGCGCCCTGAATCACCTTCCGGGCGCGACGAATCTTAAATAGCATACATTCAATTATAAATCGCGTATGCCGAATAAACAGCACGTATTGAATCACAACCGTCGCGCGCCAAATTGTAAATTACATACATTGAATCATAATGCGTGCGCACCGAAACTTAAACAATACACATTGAATTACAGATAATACGCACGGAATCACTAACAATATTAATTGAATTGCTCACTCCATGCAACGAACCACAGACATCACGCGACGAATACAAACCTCACACATTGAGTCACAAACCGCACGCAACGTATCTCAAATACCTTATATTGAATCACATGGTGAATGAGAAACCGCATATTTCAATCCAAATTGATTTCCATTACAATTACTACACACGGGTTTCTACATTTCCCAAACGTATAATTACATGTCATCTTCAATTTGAACAGATGTCCCTCTTATTTCTTCCTTTTTCCCCCCTCTCTCTTTCCTATCCCAACATGAACCAGGTTGGAGAACAAACCCCAAACTCGCAGAATAACCTGCGTGAAATCAGATGCGCCGCCGGCAGCCTAAGCAGCGTCAAAGGAGGAGGAGGAGGAGGAGGAGGAGGAGGAGGAGGAGGAGGAGGAGGAGGAGGAGGAGGAGGAGGAGGAGGAGGAGGAGGAGAGGAGGAGGAGGAGGAGGAGGAGGAGGAGGAGGAGGAGGAGGAGGAGGAGGAGGAGGAGGAGAGAGGAGGGGAGGAGGAGGAGGAGGAGGAGGAGGAGGAGGAGGAGGAGGAGGAGGGAGGAGGAGGAGGAGGAGGAGGAGGAGGAGGAGGAGGAGGAGGAGGAGAGGAGGAGGAGGAGGAGGAGGAGGAGGAGGAGGAGGAGGAGGAGGAAGAGGGAGGAGAGAGGAGGAGGAGGAGGAGGAGGAGGCGGAGGAGGAGGAGGAGGAGGAGGAGGAGGAGGAGGAGGAGGCGGAGGAGGAGGAGGTGGGGGAGGAGGAGGAGGAGGAGGAGGATGAAGAGGAGGAGGAGGAGGAGGAGGAGGAGGAAGAAGAAGAGGAGGAAGAGAAAGATTTTTCTTGACATGCGCCGCAAATGACGCCGCAACCCTCCTGCGTTGAGTCAGGCCTAGGCGCAGAGGCTCCTGCACCAGAGTCGCAAGGCGAACGCCTGGCGCAAAGAGCGGTGACACAACCAGCAGCGAGGCCGCACAGCATCTGCACGCAAAGGGGGGGGCCACCTGCCCAAACAGGCAGGCTTAGCCGTCCCCTAAAAGTTACGGACAGAGAGCAGCCATCGTGCTAGACAGAATCGTCACCCGTGACCTCTTTGGATGAAGGCCGCGAAGCATACGAGCCCAGGAGTCTGGTGTCCTGGGTGTGCCGTCCTTGTTGACAGGAGGGCCGTTGCACGGACTCGCAAACTTGGCGAGCCTGAGACCAGAAGTGTAGCACTTACACGTCTGGCAAAAAACGCACAAAAGAGTCATCACAGCAATCGACCACCCAGCACCTGTGACCGAGCGAGGCCAACTGAGCGACTTTCACACGCGAGTGATGGGAACAAGCTCCTGGAGGCGGCACCGCCGCAGTGCGCCTCCCGCGCAGACACAAAGTGCATTGCCAAAGGTCCCCAACACGCACCCAGGAATGGCCCCCGCGGGCCAACGCGGCAGGGCGCGCGGGACGATAAGTTGCACCCCCTTGAGGTCAAGGCGAGGCCAAAGAGGCAGGAGGTGCGCAGACAACATGGCGACCGCTTTGGCAACTGAAACAGAACGACTCACGACTTCTTGCAGCTCGGGCGCAGCGGCAGGGTGCTGGAGAGCTCCCCTCTTGGCCGCCTGATCTGCCCCATGGTTGCCTAAGCGGTAAAAGGCCTCCTGAGGGGCCAAGTCCAGCTCAAAACTCTGGTGGGCCTTCACCTTGGTGAGGCTCAAAAATGAGCGAAGCGTGAGAGAGGGCCTGCATCGTCATACCACTATACACGAGTTTGTAGATGACCTGGTTATAATGGCCTGGAGCATGATACTGCTTGTGCACATTCAAGCAGTCAGTGTAAAAGTGGCTAGGTCCCGCAGTAAGGAACGCAGAGCCCCCCAAGGCCGAGCATTCCCCTCCCTGGCTCGTCTGGGGCGTGGGGCCCCAAACGGGGGCCGAAACCGAACAGAGAAGGGCCGCGGAGTCCGAGTTTTCAAAAACACACAACCCCACCCCGCTCTCGACAGCTCACGCACAGGATGTTCAAATCACGAGCCGTCCATAAAAATGTGGCCCTCGAATCCGCCACCCAGTGTCCGAGAGCGGAGGTGGGCGCAGGTCCCCTGGGTGCCTGAAAAGGCCTCGGGTGAAAAGAAGGAGGTCCACATTGGGGTCCTTGGGGGCTTCTAGCACCCAAGGGTCCACAAGACTGGCTCGCAGCTCAGAGCACTGGCTACGCTCCCAAATCCTGTGTAACAAAGAGTCGGGCTCCCCGCAGAGAACACACTTAGGACAGCACTGATAACCTAAGCTAACCGCCCTGTCACGAGTCCAAGTAGCCCCACAGAGAACCGCCTTCACAGAGCCCCTCTGGATCTTGTCGAACTTAGACGACCGAGTAGCTGAAACCATAACCGCGAAGCGCAACCGATCGGAGGACCCCAAAGCGAGGCTGGCCTGTCTCTCCAAAGAACGCAGCACTCCTTCCCTGAGGAGCTTCTTCAACAGAGCAGGTGATGTGACAGGCAGCGAGATCTCTTGCTGGAGGTCATTGGTCAGAGCGAAAGGGGTCTTTCATCTGCCAATCAATCCTGCACAAAGAGAGCTTCATAGCACCGACTGGTCCACCACGCGAGCGCCATGTGATGTCCTTGAAGAACGTGGCGCTCCATGCCGAGCGCAGAGCAGCAACCGAAAGCGGGAGAGACGTGATCTTGCTAGCCGTGATCCACGCCTCCTTCCCCCATCGAACCACTGGTGCTACCGAGGCGGGCCAGGAGGGATCGTTCTCGGCGATCATGAGTACGGTGGGCGAGCGATCCCCTGCCGGCGGCTGCGACGCGCGACCGAGCCCACGACGAATCCGACGCACCTCCCCGTCACTACACCCATGAACTTCTGCTCCATATAAAATGCCAGGCAGCGGCCCAGCGGTAAATATCTGCTTGCATCGCTTGCCGAGGTCAGGCTTCAACTTGGCCAACCTCTTGGCGCGACGGTTAAACGTGCAACTCGCTTCTTGGCAGTCGCGCACCGGCCAGGCGATCTTCGCGGCTTGCCCTGAGTGTCGTCGATCCCGAGATTAGCTACCCCCGTAGTGGTCGGCCCTGCTAGTCCCCCTAGGATGTCACGAAGGCGACGAGCAACGGCAACCGAGGACGAGACGAGGCAAGCCTTGTCAGCCGTGACACCCTTGGTGCGATCAATCCACAGCGAGCGCTTACAATCGATCGTGAGAATGCGGTGCAGCGCTCGCGATGCGGCAACAAGGTCCCGAACCACAAGCTCGGCACTGCCCGTGCAATTCAGGGCACAGTCGTCGATATAAGCATCTAGGGTAACAGAGCGCGGCACCGTCAACCTATCCAGATCCAGGACGAGGTATATACGAACGAATGTAGTCGCGATCGAACACCCAGCGATAACACCCTTGATGGCTAGCCAAGGACCATTGACGCTGCCATTCATCAAGACAAACCGTGCACACTGGTAGGCGAACACGCACAAGCGGGCCACCTGCAGAGAAACACCAACGCGCCTGCAACGGTCTAGAAGCAGCTCCAGAGCAAATAGTTCGTTGAACTTATACATGTCCCAAAAAACACTTGCGGACACGTCCTTGATGGAAACGGACTCTTCGGATCTAAGAGCTTGCCTCCAAACCGCATCCGAGAAACTTGAATCGCCCACAGGCGAAGAAAGGCCTCTGCCACGCAGCCTCCCACTCCTCAGCTAAGCGACGGCGAGCGCGTCCCCAGAGTCTGTAAGGAGCCACGAAGAAGCCAATAGGCCTAGAGCCTCCAGAGGCCTTCGACAACATAGCCAAGATAACCACCCTCAACTGAGTCGGAAAAGCCGAAAGAATCTCCCAGAGCTGGAACATCTTCCCCAGGGCCAGGAGGGCGCCATCGCTAAGCTGCGCGAAGTGCCTCATGCGAAACCCGTCGACAGAGACCGCCGTAAACTTGGAATAGCTGAGACTGAGGTCGCGAAGCACTGGGGGGCTGAGAAACTCCAAGGGCTCCAGGATAGCCTCGCGCGCGAAACGGTCAGGCGGCCGAGCCCCCTGAAACGCAGTGCCCCAGAGCTCTGCAAACTTGAGAGCTTCTGCCTTCAGGAGGCTGAGTGGATCCGAAACCAGGGCACCATCGGAGCTCAGGGTAGTAGTAGGTTTCCAGGATTGGGGGTCCCTCGTGAACTGGTGAGCCCTCTTGCCCCCTTTCTCGATGCACTCCGAGATCCACTGCCTCCGGGAAGCTCTAGATAACTTACGAGTAAAGGCGACGGCCCCCGAAAGGGACCCCTCGAAATCCTCCAACAACTGGATCAAAGAAGGCCTCCGGTCATCCAGAGAAAGCTCGTCGATACGTCCCAATAATAAAACTGCCTGATCGTGAACCACAGACCACTCCCCCAGATTGTCCAGGATACTCTGAAGAGGACGTCGCATCTGACCTACGATCGACTGCACGGCCGGGTGCTCGACGGGGTCGCCCGCGCCGAGGTGCCCAATCAAAGCGCGCAACTGCACAACAAAGAAATTGGCCGACTGCTGCGCTGATGGCGGCGCGGCCCTGGTGTCGATAGTGAGCGGATCGTACCGCTCGCACCTGGGCCTGCGCCCGCGTGTGCCAAAAACTGCGATGGGCGACTGCGTCGAGGCGACGAGTTCGACCTCGCTGAGGTTGGCCCGCACTTCGTAAGCCGAGTCCAGCCCCGAGAAAGCCCCCCGCAGCCTCCCAGAGACAGCACTATCCAGAATAAAATCCACAAACAGGGTCTGAGTCCAGTCGGGCGGCTGCACCGCGGGTCCCATGGCAGGCTCGACGGGGATCTTCGGAGGCTTGCGAAACCTGAGGGCCCGCAGAGTGCTGAGAGACTTGTGAAACTCCAGACACACAGGCAACTGGGGATAGGTGGCGGCCTCCTCGACCAGGGAGACCTCCTTGACACATTTGCTCAAGCCTCCAGAGACCAGGAAATAGTCGTAGTGCTTGGTGCCGTTGGGGCCCGTCAAAGACCCTCGATCCCCAGGCGCCGACGCCAGTGAGCCTCGCAGAAGCTCAGGAATCCCATTGTCCAGGAGCACTTCGGGGACCATGTTGAAATCCCCGCCCAACACGAACGGCAAGCCCGAGTGACCCAGAAACGACATGGCATCCGAGAGGATGGAAACGTTGTCATCGCTCATCTGCTCGCAATCATGCATGTAGATGCCGGCAGCTAAGAACTTCGGCTGCCCCAGCCGCGGAACAACACCTGCAACGCACCTGCGCGGAGAAACCTGAGTGACGTCGAGGGGGGGGTGGAATCCAAAAACTGCACGTACTGCCAACGCAGCTCCAGCAGAAGCACCACCTTCCTCCCCAGAACAACCAGGCTCCCAGAGAATCTTCCAACCGTGGCGGATCCCCCACGCACTGGCTTGATTGATTTCTTCAAAACTGCGAAGCATGTGTTCCTGGATAAACACTATGTGGGCGTGGGTCTGTTTCAGTCTCTTACGAGCAGTTCCCCAACCCGAACCGTTGAAAGTCTCCAGGATGAAACCGAACTCATTGCCAGGAAACTCAGAGACCGAGGGAAGAACTACACTGGGCTGGTTATAACGGCACACCGATGCAACAGAACTCTGCGAGTGGCCAGGCACCTCAGCCTGCTCCGACCCCTCCGCTAAGAAGCCGCTCCCACCCTTTAACCCTGGGAGCCGACCAGCTTGCGCTGGGAGGTGGGTGGGGGCTGTAGCAGAGGGGTCTGTCGACAAGGTACCTGGCGATGTCGCGGCGCACCCAGAGGACGAAGTATGGGCCTCCAGCGGCCTGGTGGGGGGACACAAAGCCCCCTCCCGACAGGCTGTAGTGATATTAGGTGCGCAACCTGCTAGCCACAGCCTCCACCATCTCCAACCTGCGCTTCTTCTCCTCGGCGGAAGCCGAAGGGCCGCACAGGAGGTTGTAGAGGTCATCGTCTGAGTGGATGTGGAGCCTGGCCGCAGGAGCAGAAGCCGACCTCGAAGATGAGCCGCGAGCCTTGGCGGCCTCCACGGACTTGTTGAGGTGCTCCTTGCCCGACTGCAACGCGCTGCGCATGGCCTCCATCTTGGCCTTGAGGTCGTCGAGGCTCTCCTTCTGCGCCGCCTCGGCAGCCTGGCCCAAGGACGCGTCCATGGCCGAGAAAGTGTCCTTGAACTTTGCGATGTCGACCTCCGCACCAGGGTCTTCATCGGGGGGGGGGGGGGGGGGGGGGGGGGGGGGGGGGGGGGTTTTTTGCTCACGATATCGAACGCGAAGCTGCTCGATCTCCGTGCCGATCTGAGCGGGCCTTGTCCGCAGCTCCTCGCCGCGCTTGCGATGGTATTCGATGGAATCCGTAACGTGCAACAGCTCCTTCTCCTTGGAGAGCAGCTGCTTCTGGACTGCCGAGGCCTGCACCCCGGCGTTCTGCCTGTCCAGCTCCGCCTGCTTGACCGCGCTGGGCGAGGCAGCCAGAGCCTGGGGGATGGCATCAGCGCTAGGGAGGCAGTCACCAACGCCCTTGAAGTGCTTGGCGAGCGCCTCAAGGTACTCATGCTGATTGCTGGACGGAGGGGGCGGCGCACCAGCTCGGCCGAATCCTTTTCCAGCACCTTTGCCACCTCCGTCAGCGCCGCGGCGGCGCTTGCCTCCATCAGGCAATTGACCATCCCCGCCAGCGCGAGGACGACCCTTAAGCCAGAGGCGATGCCAGAGGACTGTGGCACGACTTGCACCACTTGTACCAAGGCGTGTTCTTCTTGCAGCCACGCGTCCCGCAGGGGGCGACGAGCGAGGAAGACCCGCCACCCGCCATGGCTGGAACTGCACAGGGACGCGAGCGATGCTTGCAACGCAGCGTGTTTGGGCCAAAATGGCTACGGAGGAGGAGGAGGAGGAAGAGGAGGAGGAGGAGGAGGAGGAGGAAGGAGAGGAGGGGGAACAAGGCGCACCTGCGACCACCCACAGGACTTGTAGGTCCGCTAGAGAGGACAAGGAGGATCAAGCTGTGTGCGTAGTAGGTCCCCGCCAAGCATCACAACGCATCTTGCCGCGGCCGTTTGCAGAGCCACTCCCAAGATGCCCCGCCATCGTCGCTGCAAATTCAAAGCGAAGCCACACCGGATATGTAGATGGAAGTCTCGCGCTGATTCTTTAGAACAGGCGGGAACTAACGCAATGGCTTGGGTTCCCCACCTGCCATAAACCTCCGCACCTAAGCATTGAAAACTTCCCAATCCGCTGTCCCGTACTTCGGTATATGTGGTATCGTTCTCTGTTTTTGCTCTTTCCAACAATGCCCGTTCGCGATTGCTTGTGCCGCTCCGTGCTTCCCCGCTTCGCGAGATGGGTCCCGCCGCCGTAACATCGCAAGACAATGGTAAGCCGGTTGCCACATTACTACCAGTGACTGTTATGTCAAGTCGTCGCATATCATCCGCTGCTACAAGGATGTGAATAGTGTGTAGCAACCGTTCGATATTCCGATTTGGTACGTGTCCGCCCGCTTCAAGGACAATTTGCCTCCATGCAGCTACGAGTTCCAATTGTTTTTCTCTTTTCTCGCTGCGTTTCACGCACCTTTTGTAATAGTTCATGAAGCTTTATCACGGTTCTTTTTCCTCTTGTTTTTTTCCCCAGCTTTGCCGCGTGTCGCGGCTGTGCAAGTCCCGCGTTTCACCCCATTCGGGTTTGGCGATAAGCATTCCGAGTTACGCGCGCGCTTCGGTGCGGGGGGGGGGGGGGGGGGAATTGCCAAAATAACATTGTCAACGCCCGCGTGCGTACTTATTTCGGCGCGCGCATTCTGACACATCATTTAAACGTTTCGTACTTATTTCGGCACGCGCATTCTGGCACATCATTTGCACATTTCGCGGCCCGTCTAGACTTGCATTTAAGACCGTCGCACCGCCGCCCGCATGCGTTATCCACGCACATGTCGTCCCATTTTCATACGTTTTCTATCCGCAATGTTGCGGTATACGTGCGTCATTGGCACACCTCTCCTCAGTTTCGCCCGTGTCCGCAGAGAGTTCACGCGTTTCGTGGTGCTAAGGAATTCCGCGGAAGGACCCAGCGCTACAACTTGCATGCGTCGTTGGCCAGGTCAGCTTGATCCCCGCATTAATTTGTAAACGCGAAATCATTTGATCATTCGATTTACTGCCCCACCACCAGATCAAGTGGATTTGCCGGATCACCAAATCAGCTATCCATGATGCCGGATCATTGGATCACCAAATCACTGGATCCACTGGCCGGATCAGGCGGTGACCGTCGCGTGCGGTTTGTGATTCAATGTGTGCTCTTTGTGATCCGGCTTGCGCGGTTATATGTGTTATTTGTGATTCGGTGCGCGCGGTTTGTGATTCGTCGCGCGCTATGCTTCAATAGATGTTTTTGTGATTCGGCGCGCGCGGTGTGAGATTCAAGGTGAGTTGTTTGTGATTCGGTGCGCGCGGCGCGTGGTTCATTCTTTGTTTGCAGGGGGAGACGAAAAATAATCAAAAATGATACCGAGAACTTCTCTGAAAACATTCTTCTTGCGCTGTTGCGACATCTTTATAATTGAATCGCCGAATTACAACCCGCTTGCAAGTCTTGCCCGGATCTCCGCATTTTCGTTAGCGTTCGGGAAGCACGGTGGGATGCAAGGCAAAACAGGTAATTTCGAAATGTCGCGATCTTGTTAGGAGGCTGCGAATTAATTGTTAAGAAATACGGTCGGGTGCAGAAGCACCTTGCCCAAGTCATGTGAAGGCCAGCTCCGGGCCTGGCTGAAGATTGCAAAAATCGTCGACCCTTATAGCAAAATGTAGAACTGCGCAGGTTATTCGAAAATTCGGGGCAATTTCGGCAAGAGCGGCGAATTGCATACTTCTTGCGACGTGTCGTGGAGGCGCGGCGGAGAGCAAATCAATGCTGACCCTTGGAAACCTCGCCGTTCCATTAGAAATGCACCTTTCCATTCTCAATCTCTGCGGGTTTTTAGAAAGTACGGCGGAACGCATGGGAAATTCCCAATCATCAATTTCATCCGATTGATCCGGTGATCGGGTCATCCAAGTGATCCGGTGATCCAGTGATGTAGAATTCTGGCCAACTGAGCCGGTGATCCAGCTGATTTGGTAGATCAAGCTGATCTGGTGATTGAGTCAGCTGGTCCGTGTTTTGGCCAACTGATCTGGTGATGTGGCTGATTGGTGCTCCAGTCCGGCCAACTGACCCAATGATCCGATGATTACGTGTTCTGGTCAATTGATCCGACGATCCGGCGGCTGATCTGGTGATCGGGACAGCTGATCAGGTGATTGGGGACCTGGTGTTCTGGCCATCTGATCAAGTGAACCGGCCAAATGATTTGGTGATCTGGTCTGCTGATACAATGACTGAAGATTGATTGATCCATTGATCCCGCTGATCCGGTGATTAAGCCATTTTGACCTGGCGATCCGGTGATATGGCCAACTGATCTACTAATCCGGCTGATCCGGCCGGCTGATCGATCTACATTTGGCTGATCTGGTCGTCTGATGGATCTAGTGATCCGAGTTGACCTGTAAGGATTGTTGAACCGGTGATCCTGCGATTTAACTCAAAAGAAACTTATAATTTGATGTGCGATAGTGTGAAATTGAACGTGAAGACGCCTTCAGAGAGACAATGGAAAAAATGTCAGTTCGCCAATGGATTCGTGCGCCTCCTGCTTCTTCTTTTAACATTCTCTAAGCATAGGTGAAACGCGGCGCAGTCAGCAAGCTAAGCAGCGCCATGCACGCGAATGATACCTTCATGGTTATAGCAGATGCGCTCCCACAGTCGATTGAAATTGATGCAGCAAGAACCATTCACATGTAACGAACCATTCGATATTGTAACGTCTGGTGATGAGGGCCAGGGCCAACATTTCGGCTGGCTTCCCCTTATTTATTTTTCCCCCTTCCTTCCTCCTCTCATTTCCTTCCTTCGTCCTCTCCCTTTGTTTCCCCTTATCCCAATTTCTTCCTTTTCCTTTTTCTTTTTGTTATTTCTTTCTTCGTGGCTTCTGTATCTTACTCCTCGTTTATCTCCTTACTCAGCTTCCCTCTACTCCCTGTCTCTCGCCTTGGGCAGCCAAGAACTAGCAAGCCGAGAGAAGGAGAAACAGAAGACAGGAGGAAAAAAACACAATAACACTACCCTGGCGACGTACCCGATCCCTGCGCAAACGCGGGGCGCAAATAGTTTAGGACACTTCATAAGGTGGGCGATGACGGAACGAAGGTTACATATGTCTGCAGACGGAATTCGGGAGACTCGCAGGACAATGGCTACAGGACAAGGGTTAGATAAAACTGATTAGTTACAATCCCTGAGCAAACCTAGCCACTTCGAAAGCGGGGATCTCAGATCGCAGCCCCCCAAAGATGGCGAGGTCTAATTTGAATCCGCCCGTGGCGTCACTGTGCTGGCCCCCCCAACAGAACTCGAAAGTGGCGACAGTTTCACAGATCGCAGCCCCCCAAGGATGGCGAGGTCTAATTTGAATCCGCCCGTGGCGTCACTGTGCTGGGCCCCCCAGCAGGCCTCGAAAGTGGCGACAGTTTCACAGATCGCAGCCCCCCAGGGATGGCGAGGTTTAATTTGAATCCGCCCGTGGCGTCACTGTGCTGGGTCCCCCAGCAGGCCTCGAAAGTGGAGACAGTTTCACATATGGCAGCGCCCAAGGGATGGCGATGTCTAATTTGAATCCGCCCGTGGCGTCACTGTGCTGGGCCCCCCAGCAGGCCTCGAAAGTGGCGACAGTTTCGCACATCGCAGCCCCCCAGGGATGGCGAGGTCTAATTTAAACCCGCTCGTGGCGTCACTGTGCTGGGCCCCCCAGCAGCCTCGAAAGTGGCGACAGTTTCACAGATCGCGGCCCCCCGCAAGCAAGACAAGAGGAGGCAAGAGGGAGGCGGGACGGGAGGCAGGAGGAAAGGAGAAAGTGGAGACCACATTGCTCTATTCAAAACGAATGCCCAACCAAGGAAGGTTGGGAATAAAGAGAGCGTTTCTGAGAACGTCGCCGCGGGCGCCACCCCTGCCGCCGCCGCCGCCGCCAATTCCATTGCAAGCATTATCGCTGTCGTCTTGCTATCAGTGTTGCTGTCGTGAATGTCCGTGATGGGTAGTTAATTATTAAAACGGTTAGGGAAAAAACTCGAACTTCGAAGAACCTGGGAAATAAGATAACATTTCGTAGGGACCAATCCGCAACGATTGGAAATGGGGTCCCGATCGATGTAAACCCAACTCAACATTGATGAACACACGAATTTGACAATATGGAAACCTGAATCCGCAATTATGCAACACGCCATGATGTCCGCGAATATGGAAACTGCGGTCCGAAAAAATATGGAAATTGCGGCCCACAAATGTGGAAACCCGGGTCCGGTTATTGAAGCCCGAATCCGCCATTACGGAAACCAATGTAATTTCATTGAAATTTAGGTCCAACCATGGAATCCATTGCGACCGTTTATTTCTGGCGGTCTCCGATTCTATTCTGCGCAATTTGCGATTTAATGTTTGGTTTGTGGTTCGGTTCCTGTGGTACGTGATTAAATGTGCGATCTGTGATTCGTCGCGTGCAGTCTGTGATTCAGCATGTGCGGTCTATGATTCGTCACGTGCGGTCTGTGATTCAATGTGTGCTGTCTGTGATTCGCCGCGTGCGGTCTGTGATTCAACGTGCGCTATCTGTGATTCGTCGCGTACGGTCTGTGATTCAATGTGTGATGTCTGTGATTCGTCGCGTGTGGTCTGATTCAATGTATGTTGTCTATGATTCGGCGCGCGCGGTCTGTGATTCAATGTGTGCTGTCTGTGATTCGGCGCGCGCGGTCTGTGATTCGCCGCGGTCTGTGATTCAATGTTTAGTTTGTGATTCGGAACCTGCCGGGAATGTACGGCAACGCGGGTCATTTGAGACCTCGCGGCCCCCTCGGGAGCTGCGAACTGCGCAAGTGTCGTTAGGTTCGTGGGCTCCTGTGAAGCACGGCGGAATGCAGGGCAACGTGGATAATTTGAAAACTCGCGGCTGCGCAACTATCGCCCCTTTGGTGGGCTCCTACAAGCACGGCGGGGTGCAAAACACCTACATGCCCAAATGACGGTTTGCGCGATCCCGTTATTTAGCGCGCGGCGCTGCGGCATCACAGAACGCAAAGCCGCAGAGCATGGCGTTGAGCTCACTTGCCCCCTTCTCCGCCCCCCCTCTTCTTAAGTGCCTGTCGCCCGCAGCAGCAACAAGGAGGAACCGAATAGATGTAATGCATGGCGCGCGTACCGTCCTACGTGAATCCGGGGTATTTACCGCAAACTCAGCAAGAACCAAGCACGTTTTGGAATACATTGGAATACGTCGACATGTGAAGCAGCCCTCTTCGATGTCATCCATGCAATGCGGAAGGGCAGGCCAAAGGCCAAATCCTCACGTACACTCCTCCAGGAAGAGGCCAAACACCAATTGTACACGACGGAGCAATTACAGCACCCAGATGCAAGTCGAAACCAACGACTGACGAACCAAAGCGTGTTTCCAAACCGCAAGATGGACACCGAACTTTGTGTGTGATCCGTTCGGATCTGGCGCCATCTTTGCAACTTCCCCATCGCTCCCTGCCTCCCTCTTGCCCTCGCCGCCGCCACCACCTCTCTACGCAACCTCGCGCGGTGCCGGTCGCCGCTGCAACGGCCGAGCGCCCCGTCCGGGGAAGCCGCGCCGAGGTCATCCCCGGGTGAGCTCGGCGCGGCCTGGCCACCGCGCAGAGCCCCGACCACTAGCCGCCCCGATACGCAAGACGCAACC
This sequence comes from Prorocentrum cordatum, assembly GCA_963575745.1. Classification (NCBI taxonomy): domain Eukaryota; class Dinophyceae; order Prorocentrales; family Prorocentraceae; genus Prorocentrum; species Prorocentrum cordatum. The sequence continues at coordinate 1,254,253 of CAUYUJ010007446.1, read as the reverse complement.
CGCATCGTGTTGACACGGGACTCAACGCGTAGACTGAACACGTGGGTCTGGCGCGATGCGTTGGCACAAGCGCGGGCGAACACGTGCCGAGCCAACACGCAGCGTGTTAACACTGACGTTTTGACCACGGTATGGTCGGACCTAGGACAGAGTAATATCCGTAAGGGCTTCGCCCCCTGCCGTCGGCCCCCTCTTTATCATAATGGGATATATCAGAGCCGCGTCGGTGCGTCTCGGCGCCGCCTTGGCGCATCTGGAAACATCATGCGGGGGCGCATAGGAACCACCAACGCATACTGAGACCTTGGCATGATCCGAATGGCCTTCGGCCCATCCCGCCACCGTGCATGGGTTGTGGGTCTGAGGCCTGGCCTCTTGTATATGTGTTGGGGTGTCGTGGGGGGCCTCTCAGGGGCCTCTTGGAGGCGGCTTGGGCACCCTTTGGGGGCCTCTTGGGGCCTCGTGTGGTATCTCTTGGGCCTCTTGGAGGCCTCTTGAGCGCGTCGTGGGCGCCTCTTGGGGCCTCTTGGTGGGCTCTTGGGGCCTCCTGGGGGCTTCTCGGGACACAACTATAACATGTTCCGTTCGTGGTCCCCTGTTTGGGCCCCTCTTGGGGCCGTCTTGGGGCCCTTTTGGGCAGTCTTGAATGCTTCTTGGGCAATCTTGGAGCCCTCTTGGGCCGTCTTGGGATCCTCTTGGGCTGTCTTGGGGCGGTCTTTGGAGCTTCTTGGGCTGCCTTGGAGCGTCGAGAATTCGAAAATGCGAGAAGGCCCACATCCTTCAAACACCTTGATGGAATCAGCGATGTTGGCCTCTTGGGGCTCTCTCGGGAGGCCTCTTGGAGCGCTCTTGGGGTCTCTTGGGGCTCTCTCGGGCCGTCTTGGAAACATCTTCGGGCGCCTTGGGGCACTCTTGGCCTCGGCAATGCGAATTCAATGTAATTTGCAAAGGTGAGCTGGTCCACGCGACTACGGCGTAATTTGCGAAGGCTTGTTTCCACGGGGACGCACACATTGCATCATTTGCGAGGGCTCGTTGCCTCGGGGAAGCGAATCTTGCGTAACTTACGAAGGATTATGACCTCGGGGGCGCGAATCTTGCATACTTTCTCGTGTCCCACGCCCACTCCCGAAGTCAGGCAACGCGATCCGGGCGTAAATTGCTGGTTTGGGGCTCCTCCCCTCGCGCGGACTTCAACAGTTTACAATAGGAAGCAGGAAGGAGAACTGTAACATTGGAACCTCGAAGCTACAACTGGTGCAGGGAGCAGCAACGTCGACCTACAGCCTGGTGGCCCCACAAGGGGGCCGCCGGATCTTTAGGAACGCGGGGCCTTCCGCCAACAAAAACACTCCGAACCATATGAGCACTAGAGGGTACCCTCACCCGGGATGCACATAACCATTCGACAAACATGCAAGTGAATCGTTAGGGTACCTTCCCCGAGCCGACCTCGATCTCCTACTTCGGTCCGGCCGTACGTGTTGCGTTTCAGCATGGCGTAGAGGGAGGCGCGCGCGTGCCCCGCCTACGCCGGGGCCGCGGGGGCGTGCTCGCTGGGCCAGACGGCCTGCAGCGGGCTGATAAGGAGTGCCGCGAAGGCCTCCTCGGTCGCGCGCTGGCGGGGGCTCAAAGGGGCTTCGGGGGGGTTCAGGAGGGAGCTCAGGAGGGGTTTCGGGGAGGGGGATGGGGGGCCAAGGAACGGGGCTCAGGAGGTAGGGCTGGGGAAGGAGGAAGGATGGAGGAAGGAAGCGGGGGGGGGGCAGGGGGGGGGGACTGCTCCTCCACTTCCTCTCTGCCCCTCCTCCGCTTCCTCCTCACTCGCTTCCTCACCTTCCGCTCCCTCTCCCCCCTCCACCTCCTCCTCTCCCTCCTCCTCCTTCTCCTCCTGCTCCTGCTCCTCCACCTCCTCCTCCTTCCGAGCGGCGAGCGCGTCTGTCCGCGCGTCCAGGCACAGGCACTCTGATCGGGAGCGGGCGCAACCCCCAAACCCCAGAACCAGCGCACCGCTCAGCGGTGACTTGTCCTGGAGCCGAGGGGGTGCGCCCGCAGGGCCCTATGCATTTCGATACACGGGACCGCCAAGGCGAACGCGACGACGGTGCGGTGCGCCGCGAGCATGGGCCCGCAGCAGGGGCCAGCAGACGGAGCTAGCAGCCAACAGCCGCCCCTCCAGCATCGGGCCCCTTCCTGGCCGCTTGCCCCGCTGGCCAGCTGCCTCATCCCTCCTTCTCCTCCTCCTCCTCCTCCTCCTCTTCCCTCGTCCTCTCTTCCTCTTCCTCCTCCTCCTCCTCCTCCTCTTCCCTCCTCCCTCTCTCGTCCCTCCTCCTCCTCCTCCTCCTCCTCCTTCCTCCCTCCTCCTACTCCTCCTCCTCCTCCTCCTCCTCCTCCTCCTTCCTCCCCCCTCCTCCTCCTCTTTCTCCACCTCCTCCTCATCTTCCATTTTGTCCTCCTCCTTGGGGCGCGGGGTCCTCGAGCAGCGCTGTGAAGCGGTCCTGCTCCTCCGCCCCGTACAGCGCGCGGTCGATCACCACGCGGAGGCGGAAGCTGTCGGGCCCAGGCTGGTCGAGGGACACCTCCGGCGGGCGAGGATGCGCGGGTGAGAAGGTGGCGGCGGACGATGGCAGTGTCGCGCACGCAGACGCATGGTAACGCTTCGGGTTGCGTGCAGACAGCCCCCACAGGCAGTCACGTCTGCCCTCAACAAGCCCCCCCCCCAGGAAGTCACAGCTGGCCTCAACAGGCCCCCCAAATAATTGGTCCGGGGCGCCCTCTACACCCCGTCGCCGCCTCCGGAAGGCCTGTTTATGCCAACTGGGACTACTTGGGGGGCTGCCTGTGCGCAGTCCGAAGCCTTACCGGTCGTGTAGACGTGCTCACTCTGCTCTCTGGCGGGCCATGGAGGGGCTCGAGAGGGGGGAGATGGTCAAGCCTCTTGGGAACAGAGTAGGGTCGGGAACTTTAGTATAGCGAGTCGCCGCGGCGGCCCTGGCGACACGCTATGCCCTGCGAGCGGATAGCGTGTCGCTCCGCTCCGCGGGGCGGGAGGCTGGGAAAAGGCTCGCGACGTTGACGCCGGGGAACCTGGCCGTGGATAGCTTGTCGCACCGCAGCGTGGTGGGCCAGCGCCTGCGGAGCGACACGCTAAGCCAACGTTCCTGACCGTTGGCGTGTTCACTCTGCTCTCTCCAGTGCCCTCAAGGGCCCAAGAAGAGGAAGATGCTCAAGCCTCTTGGGAACAAAGCGTCGGCGAGAAGGATCCGGGGGTAGTGCGGCGTCTGTGCCGCTCCTTTGTCTGAACACGATTCCGACAGATACGAAGAGAGAGGAGGGGATGGGGGAGAGCGGGGGTGGGGGTTGGGGGGCAAGTTCTGCCCTCGAGGGTAGAGGCTGGGTGGGGGGAGCATTCTTCAAACGTTCTTCGTTATTGGCCCTTGTCGGGCCTCTGGAGGCCCTTCGGGGACCTCCGGGGTCAGGACCCTGGGGCGGGAGCAAAACTTGCCAGCCAGGGAGAGGATAATCCCACCAGCCCTCGGGGCGTAGGTGGTCTAGAGAGGTTCCTCTTCCAACCCCCTTCTTCCACGCCGAGGAGGGGTTTATCACTGTTCCCTATAAATATCCGCCGACCCTGTCGGCGTGTGTGAGGGGGTTTTCCGTTCGAGCCGTCATCTCCGTCATTCTTTGTACTCGTCGTCTCTGTCCTTCCCTTTCCCTGGGAGACCTCTTCCCCTGGGCTCCAGCCAAGCCGACCTTGAGCAACCTCGTAATTGAGTCGAAGGGAAGCCCCTTCCCTTTGATCCCTCCCCGGGGGGTGTCGACCCCCCCCCCGGGTCAGATACGGGGGGGCTCCAGGCCGACCTCAGCGACCCCTTCCCTTTGATCCCCCCCGCCGGGTCTCCGACGCCCCCCTGGGACTCCTCTTCCCCTGGGCTCCAGCCAAGCCGACCTTGAGCAACCTCGTAATTGAGTCGAAGGGAAGCCCCTTCCCTTTGATCCCTCCCCCGCCGGGAGGGGGGGGGGGGCGACCCCCCCCCCGGGTCAGATACGACGCCCCCCCCTGGGACTCCTCTTCCCCTGGGCTCCAGCCAAGCCGACCTTGAGCAACCTCGTAATTGAGTCGAAGGGAAGCCCCTTCCCTTTGATCCCTCCCCCGCCGGGAGGGGGGGGGGGTGTCGACCCCCCCCCCGGGTCAGATACGACGCCCCCCCCTGGGACTCCTCTTCCCCTGGGCTCCAGCCAAGCCGACCTTGAGCAACCTCGTAATTGAGTCGAAGGGAAGCCCCTTCCCTTTGATCCCTCCCCCGCCGGGAGGGGGGGGGGGGTGTCGACCCCCCCCCCGGGTCAGATACGACGCCCCCCCTGGGACTCCTCTTCCCCTGGGCTCCAGCCAAGCCGACCTTGAGCAACCTCGTAATTGAGTCGAAGGGAAGCCCCTTCCCTTTGATCCCTCCCCCGCCGGGAGGGGGGGGGGGGTAGCGACCCCCCCCCCGGGTCAGATACGACGCCCCCCCCTGGGACTCCTCTTCCCCTGGGCTCCAGCCAAGCCGACCTTGAGCAACCTCGTAATTGAGTCGAAGGGAAGCCCCTTCCCTTTGATCCCTCCCCCGCCGGGAGGGGGGGGGGGGTGTCGACCCCCCCCCCGGGTCAGATACGACGCCCCCCCCTGGGACTCCTCTTCCCCTGGGCTCCAGCCAAGCCGACCTTGAGCAACCTCGTAATTGAGTCGAAGGGAAGCCCCTTCCCTTTGATCCCTCCCCCGCCGGGAGGGGGGGGGGGTGTCGACCCCCCCCCGGGTCAGATACGACGCCCCCCCCTGGGACTCCTCTTCCCCTGGGCTCCAGCCAAGCCGACCTTGAGCAACCTCGTAATTGAGTCGAAGGGAAGCCCCTTCCCTTTGATCCCTCCCCCGCCGGGAGGGGGGGGGGGTGTCGACCCCCCCCCCGGGTCAGATACGACGCCCCCCCCTGGGACTCCTTTCCCCTGGGCTCCAGCCAAGCCGACCTTGAGCAACCTCGTAATCTCTTGCTGCGCATTGCGAACAGGGTCGGCGGCACCGGCCGTCAGGCCTTCGCAATACATCCCCTCCCCCAGGCCACCGGCAGCCAACCAGGAACAGTGAGGACACTATGGTCACTCCCTGCAGCCATCCCTGTCAAACAACAATGCAAAACGCATTCTGCCTCCACATTTGGAGTATGCGCGGCCAACCCGATGCGCCCCCGTACGATCCCGTCAAAAGACAATACAAAATACACTTTGGGGCACAGTCTTGAGTCATGTTCGTGAGGCCCGCGAGCACTTTGTATTGTTTTTGACAGGGACGGCGGGGGTGTCAGCATATTGCCTGCTGTGCACAGGGCTAACATTCCTAACAGAGAACAGTACAACGTGCGCCTCGCGGCTACATCGGGATTATGTGCGGCCACCCCGCGATCACTGCCAAGTGATTTTTGACAGGAACGGCGTGGGTGGTGGCGTGTGGCCTGCTGTGCGCAGGCCCACCAGACACAATGACGGGCATTGGTTTTCGATCAGGACGGTGGGAGCCGACATGTTTCCCGACGTGTGCTGCCAAGTGCGCAGGCGCACCTGACACGCTCTGCACGTGCCCTGAACGTGGCGCACCTGGCGCGGCTGGAGTATGCGGCACACCTGGCGCACGCGGAGCACGTGGCGCATCTGGCGCATCAGGCGTGCCTGGCACGCTCGGGCCCCAAGGTTGCCTGGCGCGGTGGAGCTCCCTGTGGAGCTCCCCTGGGTCGGGAAACCGCACGCGAACCCTGCCACTAGGTCCTTGGGTGGAGCCCCCATGGGGCCGCGAAGCGTGTGAAGGGTGTGCCGAAATGGGCGGGGAACCGCATGCGAACCCTGCCGTTGGGGCCTCGGTGGAGCTCCTCATGGGACCACGAAACGTGTGACGGGTGTGCCGAAGTGGGCGGGGAGCCGCATTCGAACTTTGCCATTGGGGCCTTCGGTGGAACTCTGTATGGGGCCACGAAGCGTGTGAGAGGTGTGTCGAAGTAGGCGGGGAAACGCATGAGAACTTTGCCACTTTCCATCGATGGAGCATCCAAGGGGCCACGAAACGTGTGACGGGCGTGGAGACATGGGCAGGAGCCGCAACTTTGCCACTGGAACCTTCGGTCTAGCTCCTTTGTGGGGCCACGAAACGTGTAAGGGGTGTGCCGACATGGGCGGGGAACCGCGTGCGAACTTGGCCACTGGGGCCGTCGGTGGAAGTTCCTGTGAGGCCACGAAGCGTGCCATGGGTGCGCCGACATGGGCGGGGAGCCGCATGCGAACTTTGCCACGGGGGCCTTCAGTGGGGCTCTCTATGGGACCACGAAACGTGTCACGGATGTGCCGAAGTGGGCGGGGAGCCGCATGCGAACTTTGCTGTTGGGGCCTTCGGTGGAGGGCAACGAACCGTGTGAGTGGTGTGCATCAGTGAAGGGGGAACCACATGCGAACTTTGCCACAAGGGTCCTCGGTGAAGCTTCCCATGAGGCCGCGAAGCGTGTGATGGGTGTCCCGGAATGGGCAGGGAACCACGTGCGAACTTTGCCGTTGGGGCCTTCGGTGGAGCTCCCTATGGGACCACGAAGCGTGCGACGGGTGTGCCGAAGTGGGCGGGGGGCCGAGTGCGATCTTTGCCGTTGGGGCCTTCGGTGGAGCCGTTTCTGGGGCCACGAAGCGCGTGAGGGGTCTGCCGGCTTGGTCGAGAGCCGCATGCGAACTTTGCCACTGGGGACTGCGGTAGAGCTCTCCGGAAATAAAATTATCCCAGTGCGACCCTACCTAGGAGTTGGAGCATTTAGGACAGTAACATCTACATCTACACCGACAACTACATTTACATCTACACCTGCATCTACATTTACATCAACAGCGAGACTCACATCTACATCTACATCTACACCTACATCTACATCTACATCTATATCTACATCTACATCTACACCTACATCCACATCTACACCTACACCTACATCTACATCTACATCTCAATCTACATCTACATCTACATCTACATCTACATCTACACGTTCGCATTGGTTTTGCTTTTCCTTTGCATTGCCTTTGCTTTTGCTCTTGCCTTTGCTTTTGCCTTTGCTTTTGCTGTTGCTGTTGCTTTTGCTTTGCTTTTGTGTTTGCTTTTGCTTGATTTTGTTGTTGCTTTGCCTGCGCACAGACACACACACGCATGTTTTCGCATTCGCTCACCGGGTGTGCTTGAGAATGCTCCGTATCCAATCTACACCGCACGACTTGGCATTGAGCAAGGTTCTGCAGGTCCGGCTTTGCGTTGCTTGTGCTTTGCTTTGCTGTTGCTGCTGTTGCTTTGCCTTTGCCTTGCTGCTATGCTATGCTACGCTATGCAACGCTGCGCTATGATCTGCTATGCTATGCCATGCTTTGCTATGCTGCGCTATGCTGCGCTATGCTATGCTATGACATGCTAGGGTACGCTCGGCTGCGCTGTGTTATGCTAGGCTATGTTATGCTGCGCTATGCTATGATATGCTACGCTATACTGCGCTATGCTATGATATGCTATGCTATGCTGCGCTATGCTATGCTATGTTGGGCTATGCTATGATATGCTATGCTGCACTATGCTATGCTCTGCTATGCTATGCTATGCTGCGCTATGCTATGCTATGCTATGCTATGCTATGCTGTGCGGTGTTATGATATGCTATGCTGCGCTGTGCTATGCTAAGAAATGCTATGCAATGATATGCTATGCTATGCTGCGCCATGCTATGCTATGCTGTGTTATGCTATGCTATGCTATGCTTGGCTATGCTATGCTGTGCTAATGCTGCGTTGCGCTATGCTGCGCTGCGCTAAGCTAAGCTAAGGTAAGCTAAGCTATGCTAAGCTAAGCTAAGCTAGGCTAGGCTAAGCTAAGCTAAGCTAAGCCAAGCTAAGCCAAGCTAATATTAGATGATACAATCTAAGCAAAGTTGAGCTAGTCTAAGCTAAACTAAGCTAAGCTAGGCTAGGCAAAGTTAAGCTAAGCTGAGCTAAGATGAGATAAGCTAAGCTAAGATAAGCTAAGCTAAGCTAAGCTAAGCTGGGTGAACCCAGGGGGCGCAACTGGGGGAACCGCGGGGCGGATCCTGGGGGAACCGCCCGGGGCGGGGAGCACTGCCCGGCCCTTTAAGCATACAGGGTAAGAACCCTTCTAGGCAGAGCCTAGGTCGGGAATGTCCACCGTTCGCAGAACAGCTAGGGTATTCAGCATCCATGTGTGCATACCAATCAAACCTTTCATCCAAAGGCCTCGCATTGTGCGGGGCGCGTGCTGCGATGACCCCCCAAAGACCTCCCCGGCCGCGCAACTTTCGACCGCGCGTTCTGTATGAGATCTGCTTGAGAGACTTGGCTGCTGCTCTCCACCTCGGCGATGCGATGACTCCCGCTTCTGCCCGCGACCGGGTGCCATTCCCTTCTGGAAGGAATGATGGTATACCCGGTTTCCACATTCACGCTGCTGGTACTCACCCACGTTTCCTGCAAACATAGAGCCTCTAAGTCGTAACGTTTCGCGTGTTGAATTATTTCAAAAACCTTCAAATCAATAAGTCCCTTTACATGTCAAGAACCACGCGCGATCGTATCTTTCACAATGGGGCCCACAAGTTCTGCACGGCCACATCAATGGACAAGGCCTTTCCCGGCCCCCTTGGACGTCTTGCCCCAACTCTTGGCGAACCTTTCTTTGGAGGTCCTGATTGCGGCGGCCAGCTACGGCGAAGACTGGATGTCTGGCCACTCCTTCCAAACATCTTTCAGCTACTCCGCCTGGGCCTCATTCGCAACAACCTCCGCCGTCACGACCTCCACACCCCGGACCTTGAGCGCGGCCATGTCCCTGATTACGTTGATGCATTCTGGAGAAAGCTTCCACTCGATCAGCTGGTTCCGAAGGTTACTCAGGAAACCCGTGCACACGCGAGTCTCGATAGGGGTTTCGATATCGGACCAGATCTTATTCTTCGTATCCTGAACGATGTTCTCCCCAATAACCTTTTCCCTCAAAACCCCACCGCGCTTCGTAGCCTCGATCACGTCGCGGAACTTCGCAAACACCAAGCCTATGGACATCTCCCCAACTTTGTCCTTCTTATAAACGTTCTCAGGCCGGGCAGGCTTGTGAATCCAATCTGACGCTGCTTTGCATGAATATTTCCCCACATCCTAAGTGGGGTTCTTGTTTTCTCTGGACACCCTCCGCGCAAGATCTCCTCACCCCCCCTCTCTCTCTCTTTCTCTTTCTCTTCCTCTCTCTGGCCGTCATCATCATCAGTCATCATCACTCATCATCATCATCATCATCATCATCATCCTGATCATCACTACCATCATCACCCCGCACCCATTCACTCACCATCATCATCATCACCACCCATCATCACTACTCATCATCCTCGTCACCGTCACCATCATCATAATCATCAAACTCATTCACACTCACACCATTCGAATCCTCCTCATCAGCAACATCATCATAATTCGATCAATCATCATCATTACTATTCTCCTCCTCATCAGCACCATCATCATCATTCTGTCAGTCATCATCATCATCACCACTCATCATCATCAACATCATCCTCATCACCACTCGCTCACTCATCTTTTCGTCATCACTCACTATATACTCTTAATATAGAGGACGCCTAGACCGGGAGCCTCGTCTGTGAATGGATTGTGAAGAAGTCTCAGGCGGGACCCCCTTCCAAATGGGTCCCGCACTTCATGTTGGTAATCCGAGCGGGTCATCCTCAAACCTGTAACTATCGTCGCGTTTGGGCTCCTGAGGCCTGAATTTGGAAGAAGTGCCAAGCGGGAGCCTCGTCTGTGGGCGAATTCTGTGGAAGTCTCAGGCGGGAGCCTCCTCTCCCTATGGGGCCCGCACTTCATGTTGGTAATCCGAACGGGTCATCCAAAACGTGTAACTGTCGTCGCTTTTGGGCTCCTGAAGCCTGAATATGGAGAAAGTATCGGGCGGAATCCACGTTTGTGATGAATTGCGAAAAAGTCTCAGGCGGGAGCTTCTTCCCTATGGGGACGGCAAGTCATGTTGGTAATCCGAGCGGGTCATCCTCAAACCTGTATCTGTCGTTACTTTTGGGCTCCTGAAGCTTGAATATGGGGGAAGTATCCGGCGGGAGCCTTGTCCGTGAGTGAATTGCAGGGAAGTCTCAGGCGGGAGCCCCCCTCCCTATGGAGCCCGCACTTCATGTTGGTAACCCGAGCGGGTCATCCTCACACCTTTAACTGTCGTCACTTTCGGGCTCCTGCGGCCAGAATATGGAGGAAGTCATAGGCGGGAGCCTTGTCTGTGAGTGAATTGCGAGGAAGTATCAATCGGGAACGCCCTCTCCCTATGGGGGCCGCGCTTCATGCTCGAATCCGAGGCGGGTCATCCTCAAACCTCTAACTGTCGTCACTTTTGGGCTCCTGAAGCTTGAATATGGGGGAAGTATCGGGCGGGAACCTTGTCTGTGAATGAATTGCAGGGAAGTCTCAGGCGGGAGCCCCCCTCCCTATGGGGCCCGCGCTTCAAGTTCGAATCAGAAGCGGGCCATCGGATTCTTGTAACTGTCGTCACTTTTGGGCTCTTCAGGCCTGACTGTGGAGGAAGTATCAAGCGGGAGCCTCGTCTGTGAGTGAGTGGCGAGGGAGTCTCAGGCGGGAGCCTCTCCCTATGGGTCCCGCACTTCATGTTGGTAATCCGAGCGGGTCATCCGAGCGAGCTTTTTGGGCTCCTCAGCTCCCGCGGCATGAATACGGGGGAAGTGTCAGGCGGGAACTTTGTCTGTGAGCGAAGTGCGGGTAGCCTCGTCTGAGCTGACCGTCAGCAAATTTGCTGTTGTCATGGGCCTGCGTACCCGACAACACCACGACGACGACGACGAGGCAGCGGCCGGGCGCAGGGGTAGCCCCTTGTGTCCTGGCCGGGGGTGGTAATCCATCCTCGGCCGAATCGGGGGCAGGGGTAACCCCTTGTCTCCGGGCCGCCGGTGGTGACCCATCGGCGGCCGAATCGGGCGCAGGGGTAGCCCCTTGCGTCCGGGCTGGGGGTGTTAACCCATCCTCGGCCGAATCGGGGGCAGGGGTAACCCCTTGTTTCCGGGCGGGCGGTGGTAACCCATCGTCAGCCGAATCGGGCGCAGGGGGGAACCCTTGCGTCCGGGCCCCATCCTCGGCCGAATCGGGGGCAGGGGGAAACCCTTGTCTCCGGGCGGGCGGTGGTAACACATCGTCAGCCGAATCGGGCGCAGGGGGGAACCCTTGCGTCCGGGCAGGGGCAGGGGGAGGGCGATAGTGAGGAGGAGGTGGAAAAGGAGGAGGAGGAGGAGGAGGAGGAGGAGGGGGAGAAGGAGGGGGAGGGGGAGAAATAGAAGAAGGAAGAAAAGAGGGCTGAGGAGAGGGCGAGAGGAGGGTGTTTGCCATGGCCGGGAGGAAAGGGATAAGGGCCCTTCCGTCGGAGTAATTTTTTGAGTCATCCAACCACGCATACTGTGCTTGATACTGCTGGAGCTGCCGATGTGCCCCTCTCCACGCTTCTGTTCGTGCTGTGCTTGTCCATCGCTGTCTGCACCATCTGCCTTACCTCCTCCTCCGTCGTCGTCTTGCCTATGCTTTTGACCATCTCCTCCAAATTTTCCTTCGTAGCGACCGACTCCTGGAACTTATGGAATTTATTCCCAAGCTGCTGATGCTTCGGTTCGCCTGGAGCGCGGATTGTTTCGCCGACGCCGCATCGTCCTTGGCCTCCAGGGTGCCCTTCTCACTCCTGGTCAGCATCTCCTTCATCTCCTTCATCTCCGTCATCATGACCCGCGTTTTCGTCATATTCATGTGTTCGCTGCCCATGCTGCCTCCTCCTCCTCCGCGTTTCTCGCTTCTCTGTGCCTCCTCCAACAATTTCGCTCTCGTGTCGTCTGGTGTGTTCCCACTTCCACCTTCTGTCTTCCGGGTCCCTCTGGTCAGCTTGTCAACCATGTCCATGGTCGGTCGAACCTTTCTGCGGACGGTTACTTGAGCTGACAGTTTCTTGAGCCAGACCGTTACTTCAGCCAAAATGACTTCAGGCAGCAGAAAGCCGGTGATGAATCCGCCGAGCGCAAGCACTGGCAGTGAGAGGGGGTCCTGTGAGGGGGAAGAAGGGGCCGTGGCATCTCCTGCTCAGCGTCGTCCTGCCCCCCTTCCATCCTTCCTCCTCCTTCTCCTCCTCCTGCTCCCCGTCCTCCTCCTTCTCCTCCTCCTCCTCCTTCTTTTCCTCATCCTCCTACCCCCCCCCGCGGGGCTCCCACGCGAGGGGCAGGAGGGAGGAGGGGAAGGCGGGAGCACGCACAGGGGGGAAGAGGGACAGGAGGTGCTCTCGCTGCCCTTCGTGGAGAGAGAAGGCGCTCTCCATGCCCTTTGCGCCTTGATCGGGTGCGACAGCCACTCGAAGCCCTGCTTCAAATACACCTCGGTCTTGCCCACCGCGAGCAGGAGGAGGAAGGAGAGGGGAGGAGAGAGCGGGTGAAGGCAAGCTGGGTGCGCTCGCGCCAGATCTGACATCCCACCCCTCCCACCCATCCCTTCGCATTGCGCTGATGCTGCCTCCATCCGCCGACGGGTGTCAAAGCGGACTTGAAACCCTCAAGACGACCACATCGCGCTATGTGCAGTCAGAAAATTGGGAGCTGTGTACTTTGGGTGAGGAGGAGGAGGAGGGGGAGGAGGAGGAGGACGTTGCGGATGAGCACGAGGATGAGGAGGAAGAAGATGAGGATGAAAAAGGAGGAGGGCAAGAAGGAGCGGGATCACCATAACAAGGGTATGACATTCGGCCTTGAGAGGCCGGCGCGGAGGTCCGAGGTGCGGGCAGGAGGCGGAGGGCCCGTGGAGGGCTCCTCCGCGGATTCGACTGGGGCTCTTCCGGGGCCATTCTGGGAGGCGAAGCCCCTCGGCGCGCCGCGGCGGCCGCCCGGCCGTCTTGCTGGGCCCGCCAAGGTGCGCACTGGACGCGTCGCTTCCCCTTGAAGCGGAGCGCCCCGCCAGCGGGACTCGCGGCCGCGGGAGCAGGAGTAAAGGAGCGGGAGGAGTGGGAGGAGCAGAGGCCCAGTGCAAGGCGCAGGCCAAGGGGGGGTCCCAACGACGAGCAAGGACTGGGGTCCAGAATTGTGGCGCGCGCGGGAGCGAGAGCACCATTGTGAAGGACGGGGATGATGCGGCGATCCTATAACCAAGCGAACGCTGCAGCGGGGACACAATTTTGAAACACGGGAAATATTCCGATTGAGCAAACAGTAATACACAAACCACCAATTTGAACTTTGTGCGTTACAAAACCAACAGAGAGAGAGAGAGAAACCTAATGATGAGGATGATTGTTATCCCTGACTCCCTGAAGGCGAGCGCTTCTATTGTCGGGAAGTTTTGCTTACCGTGTCGCGGCGGCGGCGGCCACGGCGACACGCGATGCCTTGCAAGCGGATAGCGTGTCGCTCCGCTCCGCGTGGTGGGAGGCGGTGAAAAACTCGTGTAAAGTTGACGTTCGGGGACGCGTGGAACGACACGCTACGCCAAAGTCCCCGACCGTATGGCTGTGCAGCTCAATGCCTCTCCATGATTGCCCCTCCTTCCGACTCACCCTCTCCGCCAACCAGGCGCACGCCGACATGGATTGCGCACCCGTGAGGCTGGCGCGTGAGCGCCTGATCCTCGGATCGGGAAAACGTGCCCCCGACGGCCGAGGCCGCAGTGCCGCCTCCTCCGGCCCCACGCGCAGCGAGCGCTGGGATTGCCAAGCCGGTGCAGCCAACTCGTCGGGGGCGGGCTCCCGGTGGCGGGCGGCTGGGCCCTCCCAAGTCGAAGGCCCTCGGAGGCCTCCGAGGCGACGGCGGTGTGCCGCCCGCTCGCTGCGTCGCTCGGACGGGCGGCCGCTCCCGCCGCCTGCAACAAAACCTCCCTCCAAGCTCCTTCCTCGTAGGCCCCACATAAGGACTTTTTCATTTAGGGAAATGCCCCGTTGGAAGACCGTCGTCTCAAAGCCTTGAACCCTGCCTAAACACTCTTCCTGAGACCGCATAGCCGCGAATCAACGTTACTGTTGCGTCCTGACGACCCTCAATCGTGCCAGAACGCCGTTCTGGGGACCTCACCACCGAAGAACAATGTGATTGTTGCGCCCTGACGCTCCGACATCGTGCCGACACACTATTTCTGGGACGTCAGTCATTTCTGGGACGCCACCCATCAGAATGTCTGAAACTGTTATAAGCTCTTACAGCGAATGTGCGCGGCGCTGAGGCGAAAGCCACATTTCGAAAACGGCCCACCCTTCATCCGCGAAGCCTTTGCGAACTTTTAGGACGAATGTGCGCGGCGCTACGGCGGGAACCGCATTTTTTAAAAGAACCGCCCTCCATCCGCGAAGCTCTTGCAAGCCTTTGAGACGAATCTACCCGGCGCTAAGGCGAGAGCCACATTGTGAAAACGATTCCCCTCAATAGTTGAAGCTGCTGCAAACTGCCAAAACGAATCTGTGCGGCGCTTACGCGAAAACCGCATTTTGCAAAGCAGCCCCCTCCATTCTGGAAACAACTGCAGAATTCAAGCGTCACCATCATGAATGGTGCTGGCGCCCCATGCGAAACGCCCAGCCCGCCTCACCGACGCGTCCCAGGATACGACAGAAAGGACGTCTTTATACGGAAAAAGAATGGAAGAGGAGGGGACGGGAGGAGGAAGGAGGAGGAACAGGAGGAGGCGGAGGAAGGAGGGGGAGGGAGGAAAAAGGGAGGAGGATGAGGAGGAACACGAGGAGGTGAAGGAGGGAGTTGCTGAAATATGGGCATGGCGACTGTGTCGGTTACGATTGGGAAGCAGGCTGGACTCTGCTGCGTCCTGGCTCTTCTGGCCTGCTCTCGCTTCGGGCGCGGTCGACCCATCACAGCGCGTGCAACCACGGCCACTATCGCCGAGGTGGTGCGACGAAACGATGCGGAAATTGCGCAAAGTCGGGCTGCAAGAGAACAAACCACTAGAAACGGAGCCTTTTCTAGGCCGACGGCGGGCCCCGATATCCTCGGCCTGTAACAGCATCCTCGGCTTGAATTGCTTCGAACGTGCTGTAAAATGCGCCTGCGCACGGCACGAACGGGACTTATTGTACTGTGCACCCGTGTGCGCGTGCTGTCAGACAAGGGTGCCACAGCAGCTCCAGCACTGGCGAACTCGTCTGCTACAGTGTTACTTACGGTCAACAAAAGAGGAGCGTGTTGTGCTACCATGTGCTCGGCCCCGAGGCGATACTTTAATGAACGCAACAATGCTGCGAATGTCAGGCATGCACCCGAGCTCCTGTCCTATCTGCCACCGCAGGTCAGCGTCAGGGTTCGAGGGAAGCTGCCGCCGATGTGCATGCCAACCTGAGCACATGGTCGAGTTGTGTGTGCATAAAAGCGGCCTTCGCTCTCGCGCACGCGCGCCCGCAGACTGTGCAATTCTCCTCTTGCAATAGCCTACCGCGCTCCAAGAAGGGCGGTCCACGCACCAGGGCGAGATGCGCATGTCATGGTCGAGTGAGCGAAAGAGAGCGACTCCGATGCCGACGCGGCGAGGACGAAGGCGGCGCGTGTCCTCGCCTCCACTGGCATCGCCGAACAAGTAAATGGAGTTCTCTGCCGCCCCCTTTCCTGGCCCAGCGAAGCCCGTCCCCTCTGAGACGCGCCGCTGTTGGACGTCTGGCGGACCCTCGACGGCGACCCGACGACGGCGGCAGCCCCCGTGTCCAACGGCAATATTCGGCCTTCGCTTGGGCGCGCGCCTTGCTGATGCACTGGTCATTCAACTGATGGGCCGGGCTGGGAGAGCGGGGCTCGCGCCCCCGAGCCCCGTGGAAGCTGTTCTCCGCCTCTGTGCGACGCCGTGGGAATGTGTCTGGGGTCTTCTGCCTGCAGCTGGTCTGCCTCCTGGTCCCGGGCCAGCCTTTGGCCGGCGGGCCGCGGGCGCGCGCGCCGCCGCTGCCGCTGGCGGGCAACTGGTAGGAGGCAGCTGCAGAGGAAGTGGCGCGATCCCTCGAAATGGGCAACTCTACGCGGCCGCGCGGAGGGCAAGGCGGCGCTGGCGGAGGCGCCGGGCTGCATCCTGCGCGGCGCGGTGCCCGCGTCGGCATCGCAGGCGCTGCTGGGCGGCCGCCTGGTCCTGCTCCAGACGCCGTAGGGCGGGGCGCGGCCCTTCGCCTGCGGGGAGACGCTGCGCCGCATGGCGGCGAAAGCGCCGACGACGCACCAGAAAGAACTCATCGCCCAGGCTGCGGGCCCGCGCCGGTGCGGCGTGGGGCGGCGCAGCGGCGTCGAGCTGACGCGCGCGGTGGTGGCCTGCGCAGTGGAGAAAGCACCCTCGAGTGCGGTATTGTCGTCCTCCGCGAGGTCGCGGGCAGGCTCCCGCCCCTCGCGCGCCTCGCAGCCGCGCGACGCGGAGGGAACGCGCGCGGCGCGCTCCTCTCGGGCGCTGTCACCGAGGTGACAGCAGAGCGGGGGCTCGACCAGGGCTGCCCCCACTCGCCAACTGTATTCGCCGCGGCCGCGGCGACCCTTGACGAGGGCTTGGCGCGCACGCTGCGGCGGGGCGCAAGCGATGTCGCGGTGGCGTACCTGGTCGACGTCTACCTCGCAGGCGCGCCGGGCGCGCCGCCGCGGCCGCTGCAGTCGCGCCGGGGCATTTCGCGGCGCGCGGATTCCGCTTGAACAAGAACAAGACCAAGGTGTGGAACCCGCGCAATCGGAGCAACCTGCGACCCTCGCTCCGGCGGAGACGCTCGAGCTCCCGCGCGCGGGCAGCCGCCCGCCCTTCCTCGGCGGAGCCGCGGCCGAGAACCTCGGCGACGACCCGGCGGCGGCCGGCCTCGGCGCGACGGCCTACTCGACGGCGCTCCAGATCTTGCGCCAGCGCGGCATCAGAGCGCAGGACGAGCTGAGTCCCCTCCGCACCTTTGCGAACGGAGCTACCCTGCGCCACGCGCGAGCACGCTTGCTCAGCGAGGCCTTGTGCGCCGACTACGACGGTCGGGTCTCAGGGCGCCCGGGGGGCGCGCTGGGGCAGCCCCTGACCGCGGCGGCGCGCGAGCAGGCCTGCCCCCCCTGGCAGGTGGGGGGCTGGGCTCGCGCAGCCTCGGGGAGCGCCGCCTGATCACTGCCCGCCTTCGCGGGTGCCTGGCTGGCCTGTCTGGCCGAGGCGCGCCGCGAGCTCGGACTGCCGAGCCTCTAGGCTTTTGCCGCGGCCTGCCCCCAGACCTGGGCGACGTCGACAGAGTCCGACAGAGTCGGGGCGCTCGGCGGGCGCAGGCGCTGAGGCCTGGCTGCGCGCAGCAAGCGGGGCGCGAGGAGAAAGCGCGGCGGCGCCTCGCGAGGCGAGCGCAGGAGCGGCGACGCACTCTCTCCTGCTCGCCTTCCTGCCGCCACCGGAGCAGGCGAGCCCCCGCGTTCGGCTGGCGGGGGAGGCGCCGGGAGCTGGCTCCTCCCACCCACGGAGCCAGACCACGTCCTCGCGGATGAGCACATCCGCCCAGCGCTGGCCCTGCGGTCCCGCTTGCCCCTGCTGCCGGGGGCCAGCGCAACTTGCCTCTGGCGCCGCCCCGGCGGCCCCCGCTGCGGGGCTGACCTGCGCGCGGGCCTGGGCGCCCCCTGGGTTGCCCCATGGGGGGCGGCGCGGCGTGGAGGCGCGACGGCGTCCGGGACTGGCTCGCGCGCTGGCTGGCGGCGCGGTGCGCCGCGGGCGCGAGTGAGGGTGGAGCAGCTCGCCCCCGCTTTGGACAGGCTGCGCCTGGGCGGCCCCCTCGGGGCCGCGCGGCTGAACGTGGCCTTGACCGACCTGGTCGCTGGGGCCGCGCCGACGCGGCGATCGCCGACTCGTCGCTCAGTGGGCACGGGCGCGGCCGCTGGGCGAAGCAGCGCCGCGCGCGACGGGGCTGCGGCGGTGGCGGAGACCCGCGCGCGCCGGCGCCACCGAGGCCCTGCCCAGGTCGCCTTTGTTTTGGAGGCGCTGGGGCGAGCCAGGGAGCAAGCGCAGGCGCTGCTGCGGAGCTGGGCGGCGGGCGACCCGGCGACGCCGACGGCGGCGCGGCAGAGCCTGGCCGCCGCGCTGCAGCGTGGGCGCCCACCGCGCGGCCACCTTGCCCGCCAGCCTGGCGCGGCGCCCAGCGGGCCCCGACGCGCCAGACTGATCGCTGAAGCCTCGGCGGCGCGGCCCTCGCCGGGCTGGGCGGCCTAGGCTTGGCCGACGGACGACGCGGCGACCCCGGCGGTGCTGGCGCAGCCGGCGAGCGCGGGCAGCGCGCCGCAGGGCTGGGCCGCGCGCTGGGCAGCTCGCCGGGCGGCGGGCGCTCCGCCTCCCCCCCCTCCTTCTCCTCCTCCTGCAGAGGTGGCCCCAGTGCGCCCCGTCGCGCCCCCCACCTTTCCATAAGTAATGAAGAACACGCGCTCCGTTCATTTGAACGTTCGTGTCGGTCATTGTGTCAGGCTGCCGCGCGCGGCCTTCCTCGCGTCAGTGATTCGATTCTTGCGTTGGAACCCCCTGAGTTCCAATGGCCAGGAACACCGGGGGGGAAGTGATCTCGACGACGGCCAAGTCCTTTCATGCGTCGGTGTTCGTGGGTGCTCAAGCTCGCGCAGCGAGGGGCTCGCCCGTCTAAGGAGTGAGCGCGGGGTCCTATTGCTGGGGGCGGGGCGCGGGGGGGGGCCCTGCGCCGACCAGTCGACGGGGTTCGCCATGGCGTTCAGTCGCGGGCTGCGAGAAAGTCGCATTGTCGAGCGCTGGCTTCCCCCCCCCGCGCTGGGCGGGCGAGGCCTCGGTATTAGAATCAAGCGCGCGGGGCTCGACGCGGCGGCGATCGGCGTTCGCTGCCCCCCCGCCCCCGCGCATTGGCCAGCCGCCCGAGCTGCAGAGCGACGGTGGACAGGCTTGCCAGTTTGCCCCGCTCTATCTGTTCTGAACTTGCTCATCATTCCCGTGTGCTGCCAATGTTTAGCGTGGATTTGAACGGCGGGATCGGCGTCGCGATGAAGGGGGGAAGGGGGGGGGGGGGGGGGGGGGCTGGGGGCGCACCGACGCGAGCGCTGCGTCGGAGGGTCTCGGCGCGATGGAGATGATGGTGGGTAGAGCTGGGGGGCAAGTCAGGGAGCTAATGGAGGAATCTAGGTATGTGCTTGTAGGGCTGCGAGATAAGGTGGGGGCGACTTGGCGCGGGATCGGTTCCCAGTCAAGCGGGGTCGACTACATCTTCGGGCCTGCTGCCGCTGCGCCCCCCGAGCTCTCTGGGGCCCCCCTGATAACGATTTTGTTTTGGTTATGTCGGGGGTGGGGGGGGTGACATCGAAGTGGAACGGAGAGCCCCCCTACCGGGAATTCGGTTTCGGTCTTGTGTTCGTGCGTGCCGTGCGTGCGGGCGAGGCGAAGCTGCGTGGGCGGGCGAGAGGAAAGTCTCCTGTGGCTGAGGCGCGGCCAGACCGAATGACTCCCTTCCGGCAACTGGTGCCGCGCGGTGTCCCGCCGGCGTCCCGCTGTGGCTGAGGCGCGGCCGGACCAAATGACTCCCTTCCGGCGTCTGGTGCCGCGCGGTGTCCCGCTGGTGTCCCGCCGATGTCCCGTCGGTGTCCCGATGGTGGTGATGTCGATGATGATGATGATGATGGTGACAGTGGTGATGATGGTGGTGTCCCGATGATGATGATGATGATGATGATGTTGGCGATGCTGATGATGATGGTAATGATGATGGCCATGGTGGTGATGGTGATGGTGTCCTGATGATGCTGATGTTGATGATGCTGCTGATGATGAGGATGCCCCGATGATGATGATGCGGTTGATGATCCTGATGGTGTTAATGATGATGAGATGACGACACGATGCTGATGCTGATGATGCTGGTGATGATGAAGATGATGATGGTGGTGTCCCGATGATGATGGTGATGATGAGGTTGCTGATGATGCTGTTGCTGATGATGGTGATGGCGATGATGGTTTCCCGATGATGATGACGATGCTGATGATGATGATGACGATGGTGGTGACCCAATGGGGATGATGTTGATGAGGAGGATGCTGATGAGGTGATCATGCTGATTTTGATCATGGTGGCCCGATGATGATGATGGTGCTGGTGTTGATGATGAGGATGATGATGGTGTCCCGATGATGATAATGATGGTGATGATGATGATGACGATGATGCTGGTGTCCCGATCATGATGATGATGGTGTTGCTGGTGATGGTGCTGTTGCTGATGATGATGGTGTCCAGATGATGATGGTGCGAATGGTGTTGTTCATGCTGATGATGAGATGATGCTGATGGTGATGACGGTGGTGTTCCCATGCTGATGATGATGGTGTTCCGATGATGCTGATGCTGATGATGATGGTGACGATGATGGTTTCCCGATGCTGGTGACGATGGTGATGATGATGTGGCTGATGATGGTGATGAGGTGATGATGATGGTGTCCCGATGATGATGATGATGATGACGTCGATGACAATGATATTGATGATGATGACGTTGATTGTGAGACCGGTTGTGGTGTCGATACCGAGGTCGGTAGTGAGACCTGTAGTGAGACCGAATGCGAGATCGATTGTGAGATCGATAGTGAGATCGATTGTGAGATCGATCGTCAGATCGATTGTAAGATCGATCGAATGAAACAGATCGCGTGAGATCGATTGTGAGATCGATCGAGTGAGATCGATCGAGTGAGACCGATAGTGAATTCGATAGTGAGATCGATAGTGATGCCGATCGAGTGAGATGTCGGTTCCCCCCCGAACCTCCTTATCACCCGAAGGGTGGTCGTATAGGTATATAGGTGTGTGTGTATATATATATATATATATATATATAACGATCCAACCCATCGCCGGCAGATGTCCTGGGGGCCTCGTTCCGTTGCGCTGTAATCATCGGTGGGATTTTCGACCTCCTCCGGATGTCAAACTTGATCGTATCTACTGAATTTCGAAGCCAGAAAATCGCCCGAGGGTCGCCGGGCATTTTTCGAGGGCCACGGCGAAGCTGCAGGGACATTCAGGAGATCTCGAGGACACTCTCAATCGAGGCTGGCCAGATACGCACTTTGAGATTTCAACGCAGCGCTGAAGGGCGCCGCGGCAAATCTTTTCAGCGGCTCGCTTGCGAGTAGTTCAGAGATATGTCGACAGCAGGCTGCCGGGCGACGCGCTCTCCTCGACCGTCGCCTGCGGCCCCGCCCCCAACTTTCGCGGGCTGGTTGCGACGCGGGGGGGGGGGGTCAAGGAGGCCCTTGCTAGATGCACCAGGGAGCGCGCCGCGGATGGGGGGGGGACAGCGTGGGGGATGGGCGCAGAAGGTCCCGGAGGAACTCGGCGAGGCCAGGGGGGTCGGACATCTGAAAGAGGCGCGCGGGCCCATTGGGCTGCTCGGGAAGGCTCCTAGGGGCAGACATCTTCGGCATCTGCAAGGCGCTGCTCTTTCTGCTGAGGAGCGGGTGCCTGTCCGGCCCCCAGGGTGGCGCGGAGGTGGGCGGGGGGGGGGGGCGTTGGAGGGCGATTGCCAGCAGGAGGAAGGGCAGGAGGGCTACCATGGGGCTTTTTTCAATGGAAGCGAACATTGGCATGGGTTCTATTGCCGGGTATTTCAACATGCGCCCAAACGACGTGCATGTCCACCCCGGCCTGTTCCTGTAGAGGTCTGGGGCATGATCGCGAACCCGCAGTTTGGTCTTGGGCAGTGCAGGTGCGGTCTCGGCACCGCCTTCTCTCTTGGCGCGTCCTTGCTGCAGGGGTTTTCTCGAGCGTGGACTCGCGTGCAGTAGGTTTCCTGGGCGCTTTCCTCGATCGTGGAACCGTAGTTTCGGACGTGCTGTGCATTGGTGTAGCGTGGCTGGTCTGAAAGGCAAGCGCGTGATTTATTTGCTTGATCCCCTGGGAAAGGCATGGCTCTCGGATGCTATGAGGAGGCGCAAACCGCAACCCCTGGGAGCTTGCGACTACAGTTTCTCGAGGGGGAGGAAGAAGGAGGGCGCCGTGCTGCTTTGCCAGATTATGTCTCACTGGCTTCGGCTAGGCGGACAGAATACTTCGTGGTCAAACAAGGGCCTCAGCAGACTTCTTGGAAGCTTTTTTGGAGGCTTACTGCGTTTCCCTCGACTTCTTGGATGCTTCTGGAGAAGGCCAATTCGGAACTCCCGGGCTTTGAAGACCAGATGCTCGGTATCGATAGGTTCAGAGCTGCAACTATCTTTCTGCCGACTCGAGATCGCAAACTCAAGGTGCGCCCTAAATGTGGAGCTCTCTTTGGGGGCCCGTGCGCAGTCGAAAGCTTCGGCAGAGCCTATGGGCATCCAGTTAACGAATAGAGTGAACCACTTCGAGAGACTCTGAAGAATACCTACGAGTAGAGGGTCCTATCGCCAGTTTGGGCGAGGTCTCAGCATGGCCACGCATGCCGATGGTCTCACCAAGCTGTGCATCGGGGGAGGAGCGGCATCTTTGAAAGAAGACGCTGCCCTCGAAGTTTTCCGCGCTGCGAATCAGCGCTCCGATAGGTTACTGGACCCCGCCTTGGCCGCGGGGGTGTCGGCTCATAGTCGCGCCGAGCAGCGCGCGATCGTCTCGCTTGTTGGCCGAGGCGCTGCTGCTGCTGCTGCTCATCGCTTGCTACGCATCGACAACGAGTTTTTGTTCTTGCTTTGTTTTTCTTGTTTTACTACCCCCCCCCCCCGCCCTCGCAGGAGGGTCATGGGTGGCCAGGTCCACGCTGCCGGGGCGATCTCGGTCGAGGTTTCGAATCGTCTTTCGGCGTTGCAGGCTTCGTTCCATTATCTGGGCAAGTTTTGGTCGACAAAAGATGTTGCTTTTTCACCTTCGTCGTTCGGTACTTACGTGAAAGCAAAATGCTGGGCCTCAGAACCTCGCAGCTTGCCTGGTCGCCGAGGGGCCATATAAACGCATGGGCACTTCTTTTGTCAAATGCTGCAGAGTTGCCACGAAGGGATGGGGCCTCTTGGGGAGGGGAACATCATCTCCATGTTTTATCCGGCGGCGAGGTTCTGGAACAATGGAGGCTCGACCCTTCTCTCTTGGAGCTGCGAGTTAGGCGTTTGAGCTGGCTGGCGCAGATTGTGCGCCCCCCGCTTCGCCGCGCGCAGATTATCGCGGCTCTGGTTGCGCAGCTAGCAACCGACCAGCGGCCTCAGTGCGACTACGTAGGGCGTCTCGCGGCCTGTGCCAACCCTTGGGCTCGTCTTTTTTTGCGCGCACTCGGGAAGTCTGTGCGCGCTGGAAGAAGGCGAGGAGTTGCTCGCTCGCTTGCAAGGCTGATTCCTTGCAGCATGGTGGAGTGGCGGGTCGGGCTGGGCCTTCGGAGTAATCGATTTCGCGCTCCTCAGACGACGACGTCACGCCGTAGCCACGCCCCCGCCAGAGCATGTCCCCAACGACCCTGCCACGCGGAAGAGGAGGCTAACAGCGCGGGGGGTGGGTGATATTGAATGGGTATGTGGGGTCTGCTCGAGCTCGGAGAATGGATTTCGCAATGTTTGTGGCGAGATTTTGCCGGGTAGGAAAGCTGCCCTGAACCGCGTGAGGCTTCGCCGCGGGATCCGTTCGCTTGGGCGCGCACTGCGCCGAGCTGATCAGTGTCCGAACTGCCTGGATCTCTTATCATGTGCTATCGCGGCTAGTGGGCGCCCGTCGGGATCAATGAATCGAGGTGGCTGAT